>JAKELL010000119.1:0-158622 GCA_021524915.1 Lactarius akahatsu | reverse complement strand
GTTGTACGCCAGATTTAAAACAGTTAGTACTGTAGTGTGGAATGTGGGGAAAGGGGGACAACCCCGATCCCCCACATCAATAATTTGACTTGCAATTTGATAAAAGTGTTTCGTTCGTTATCGCCGCTTTTTGTCGTATTCCGGGTTCCGTAGAATCGAAATACATACTTACTGAACTGGTGTTTCATGCTAATTCGTCCTGTTATTTCTTTGCTACTGTCTGTATCGTTTATTTTTTACTTTACGGCCCCCTTACTATTCCAGAAAAGTATAAGGCTATCAGCCACTTACTATTACATTTTCACCCTTGTCGAAATTTCGGGTTCCCGTGAAGATCTGACAGGCACCCCTCTTGCCACGTCGGTACGCGAATATTACACACGACCTGAATCACGGGAAGATGAGTGGGCTATTGTCCTAGGAGTTCCTGGCTTGGCTTGCGGCCGAAGAGTCGGATAACACTAGTACTGTAGTCGCGTGGAGACGAAACGGAGAAATGAAGTCGCTTTTGAAGCTTTTGAAGCTTGGCAGAGACGGATATGCTGCGCGAGAGTGCCGAGACGAGCCAGTTGCGCGAGTGAGCGATTCGAAGACGAGAGAGCTCGGAGAGGTCACAAGTGGATACTAGTAATATTGATGAATGTTCAAGTTGTCGCGTCAACTCCCTGTCCCAAGCTTGTATGGTACCCACCCCTACTCGCACTGTCTTTCAAGTTACCAGCTGTTCCAAACAACCTTCCAGTGACAGCACCGCGCCCAGTGCGACACGCCATCTCAGTAATCTCACACGACGAGCTACAGACTCGAGATGTCCCGGAGCCCGCCGGCGTCGTCCCGACTGGCCATGGTGCGTACATTACAGCAAGCATTACAGAGGAAGTTGACTCAGATTCAGGCGCTGACAACGACGAGTTTGCGACCGAACTTTGCAGTAAGATAGTGTATGGGGTTTCGCTACGTAGAAGAAGGATTAAAAATGTCAGCGGCGCCCCCAGGCTGCGAACCACCTTTTGAGCGAATAGTCGCTGACGACCTAGTAGACTTAAGCGGGAAGCTTAGTTCTCACTTTTTCTGCAAGAATTTGAGGCAGCTGGTGAATACTGTACTCACGACATCAAGGCCGGTGTGCTCATTCAAGGCTCCTAAATTCTCGTCCCTCGCGAGGACTTGGCAAAGGGGGCCGACGCAAAAATTAACATGCGATGCACTCTACTCATGGAGGGTGCGAACAGCAGGGTGTACAGAAGATGGTGTTGTTCCTTCAGTGTTCACGCTCACTGGCATCCTCCTTGGCCGCCTCAGGCTGTTCCACCACCTCCTGCTTTACCAACTTGAGGGACATCCCGAGCCATGTCCATCTGCTGCGTGACCCCGCAGACAGACCCCTTACGCTTTTTCCCGTCCCCTCTTCGTCAAGCCGCACAAGTCAGCTTCTTCACGGCTTCCGCCTTCCAAGCCCAGTCTGAGCTCCCGCACGTGGAGGTACTACACGTGGAGGCACTAGGACATACATTACCTCTTTACACGTCGCCGTTTCGGCAGATTTTCTGCCTACTTCTGCCCTGTCTGCCCCAGTCTTGCCGTACAAGAAGGCCGCCTGGGAGGTTCACCCGGTTGCTGTGTCCCTCCCTGAGGACGTTCACATCGTTCGGCGCCGTGTGGAAGACCCCCGACTTTCTCTTCCCGCGCTCTCGACCCACCCTCATCTGTAAAAGTGGGACCTGTCAAAAGCTGTCAGAGACCGGTCGGGACCAGTCGCCGACAGCTTTTGACAGGTCCCACTTTTACAGATGCTCCTGAGTCCACACCGAGCGCTCATCTCACGCAAGAAAGCCTCGATGGCCTCGACCCTTGCCTCGACCCCAATGAGTACTAGTATGGCTAAGAGGTTCAGCCCTGCTTCATTGTTCCGCTGCTAGTACTCCCCTACTTCGCACCTTCGAGTCGTGATTCCTCGTGTTAGCCGCAACTCACCTTCCATCCTCCACCTCTTGTTTACTTTCCCCCACTTTGACACTACTCAATTCTCGACTTCGTTTGGCCTTAGGTATCGTACACTTTTTACATGAAGGTCTCAGATTCTCGTTCAATATCACCGTCGATTCCCCACTTCTGCTTCTCTCCTGTGTAATTAGATTATTCCTCGGGCTAGTCAAAATTGAAGACATCCGAGTTGTCGTGCTCTTTGCACTCCTCCGTCTCTGCCAAGCTTCAAAAGCTTCAAAAGCGACTTCATTTCTCCGTTTCGTCTCCACGCGACTACAGTACTAGTGTTATCCGACTCTTCGGCCGCAAGCCAAGCCAGGAACTCCTAGGACAATAGCCCACTCATCTTCCCGTGATTCAGGTCGTGTGTAATATTCGCGTACCGACGTGGCAAGAGGGGTGCCTGTCAGATCTTCACGGGAACCCGAAATTTCGACAAGGGTGAAAAATGTAATAGTAAGTGGCTGATAGCCTTATACTTTTCTGGAATAGTAAGGGGGCCGTAAAGTAAAAAATAAACGATACAGACAGTAGCAAAGAAAATAACAGGACGAATTAGCATGAAACACCAGTTCAGTAAGTATGTATTTCGATTCTACGGAACCCGGAATACGACAAAAGCGGCGATAACGAACGAAACACTTTTATCAAATTGCAAGTCAAATTATTGATGTGGGGGATCGGGGTTGTCCCCCTTTCCCCACATTCCACACTACAGTACTAACTGTTTACATCTGGCGTACAACATTCGATCCCTCGGCGATGTCACTCTGTCGGGTTCCGGCGACTGCGACAGCTCTTTCTGCATGGTGTCGACGACTGACTAATGAGAACGATGGCGCACTGGCACGGAAAATACACGGAAAATATGGGTAGGCAGTACCGCTCCGTTAGGTTGCTGTGTTGGTACAGTGTCTCCCTTTTCTCTGTCTATATCAACCCCTTCGCTGGCGCATTGTTGTCGACAGTTCTTTCCCTCTCATCTATATGCGCATATCTTCGACGACATCTCTGGCTCTTGTCGGCCTAGCGGGCTCTGCCTTAGCTCATGGGAGCCCCACTTCACGTCGCAAGACGATGGGATTTGGTCCCGTGCACCCCCATGCCAAGTTCCACACCAGCCCTGCCTCCTTCGCAAAGGCATCCGTCTTTACCTCTAATCCGTATGAGGTCGCCAAAGGCTTTGTTACAGAACTCCTTCAGGACCAGCTCTCTGAAGACAACAAATTTACCTTGCGCAAGGACTCTACACTGACAGTGCCACCGGTGTCACCCACGTCTACTTTCGCCAGATGGTGAATGGCCTCGAGGTTGCGGACGGCGACATCAACGTCAATGTAAAGGGTGGCACTGTCATCTCCTACGGTGACTCGGTAAGACTCGTTAACTTCAAGTGGAATTGCGCTTACATCGCAACCTGCAACCCTAGTTCTACCGGGGTTATGTGCCGGGCGCCACGCACATGGACGAGCCAACCTAGTAGTACACCTGGCCCTCATGCCGAATTTTGCGGCCTTTTACAAGAGCAGCTGGTCGAGCGCTTGACCTTACTCCAAGGACACTCCGTCGTCGTCAATCAGGTCACGATGTCTGGAGTACAACTCACGGACGAGCCACTTGAGCGTATGCGGCGCCTTTTCCGCTGGAATTGCGATCACCTCCGCACTCCCCATGAACTCGTCGAGAGGGGATTTGGCAAGACCTCAGATATCTTTGATCCGCGCAGCGCTCTTCTCCAGTTCATGATTGCCGCTACACCAAACGATGCTGTTGTCGCAAGCATTCTCAACAATCACGATCAGATTATTGCGGGGATGACTTCCTGGTTTGAGCCTCAGCTCGTTGGCGATGATAACGCTGTTCGTGTCGAGATGATCAACAACGTGCCCGATTCCGTCTCCCCAGTCAAGGCCAAACCTGTGTACATCCAGCTCCCCGACGGTGACAAGACGATGCTCATCCAGGCTTGGCGGGTGAGCGACTTGATTTGTCACTATCACATGCCTCTGATTTGTTTCCAGTTCGAGGTTGAGATGCAGGACAACTGGTATGAGGCTGTCGTTTCACACCAAGTTCCCCATCGCATCCTCTCTGTTGTCGACTGGACATCCGACTCCCCTGTCCCCTCGGAACCCAAACAGCGCCAACCTGCAACATACCATGTATTCCCGTTCGGCATTAACGATCCCTCTGAAGGCGGCCGCACCTTGGCCAAAGAGAATTTTGACCATTTGGCTAGTCCTTTAGGTTGGCACGTCATTCCCGCTTCCAATGATCCGCTTTCGTCCAACCTGAAGAAGAAGGGCCAGTACTCGAACTACACTACCACTGTCGGCAATAACGTACGAAACTTCCGTTCTGCGGTTCTGCGATCATTCTGATTATCGGACAGGTGTTCGCTCACGAGAACTGGGAGGGCAAGAATCGCTGGTTGCACAATTATAGACCCGATGGTGGCGATGACTTGGTATTCAACTACCCTTACGATCCCGAGGTCACGGACAAATCGGACTCGCTGGACGAGGCGAAGAGTATATCAATGCCACTGTCACACAGCTCTTCTACATGTCTAATCTAGTGCACGATCTATACTACCGGTATTTCCCTCTTCTATCTATTCTATCTCTCTAGTGATCTAACTGTCTTTTTATTACTCAGTTATGGCTTTGATTGAGATCGCAGGCAACTTCCAACAGGACACTTCGGGCGTGGAGGGCTGGGGGGGTGACGCCGTTATCGCGAATGCCCAGACGGTTCTGAATTTAATAATGCGGAATTTTCGACCCCTCCAGACGGACAGAACGGTCGGTGCAAGATGTATCTGTGGAATACTGCAAACCCATACCGCGACGGCGATCTTGACGCTGGCATCCTCATTCACGAGCTGTCTCATGGCCTTAGCACCCGTTTGACTGGCGGCCCCGCAAACTCCGGATGCCTCGGATGGGGTGAAAGCGGTGGAATGGGAGAGGGATGGTCAGGTAAATGCACCGTTATACGACGCCGAGACTTGTGTTGACGTCACTTTCCAGATTTCCTTGCTACCATGATCCGTAGCAAGGCTCTTTACTCAGATTACCCTATTGGTGCTTGGGCTGACAATCAAGCTGGTGGCATTCGAAACTACCCCTACTCCCTGGTACGATTCCCGTATATGACCCCATTAGTTGCATCCAGTTTTAACGGTCGTGCAGAGCAAATCGGTCAATCCATCCACCTACAAGACGCTCGATAAGCCCCAGTACGGGGAGGTTCACGCGACCGGTGAGGTCTGGGCAGAGATACTCTGGGTTGTTGCCCAGCGATTGATTACGAAGCACGGCTTCGTCGACTCGCTCTTCCCTCCGCTCCCCCTCGAAGATGGCACAATTCCCCTCGGTGACTTTTACCGTGTGCCCGAGTTCTCCGCGACGGGCGTACCAAAGCCACTTATCCCGAAGCACGGAAATTCGCTTATCGTGCAGCTCGTGTTGAACGGCATGAAGTTGCAGCAGTGTCGTCCTAGCTTCTTTGACGCGCGAGATGCGATCATCCAGGCAGACCAAGTGCTCACAGGCGGAGAGAACTTCTGCGATTTGTGGTTGGGCTTTGCAGAGAGGGGGCTTGGTGTTGACGCTACAGTTCGGGGACGCACGCCATGGGGAGGAGGGGTTCGCACAGATGTGGGTACAGACCATGGCTTGCTCCTGCGTTTGTTGACACGTATTTTTCAGGGTTTCAACGTACCAGCTGCATGCCGCAGAAACGGCACCCCAGCGCCATCTCCGTACCCATAGCCGCAGCTAGATGGGCCTGGTGATGGTCACAAATTTGGTCGAACCTAACATTCTATTCTTGTCTTTATGATATACCTACCATACATCGCCCTCTTAACTTGCGAATGTAATTGGAGTTCTTTCTTAGGTCGTACATTTTAAGTGCATCAGTGTTATCGCCGCCGGGCGCCGCTGGGCCTTCCCCTCACCGCCAGGGTTAACCTTTTATAAACCTCTTGGGCCTTCAGTTCCACACCTGGCCAAGTGCCTCTTTTTCCACTTCCACTTCCACACTGACACTGACACCCTACACCACGCCCTTAAGTTCGCCACACGTTCGCCATACGTTCTCCTGCTCCGCACCCACCACCTGTTACCTGATGTGGCACACCTGCCCCCGGTAACATGCACACGCTACGGAACGTCCCACACAAGGACAATGGCACCGACGCAAGAGCTGATCAACGTCAAGCTCCTGCTTATCGGCAATTCGTCCGTTGGGAAGAGCAGCCTCTTGCTCCGCTTCTCTGACAGGCAGTAGTTGCCTGAGGACAAGGCGAGCGCGGACGATTGTCGTCGATTTCAGGGTGCGTCCCCTCTTCTCTTGATGTGTGCGCACGCGGACGCTAAATGCAAAGGTCAACGGGCGGAAAGTATATGAGTGCGTCCGTCCCGCCGGGCCTTCTTCAGTTCTTTTCGTACGCTTTGTGAGGGTGTTCACGCTCTCGTTGGTGCTGCTCCCGCTTGCGTCATTCACTCACTGGCCTCACAACAGGATGTAGCGGGCTACAGCATGTTTCAAAATGATACAGCTGTTTTCATAACATCTGTTGGGTCGCGACCATTTTTCGCTTACAGGTGTAGTCTGACTGGGCATCTCGGTTATCATGCCGAAATTTCTTCCCACAAAAATAAATCATAGTAATTAAAAATAATTTATTTATGGCAACTTAACAAAACAATTGATTCTGACAGGCTTGCTGACAGGAAAGAAAGGAGGATTTATTGAAAGTACACATTACAAGAGCTAGAGGGGGATTGAAAACTGTTCAACATGGCTTGGTGTGAAACTTGAAGGACTGGTGAATGGGAGGACTGGGGTTATATGAGGGGGATCATGGCAACCTTGATGGCACATCTGTAAATGCAATTAGGTGTTCAGAGCTGTTCAGAGCTGTTCAGAGTGTTCTTGAACAGCTCTGAACAGCTCCGAACACCTACTGCAGTTACACATCTGCAAAAGTGGACCCTGTCAAAGCTGTCAGGGACCGGTTGCCGACTGTCGCCGACCGGTCCCTGACAGCTTTGACAGGGTCCACCCTTGCAGATGCAGATGCAATGTTGCATGAGGTGGATTCATCAGCTATCCCACAGTCACCCATGAGTGATGCAGTAGGACACAGTCAGACAGCCAGGTTGTTATGTTTCAGTTTGATCGGCGCCTCGGGCCGGGAAGTGGACACTGACGCGTCGACTATGACATCGCCGTCAGCAGAATATCGTCATGGACTTGTAGGATCAGTCAGCTGGGTAAGCTCCGGCACATGTGATTGTACGATAATGGATCAGATCTTGTAATGACTTGACGTGACTCATACTAGGATAGCTGTACTAGGGTTCACGGTACTTTCGCTATTGGCTAGTAGTATTCAAGCGGCGCTTCAAAGCCCACGCGTATCTGTATAAGTAGAGTAGCGTGAAGACCAAGAATGGCATCTTGGTCTTCTTCCAATACCACTACCATCTACTCGTCTTTGCTAAGAGGTCTCCCCTCTTAAGTGAGTTGTCCAGCATATCCCCTTAGACCAGGGATCCCCGTGACTTACCTTTGCCTGTGTTACGATCAGGGCTTGCCCTACGTTGAGATGATCGTAGTTGGTAGCGTCACAGAGCCCGGGCACGATTCCAGGTTGTCGCAGAGTGTCGATTATGTAAGACCTCGTCAAAGACGAGCGAATGTCGGATGTAAGACTTTGCAGCTAGCAAGTGAATGGAACTAGAGTGGATTGAGAACAAAGCACAAGACTAGAACGAGGGGATACAGGCTACCCTACAGGCTCTTTTATACTGTACAATCTAGCTATTTTTCTGTATTTTCCATGAGCTTTACTAAGTGTGTGCAGTCATTGCACCATTCCGAGTCACATGATCCGCAGTAAGTCACCTGCTCCGCAGGGCTACTTTCCAGAAACCAGACAGGGGAATCTGAGATGAAAGGCAAGAAGTCAGAAGTAGAAAACGATTCTGAAACATGAGAAGTATATAAGAAATCTGAGAATCCTCCGACGTTGTTCTAGAACAGATGGCACGATCGTGTGATCGCGACAGCCTGTCCCTTCGCAGATCAGTGGACTTCCCTCCAGACGTCGCAGCTTACCAAGTACATCTATATCGCAACAAATGCGTGGCCGCCCCGTATCATTCCTTCTTCATAGTCAACAGCACTTCTTGGGCCAACGCTAAGTACATCGATAAGATCCCTCAAGGAGTTATTCAACTAGAAGACCTCCACACTTACTTCAGGAGAGATGAGAGCCTTCAGCCCCATCCCACCTTCTATCCAGAGACCTTCGCTAACTGCAACTTTCGACTTTCAAGGATCACCACACGTCAAGAGGCCTAAGTCAGGCAAATGTCCGTGGTAGATGTTACAGTCTTGGTATGTTTCATGTTTGTGGTCATGTGTGTGTATGTCACACTGTGTTCCTGTATGTCGGTATGTGTGTTATTACTGTCTCAAGCTCAACCGCCTTGGATGTTCCTACTATAGCAAAATGACACTGTCTTTGTGTCACAAAAATCTCAGCTTACTTTACAAAGTTGTGTACATGTACGAGTAGTATAAAGGAGCTCAAATGTGAGCCCCTAAATGTAATTGTGTTTTGCCTGTCTCTCTCTCATCGTCCACGTTTGCTTGAATATCACTCCTTCCATCATCTTAAACTCGTTCCTGCGTTCCATAACCTCACCAAGGTTATGGGCCCTGCTGCTGTTAATTAAAACATCAGTAGCCCCTGTTACACAAATCTGAGTGTATGCCCCTATTACATTGTCTAGAATCAAATACTATCACTCGACATGACTGACAATCTGAGAACAATGGTTACCAAACTGATTGCAGATGGCTCCAACTGGGTGACATACTGTGATAGAATGCTGTGGGCTGTCGAATTGTGCAGCCTATCTGAGCATCTCAGTGAAGCAACCATCACTGCTACATATACCTGATGAACAGTGCACATAGGGACTATACTTACAGTGACAAGAGGAGACTGTGGTGAGATATAGAGGGTGACTGGAAGCAGCAACAGAGATAGTTCTTGCAAGTGAAGCAGATAGTGTCTGGCACACAACAGATGAGAACTGATGTGGACCAGGAGCGTACAAGCTACACTATTTATACAAAACTACAGGGTGACACAAGTAACACCAGGTCACAGTAAATACAAGGGTCATTGTTCTACAGACGGACAAAGGAGTGGACGTTCTGAGAACAAGGGGCAAGAGAACAAGAAGAATCTAGACTAATGATATCATACTGACATCATAATAAGGATAGAACAAAGGGAGACTACAAGAGCGTTGAATACAACGCAAAGTCCGGATTTTATGATGTCATAGTGTACAGTGATGTCATAGATAAGAAAGTACAATAAGTCCGAGATTGTGTGATCATAATAATCTAATCTACATAAGTCCTGTATATCTTATCTACAGCAGTCCATATCTGATTGTCCTTTGAGCCGCTAAGTGTGCAAGGGTCACTTATCAACAATACTGGTCCTGGCAATGTCAACAGGTTGACTCCAGCCATGCAGTGGTGTATGGATCAAGCTGCTGTTAAGCAGCTGATCACCATATCCATTCCTGACACTGTCTTCAATAATGTAAAGACTGGTGCAACTGCGAAAGATGTGTGTGTTGATAAGTGACCCTTGCACACTTAGTGGCTCAAAGGACAATCAGATATGGACTGCTGTAGATAAGATATACAGGACTCATGTAGATTAGATTATTATGATCACACAATCTCGGACTTATTGTATTTACTTATCTATGACATCACTGTACACTATGACATCATAGAATCTGGACTTTGCATTGTATTCAATGCTCTTGTAGTTTCCCTTTGTTCTATCTTTATTATGATATGATATCATTAGTCTAGATTCTCCTTGTTCTTTTGTCTCTTGTCCTCAGAACATCCACTCCCTTGTCTGTCTGTAGAACAATGCCTCCTGTACTTACTGTGACTTGGTGTTACCTGTGTCACCCTGTAAGCTTTGTATACGTAGTGCAGCTTATACGCTCCTGGTCCACATCAGTTCTCATCTGTTGTGTGCCAGGTATGTTCCCTCTCTTGTAATAACATCAGTTCTCATCTGTTGTGTGCCAGACACTCCATCTGCTTCACCTGCAAGATCACTCTCTGTTGCTGCTTCCAGCCACCCCTCATATCTCACCACAGTCTCCTTTGTCACTGTGAGTATGATCCCTTTATGTGTGCTGTTCATCAGGTTATGGGCCCTGGTGCCCTAGTGTAACGTCTACCACAGACGTTTGCCTGACTTAGGCTTCTTGATGTGTGGCGATCCTTGAAAGTCGAAAGTTACGGTTAGCGAAGGTCTCTGGATAGAAGGTGGGATGAGGCTGAAGGCTTTTGTCTTTTCCGAAGTAGGCGTGAAGGTCTTCCAACTGGATGACTCCCTGGGGAACCTTGTTGATATACCTGGCGCTGGCCCAGGAAGTGCTGTCGAGTATGAAGAAGGAATGGTATGGGGCGGCCACGCGTTCGTTGTGATATAGATGCACTTGATAAGCTGCTACGTCTGGCAGATAGTTGTAACGCCACCACTGGCATTAGTCCAACTTGGACTGCGAAAGGGCGTTCACGACTTAGCAAAATATTCTTGATGGTCACATGACCTGATCACGGGATACGCGGCGCTTCTATGGCACGTGATCTGAGCATACACTAGGGCAAGCCGAGCCACTAGGTAATCCGATGGTCGATGAAGACGACTTGCTCCGGGAGAGACAAGCGAGTTACGTGTGAGAGACAAGAGTGAAGTGGTGATTGAAGAAGACCAAGATGGCGTATCTTGGTCTTACCATGCCACTATTTATACATGTATGGGGTCGCTTTAAAGCTCCCCTCGAATCCGTACGACGAACAGTGTAAGTAGCTCGAACCCTACTACAGCTATCCTAGTGTTGACTCATGCCCTGATGGCATGTGATTGTGCTACGTGCTGACTGATCCTCCTGTCCATGACACATTACTACTTACTATGTGGTCATAATCGTGAGTAAGAGTCCGTTCCCTGCGTATCGTGACATCACCCCCTTTTCAGCCGCGATGACCACGGCGCTGAGTGGGGCCTATCCCTCCGACCCATGCTTCCTGCCTCTCCGTAATCCGATCCAGTACGTTGGCCATCTCCAACCGGAATTTGCACCGCGCCAACTCTGCCTGTACCCCTCCAAGTGCCTGGGCCAGGGCGTGAAGCCTCTGTTCCATCCTCTCGGCCTTGTGGCGGTAGGCACGAAAGTGTGTTACCTCTGCCTTGACCCCTACATCCCTCAGCTCGTTCAACGCCCGGTCCGTCCTGTGCTGGTTGCTATGTCTGCCGACAAGGGCGTATAGGTCTTCGGGGGCGTAGTGGGGTTTCCCCGCCTCGCGTACCTGTGGCTCCGCGTACAGGGGTCGGCTGTAGACCTTGTTGCTGTTGTCGACGAGGCCTAGTACGAGGGGGTCGGGGCCGGCGACTACTTGGACGAAGGTCACTTGGCGCGTCACCCCCTGCGCGTTGGTGATGGGGTAATGGATGAAATCGTCCCCTTGATTGTGTTTGTAGCCGTGTGGGGCGGTGTGAGTGTTGCCTCCCAGGTAGCGGAGGTGGACGGCAGGTAGCGTTTGAGTCTCGGTGTCGACAACGACTCCGGCGCGATACAAGGGTCTCCCCGTAGTGTCGCAGGCGTACGGGGTTTCGCGGGGGTCGTCAGAGTCGGTGGCCGTAATAAGGTAGGGCTGCTCAACTGGGTACTATTCCTTCAGCGCCCCTTCTACTGCCTTGTAAACTGCTCTCTCAGTGTCGCGATGTGCTGTCGGCGTTGAATGAGGATGCACACTCGTCGTGCTGCCGCTGCTGCCAGCTGCTGCTGCCTCCACTGGTCCGCGTGTGGTTTCCAGGGTAGGTTCTTCATCCATTCTTGCCATCGCAGTGTGGCCGGCGTCTTCTTCTTCTTCTTGCTGCTTGACTCGGACTGGGAGAGGTCGAAGTGGGGGACTCGCAAAGAGTCCGACAGCTGCGCGAAGCCTAGTAATCTCGGCCTCAGTGTATGGCACGGTGTTGAGGTGGTCCCCACGGCTGTTGGTAAGCCAGTAGGTGGCGGGTTGGTCGGGCTCTTCGACGTCGATGATAGATTGCGCGTTGGTGAGGGCCTCTTGGAGCTCTTCGTGGGTGAGGCTGTCGATGAGATGGGCAGAGAGAGGGGTGGAAGAGGTGGTAGAGGAAAGAGACATTGTTGGTCGAGTGAGGAGTCCAGTGTGAAGGAATGGGGGTTTAGTTGTGATCTGCCCTCGTCTTATATGCGCCTCTCTCAAACTCAGGCTTCGTTTGTATTCTGCTAGAGCTTCATCAGCGAATACGTCGTGTTGGTTGACCCACTGGTTCTCCGAGTCTGGGTACCCCTTCCATTTCACGAGGTATTGCAATTTCTTGCTCCGGCCGAACCGCCTGGAGTCTAGAATGCGCTCCACTTTGTACTCCTCTTCTCCGTTTACCAAATCCGGTGGTGGGCGTTGTAAGTTTTCCCCATGCATGGGCGTCTCGCGATAAGGTGTGAGTAAGTCAATGTGAAACACGGGGTGAATGCTCCACTGTGTGGGAAGTTCTAGTTGATAGTTGACCGGTGATAGGATGCGTGTGATTTTGAAGGGGCCATGCCGTCGTGCCGCCAGTTTGGCGGTTGGTTGATTGGTTCGCAGGTGTCGCCCTTCTAGCCACACTTGATCTCCGATTTGGTACTTGGGCATGTTTCGGTGTTTGACCCACAGGGTCTGTGCCTTTTTGATAAGGTTCTGGGCCTCGTTCCGTGCTTCGCGGAACTGTTGAAGCCTTGTGAGCACCTGCGGGATAGGGGAGGGCTTATCGATCCAATCAGCGCGCGGGTCGTACCCCATTGTTACGTTTTCCCTTAAGCGCCCTTACACGTGACCGTGGGAGAAGCGGAGATTGCCGGAGGCTCCGTCAAAGCTCATAACTTCAACGAAGTTATGAAGCGAGCAGTCCGGCATTTGCCGAAGAAGACGATGTTTAGCCGTCACGTGACCTGGCACGTGACCTGCTTCTAGAACGTTCCAGAAGAGCCCGGATGAGCACGTGCCCGGGTTGGCTTGTGATTATGGACCGGTAACGTACAGTTGCCGATGGACATGTGTTATGACGTCATGGGTCTAGCCCTGCCTCGTGTTAATGACTCACAGTGACTCGTGCCAAGAGCGCCTTATGCCATTGGCTAGTAGATCCGGTTGTATTAGGGTTCATGACTCATAGTGACTCGGTATTAGGTTCAGGCTGAGCTTGAAAGCTCCCTGGACAGGTATAAGTAGTAGAGCTGAGCGTCCCTAAGATGCCAGCTTTAGAACATCTTGGATTCCCCCTTCCCCAATCCTACTTGCCTCTTAGCCATGTAGTTGCCACACTGTGCTGTCCTGCCGGTGTGTGCTGTATGCTACCTCTGAGCTTTGAGTGCTGCTTGTACTTCTGCTCCTCAGTGTGCCCTCGGAGCCTGTCCCGCCACTGCGACCTCTTCCTCTTCTCTATCACGCTTCCTACTACAGTCGTGCTGTTCCGCCGACTCTGTCTTTCATTACCACGTGTAACGCCTCCAAACGTTACGACTTCGGGCTGTATCAGTGTTCGACGACAACAACCAAGTTGGTGACAACGAACGGGCCGGAAGGACCGTTACACCCATCATGAGTGAGAACGGGGACTTCCTTGTGTTGAAGTGGGGATACGCCGTTAATCCCTTCAACATGGTTAGGGTTTATGACGTCATTTCAGCATGATGTCTACAATAACCCGGCTCGTAATACCTAAGGCCGTGTAGCTCAGTGGAAGAGCACGGAGATCTAATCCGGGGTCTTGGGTTCGATCCCCAACCTGGCCATGTACTTTTCCCCTATTTGAGGTCCCTTTCGATCGTTGTCCGGGGTGCTGCTCAGCATATGGGGTGACACCCCCTGGGACTTCATCACCTTGTTGCCTCATGCGGCCAGTTGTTGTGCGCGAATTCCGCCATAGGTAAGAACTGCGCCCAGTTGTTTTGATGTTCGTTGGTCCAAAACCGGAGGTATTGTTCTAGCCACTGATTGGTGCGCTCTGACTGTCCATCCGTTCGTGGGTGATACGCCGTGGAGATGTTTTGGTATATGCCTAGGATTCGGCACAGTTCTTGTGTGAATTTTGATGCGAAATGTGGGTCTCGGTCGCTGATAATTTTCGCCAGTAATCCGAATCTTCGAAACACGTGAGTGACGTACAGCGCTGCGGTTTCCTCTGCTGATATCTCTTCGTTGCAGGGGATGAACACTGATGCTTTGGTGCAGTCATGGTCGGTTATCATAAGGATAGAGTTGTATCCCTGTGATTCCGGTAATTTAGTAATGAAGTCGAGGGCGATGACTTCGAATGGCTTAGCATCGATTTTTGGTGTGATGGGCACTAGTGGTGCTTTTGTCGGGTGGTTGTTGACTTTATGGCGTTGGCATTCTGCACATCCTTGGACATATTCCGTTACTTGTTTCAACATGTTCGGCCACCAGTGACTTCGTTCGATGATTTTCGCCGTCCGTTTGATTCCTGGGTGGCCGTACACTGGGGGGTTGTGGTGGTTGGCGATGATGGTGCGGACTTCCTCTGGTCCTCTGGTGATGACTTGTGCACTCTGGCGGTACCAGACTCCATCGACTTTCTTAAGTTTGTGGGGGTCTATCCACGGGCGTATGACCTTCTCGTCCTGATCGTGGGTTTCCAGGTGTTGAGTGGTGAGGTTTCGTGCGAATACGGCTTCTGGTAGGACAATGACTCCTTCGTTGTCTCGCTCTCCTTTGTCGTAGTCAGGTCTCCGTGATAAGGCGTCTTCTTGTCCATTGTTGGTTCCTTTGATGTGGTGGATCTCGAAGTCGTACTCCATGAGTTCCAGTACTTCTCGGGCTATGCGGCGACTTATCTTTTGCGGGGATTTCCAGTGTGTAAGGTTTAGGTGGTCCGAAAAGATCTTGATTTTGTGTGGGGATCCTGCCAGGAAGGGTCTCCAGTGTCGCAGTGCTTTGACGATGGCCAGGAGTTCTAAGTCGTAAATGTCGTAGTTGCGTTCAGCTTCATTCAGGGTGGCCGAGAAATATCCGATGGGGTGTCGTTTCCCATCTTGTTTCTTTTGTAGAAGTACTGCGCCTACTGCATATCCGGATGCGTCTACTTCGAGTTCGAACTGATCCGTCAGTGTGGGGTGTGCGAGCACTGGTTTGCTGGTGACTAGGCGTTTGAGGTTTTGGAAGGCGGTTTCTTCGTCTTTGCCCCATGTCCACTCCGTATCTTTGCGTGTGAGTTTGTTGAGGGCTCGTGCGTATGTGGCGAAACCGCGAATGAAGAGGCGGTAAAAATTGCAGAAGCCCAAAAAGGAGCACACGTCGCGTACCTTCGTGGGTGTGGGCCAGTCGCGTATGCCCGCAATTTTTACGGGGTCCATGTGAGTTACCCCCTTTTCAAGGATTACCCCCAGGTAATCCATTCGCGGTTGGTGGAAGGTGCATTTGGACGGTTTGAAATAGAGGTTGTGGTCCATCGCAACTTGAAGTACTGCGCTTACTGCGTCTATATGTGCCTGAAGTCCTGCGTGTTTGAGTGTTGCGATGCCGATGTCGTCCATGTAAATGCGGATAATTGTGCCCATTGCTGCGAAGATGCGGATCGTGTTGCCCAATATGTCGTTCATCATGTTTTGGAATGTTGCCGGTGAGTTTGTGAGTCCGAAGTACATGACAAGGGGTTCGAATAATCCGTATTTTGTCTTGAATGCGGCTTTAGGCTCGTCGCCTTCTTTGATCCGTATGTTGTTGTATCCCCATCGGATGTCGAGTTTGGTGAATATATGTCCGTTCCCGAGGTCATTGATGAGTTCTGTCATGAGAGGTAGTGGGTATTGGTTGCGCACCATGCAGGCGTTGATTTGCCTATAGTCTTGTACTGGTCTCAATTTTCCGTCCTTTTTCTTGATGAAGAAGAATGACGAGGCGTAAGGCGATTTTGAGGGTCGGATGTAGCCTAGTTTGAGTTGTTCGTCTAGCCACTCACGCAGTTGTCCGTCCTCGTCCTGTGACATTGGGTAGACTTTGCAATCAATACTAGGGGGTGTACCGGGTTTGAAGTCAATTGCGTGGTCCCAGGGTCGTGATGGTGGGAATCGGTGGGATGCTTCCTCGCTGAAGATTTTCACAAACCGTTGGTATGGTTCTGGAAGGGCTTCCACGACGATGTTTTGATTAGCTGCAATGGCTAGTTCAGTGGCGGTGGTGCGTAGTTGGCATTCTTCTTCAAGTTCTTGGACGGCTTCTTCCGCTTCGTCTTGAGTCATTGCGCTGGCTATGGTGGTTTGTGGTTCTGCGGGGTTGATTGATCGAAGTACCACTGGGAGGGCTCCTTTGTGAATAGTAGCATGTGCCCAGCTAATGGTTGGTTTGTAGGTGGCCAGCCATGGGTACCCAAGGACGAGATCCTCATTTCCTATGTCGGTGACGAGGAATCTCATAGTTTTAGAGACGTTATTGGTTTGGACGTCTAGGTCGATGAAGTGTGTAATAGACCCAGCTTTGTTTTCCGTGTTGTCTATGTTCCAAATCTTCTTTGGTTTCTCAAGGGTTTGTAGCCCGAGGCCCATGCGTTTAGCGAACGTGGGTCTTATGAAATTGTCGGTGGCTCCGGAATCAACAAGCCCCTTGATATCGGCCATGGAGTAATTTGTACGAATCGATACTGGAATTCGGAGCGAACGGTAGCGAGTCATGATTACAGAATTACAATTGACTGCCCTCACCCAGGCCGATGGGTTCAGGCGTCCTGAAAACCCTCTTGGGTCCAGAGATCCTTGAATACGAGGTCTTTCACCTCGTCGCTAGCCCCTCTAAGCGTTTCCATCCACTCTTTGGCTTGCCCTTCGGGTGTAATCTCCGCACAACGAGCCATTGTCGTCTCTTGGCCGTAGTAGTCGGTTTCTGTGCTGCGACTTGTGCTTGCGCGTGGCTGATACTGTTGTCTTGGCTTTCTGGGGCGTGTACATTCTCGTGAGAAGTGGCCGGGGTTGTTACAGTTGTAACAGATGACCTCCCTCATGTCCCGGCATGGTCCGCCTCCTTGGTTTTGTCCTGGTCCTCCTCTTGGTGGGAATGGCGGTTTCTGGTAGCTGCTGCGGTTTGGATCTCCTACTTCCGCGAGGCGTGCGCGGGTTCTGTCCGCCGATGTGTCCATGGCGTTTGGGTCGTAGTGTGGTGGTGGGAACCTGGGCGGTGCCCACTGCAGTGCGTATCCGCGGTTTTGTTGTGGTCGTGGTGGTGCGTTACGGGGTGTTGTGTTGAGTCCTAGGTGGGCGTGCAGATGGATGTATTGTTTTTGACGTCGTAGCGCTGCTTCCTTCCATTCGTTGAAGGTTTGCGGATCGTCCAGTTCGTATATTTTTGTGAATAGGGCCCTCGGGAGACCCGCCATGAATCGGTCCAGCGTTTGGCGGTCGTTAAGTCGGTAGTCAGCTTTCCGCGCTAGCTGTTCGAAGTTGGTGATGTACGAATCAATGTCGTCTCCCACCATTTTGAATCCTTTGGCTAACGTGGCCTGTGCCTGCTCTTGCTCTAACACATTTGAGAAGCGGTCAGAGAATCCTGCTGTTAGCGTATCCCACAAGAATGGGTCGTATCTGTTGCGCCCGTGGTGTAGTTCATTGTTGAGCCACTGGAGGAATCCGAGTGTCCAGTTAGAAACTCGTGGTGTCACGATCGCGGGAACGGACGCTTACTATACGGATATGACCACGTTAGTAAGTAGCAATGAGTCATGGACAGAAAGATCAGTCAGCGCGTAGCACAATCACATGCCATTAGGGCATGAGTCAACACTAGGATAGCCGTAGTAGGGTTCGAGCTACTTTAGCTATTCGTCGTACGGATTGGAGAGGAGCTTTAAAGCTTCCTCATAAGATGTATAAATAGGGGCTTAGGGAGACCAAGATTCGCCATCTTGGTCTTCTTCAATTCACCACTTCTATTCGTCTCTTTACGCGTGCTTCGCTTGTCTCTTTCCGAGCAAGTCGTCTTCATCATCAGGATTACCTAGTGGCACGACGTGCCCTAGTGTACGCTCGGATCACGTGCCCGTAAGCGCCGTGTATCCCGTGATTAGGTCACGTGACCTTGAAGAAGATATTCTGCTAAGTCGTGAACGCCCTTTCGTGTCCAAGTCGGACTAACGCCAGTGGTGGCGTTACATTAAGACCAAGATCCTTCCACCGTGGCGTTCACAACTCGAGACCAGTGGAGAAATTTCCAGACTTACTCCCTCGAACTGACGAGGAGACCGCAACGTACCAACACAATTCCTAGGGGCCGCGAGGTGGAGAGAATACCGAGGAGAGACAGGATACTTCGTGGACTTTGCGTCGGGGCCAACCCGATATCGCCCCGTTGAGTTCAATTTTGACAATTTGTGCTGGGTTGAAATCACCTGGAATCCCGTAGACAACCGATACGACGCAGTACGGCCCGCAGGAAGGAACTACAACTGCGATATCGACGCAAGAAACCTACCCACACGTGAAGAGTGGGGACGCATAGACGGACAACCCGAAGAAGAACCTAGTACATCCGAACCAAGAACCCCCGCACCATCCGAGACTAGTGGGGACGACGAAGAAACTGACAACGACGAAGAATCCGAAGTAGGAGAAATAATACAAACAGCTGAGTCCCTACGTATCAACGAACCCGAGAATATCGAAGTCCACCCACCCGCAGACATGGCAACCGCAACACTTACTCAAGAAGACCTGGCCCTCGAAGAAGCCAGAAGAATCACCGAAGAGGCCGAATCCTACCTACGCCCCATCAACCCAACTACGGGACACCGCATGACCGCGGACGACGCAGCCATTTTCAGAGCAGTAGGCCCAGACGTTCCTGACCCACCACCGGGCGCAGGAGAACCCCCAGCACCCAGAAGACCGGGAGGCCCCTTCGGTCAAGGACCACCAGGAGGTAGAAGACCGCCACACGAAAGAAGACAGCCTCAATTCGGAGGAGGAGGCGGAGGGGATCCCTTCGGAGGAGGACCACCACCCCCGCCACCGCCGGCAGCAGGACCAGCACCAGGAGCACCACACGGGTCGGACAAGCTAGTAGGAGAGGCCCCGACTATATTCGATGGAAACAGAGATGAGTACGAATCCTTCCTCACGCAGTGGCACATATACTGGGGACAGAATTCGGAGGCGCCAATCATGACCAACGTCTATCGGCGATGCCTATTGTTCCTAGGCTTCATCAAAGGATCACGGGTGTCGAACTGGACACTCGGCTTCCTCCAATGGCTCAACAACGAGCTACACCAAGGACGCAGCCGATATGATCCCTACCTATGGGATACCCTGACGGCGGGATTCTCAGACCGCTTCTCGAACGTGCTCGAGCAAGAACAGGCGCAGGCCACATTGGCCAAAGGATTCAAAATGATCGGTGACGATATTGATTCGTACGTCACCAACTTCGAACAACTAGCGCGGAAGGCTGACTATCGCCTCAACGACCGCCAAACGCTGGACCGATTCACGGCGGGACTCCCGAGAGCCCTATTTACCAAAATCTACGAACTGGACGACCCGCAAACCTTCAATGAGTGGAAGGAGGCAGCATTGCGCCGGCAAAAGCAATATATCCACCTACGCGCCCGCCTAGGGCTCACCACCACGCCCCGCAACACCCCAACACCACGACCTCAGCAAAACCGTGGATACGCCCCACAATGGGCGCCACCCAGGTTCCCGCCACCGCGCTATGATCCGAACGCCATGGACACATCAGCGGATAGAACACGCGCACGTCTTGCGGAAGTAGGCGACCCAAACCGCGGGAACCAGCGACCGCCCTTCCCACCAAGAGGAGGACCAGGACAGAACAGGGGAAGCGGACCACGCCGCGACATGAGGGAAGTGATATGTTACAACTGTAACAACCCAGGCCACTTCTCACGCGACTGCACACGCCCTAGAAAACCAAGGCAACCGTTCCAACCACGCACGAGCACGAGCCGCAGTGTGGAGACAGATTACTACGGCCAAGAACCAGTAACAGCACGCCGCGCAGAAACCACGCCTGAAGAGCAGGCCAAGGGGTGGATGGAAACACTTAGGGGAGCAAGTGACGAGGTCAAGGACCTCGTATTTAAGGATCTCTGGACCCAAGAGGGTTTTCAGGACGCCTAAACCCGTCGGCCTGGGTGAGGGCAGTCAATTGTAACTCTGTAATCATGACTCGCTATCGTTCGCTTCGAATTCCAGTCTCGATTCGCACAAGTTACTCTATGGCCGATATCAAAGGGCTCGTCGACTCAGGAGCCACCGACAATTTTATGAGACCCGCGTTCGCCAAACGCATGGGCCTCGGACTACAACCCCTCGAAAAACCAAAGAAAATTTGGAACATTGACAACACAGAAAATAAAGCTGGGTCCATTACGCACTTCATCGACCTAGACGTTCAGACCAACGGTGTTTCAAAGGTCATGAGATTTCTAGTCACCGACATAGGCAACGAGGACTTAGTTCTCGGATACCCCTGGCTAGCAACCTACGAACCAACTATCAGCTGGGCGCACGCCACCATTCACTGAAGGAGCCCTTCCAGTGGTGCTTCGATCAATCAACCCCACAGAGACGCAAACCATCATTGCCAGTGCGATGACCCAAGACGAAGCCGAAAATATTGTCCAAGAACTCGAAGAGGAATGCCAGATACGTACCACAGCCACTGAACTAGCCATCGCAGCTAACCAAAACGCCGTCGTGGAAGCCCTCCCAGAACCATACCAGCGCTTCGCAAAAATCTTCAGCGAAGAAGCATCCCACCGATTCCCACCGTCACGACCCTGGGATCATGCAATCGACTTCAAGCCGGGTACACCCCCCAGTATCGACTGCAAAGTCTACCCAATGTCACAAGACGAAGACGGACAACTGCGCGAATGGCTGGACGAACAACTCAAACTAGGCTACATCCGACCCTCAAAATCACCTTACGCCTCGTCATTCTTCTTCATCAAGAAAAAGGACGGAAAGTTGAGACCAGTACAAGACTACCGGCGAATCAACGCCTGCACGGTGCGCAACCAATACCCACTACCTCTCATGTCGGAACTCATCAACGACCTCGGAGACGGGCACATATTCACCAAACTTGACGTCCGCTGGGGGTACAATAACGTACGAATCAAAGTAGGCGACGAACACAAGGCCGCGTTCAAAACGAAATACGGACTATTCGAACCCCTCGTCATGTACTTCGGACTTACAAACTCACCGGCAACATTCCAGAACATGATGAACGACATCTTAGGCGACACGATCCGAGTCTTCGCAGCAATGGGAACGATTATCCGCGTCTACATGGACGACATAGGGATTGCAACGCGTGAACATGTAGGCCTTCAAGCGCACATCGACGCCGTCTGTGCAGTACTTCAAGTAGCACTGGACCACGACCTATACTTCAAACCGTCCAAATGTACCTTCCACCAACCGCGAATGGATTACCTGGGGGTAATTCTTGAAAAGGGGGTAACTCGTATGGACCCCGTAAAAATTGCTGGCATACGCGACTGGCCCACACCCACGAAAGTACGTGACGTACGCTCCTTTTTGGGCTTCTGCAATTTTTACCGCCTCTTCATTCGCGGTTTTGCCACATACGCACGAGCCCTCAACAAACTCACACGCAAAGACGCAGAGTGGACGTGGGGCAAAGACGAAGAAACGGCCTTCCAAACCCTCAAACGCCTAGTCACAAGCGAACCAGTACTCGCACATCCCACGCTAACAGACCAATTCGAACTTGAAGTAGACGCATCGGGATACGCAGTAGGCGCAGTACTCCTACAAAAGAAGCAAGACGGGAAAAGACACCCACTCGGCTACTTCTCGGCCACCCTAAATGAAGCAGAACGCAACTACGACATATACGACTTGGAACTTCTAGCGATTGTCAAAGCACTACGACACTGGAGACCATTCCTAGCAGGATCACCGCACAAAATCAAAATCTTTTCCGACCACCTCAACCTCACACACTGGAAGACACCACAAAAGATAAGTCGCCGCGTAGCTCGAGAGGTCCTGGAACTTATGGAGTACGACTTCGAGATCCACCACATTAAAGGAACCAACAACGGCCGCGCGGACGCGCTATCACGAAGACCCGACTACGACAAAGGAGAACGAGACAACGAAGAAGTCATCGTCCTACCTGAGAGAGTATTCGTACGAAATGCCACCACGCAGTCACCGGAAACCCTCGAACAAGACGAAAACATCCTACGCCCCTGGGTAGATCCGCACAAGCTCAAGAAAATTGAAGGGACCTGGTACCACCAAGGCGCACGAGTAATCACCGGAGGCCCAGAGGAGATCCGCACAGTTATCGCCAACCATCACGACCCCCCCGTCTACGGTCACCCAGGAATCAAGCGAACTGCAAGGATCATCGAACGCGACCACTGGTGGCCAAACATGGTGAAACACGTTACCGAGTACGTCCAAGGTTGCGCGGAATGTCAACGCCACAAAGTCAACAACCGCCCGACGCGAGCCCCACTAGTACCCATCACGCCGACACCTGACGCTAAGCCATTCGAAGTCATTGCCCTCGACTTCATCACTAAACTACCAGAGTCACAGGGATATGATTCAATCCTCACGGTGACCGACCACGACTGCACAAAGGCATCGGTGTTCATCCCCTGTAACGAGGAGATATCAGCGGAAGAAACCGCAGCACTGTACGTCACTCATGTGTTCCGGAGGTTCGGATTACCGGCGAAAATTATCAGCGATCGTGATCCGAGATTCGCATCAAAATTCACACGCGAATTATGCCGAATCCTCGGCATCTATCAAAACATCTCCACGGCATACCATCCCAGGACGGATGGACAATCAGAGCGCACCAATCAATGGCTAGAACAATACCTACGGTTCTGGACCAATGAGCGTCAAGATAACTGGGCGCGATTCCTACCCATGGCTGAATTTGCGCACAACAACTGGCCCCACGAGGCGACAAGGAAGTCTCCATTTTCACTTATGATGGGGTATGACCCACGCGCTGATTGGATCGATAAGCCATCACCCATCCCGCAAGTACTCACGCGACTCCAACAATTCCGAGAAGCACGGAAAGAAGCCCAAAACCTCATCAAAAAGGCACAATCGCTATGGATCAAACACCGAGACACGCCTAAGTATCAGGTAGGAGACCAGGTATGGTTAGAAGGACGACATCTCCGAACCAATCAGCCGACGACCAAACTCGCGGCGCGACGACACGGACCATTCCAGATTACACGAGTCTTGTCACCGGTCAACTACCAGCTCCAGCTTCCCACGCAGTGGAGCATCCACCCCGTATTCCACACCGACTTACTCACACCTTATCGCGAAACGCCCATGCACGGAAGAAATTTCCAGCGCCCACCACCGGATCTAGTGGATGGGGAAGAGGAGTATGAGGTGGAGCGTATTCTAGACTCCAGAAGATTCGGCCGGAGCAAGAAATTGCAATACCTTGTGAAATGGAAAGGGTACCCAGACTCGGAGAACCAGTGGGTCAACAAAGATGACATATTTGCTGACGAAGCGGTAGCGGAGTACAAGCGGAGTTCAACTGCAGCCAGGATACATATAAACCGGACGAGCGACGCTAAGTCACCCCCATCCCTTCACACTGGACTCCCCACTCAACCAACAATGTCCTTTCCCTCTGCCACCTCTTCCACCCCTCTCGCTGCCCGTCTCATCGACAGCCTCACCCACGAAGAGCTCCGAGAGGCCCTTACCAACGCGCAATCCATCATCGACATCGAAGAGCCCGACCAACCCGCCACCTACTGGCTCACCAACAGCAGGGGGGATCGCCTCAACACCGCACCGTACACGGAGGCCGAGATTACTCGGCTTCGCACAGCTGCCGGACTCTTTGCGAGTCCCCCACTTCGACCTCTCCCAGTCCGAATCAAGCAGCAAGAGGACGAGGAAGACGCCGGCCACGCTGCAATGGCAGGAGTGGATGAAGAAGCGACCCTGGAAGCCGCAAGCGGACCAGTGGAGACAACAACAGCTGGCGGCAGCAGCGGCACGACGAGCGTGCATCCTCATACGACGCCGACAGCACATCGCGACACTGAGAGAGCAGTGTACGAGGCAGTGGAAGGAACGCTAAGGGAATGGTACCCAGTTGAGCAGCCCTACCTCATCACGGCTACCGACTCTGACGACCCCCGCGAAACTCCGTACGCCTGCGATACCATGGGGCGACCCTTATATCGCGCCAGAGTCGTCGTCGACACCGAAGATCGAACACTCCCCGCCGTCCGCCTCCGCTACCTGGGAGGCAACACTCGCACCGCCCCACACGGCTACAAACACAATCGGGGGGACGATTTCGTCCACTACCCCATCACCGACGCGCAGGGAGTGACGCGCCAAGCGACCTTCATCCAGGTGGTCGCCGGTCCCGACCCCCTCGTACTAGGCCTCGTCGACGACAGCGATAAGGTCTATAGCCGTCCCTTATACGCAGAACCACAAGTGCGCGAGGCCGGGAAGCCCCACTACGCCCCCGAAGACCTGTACGCCCTCGTCGGCGGACATAGCAACCAGCACAGGACGGACCGGGCATTGAACGAGTTGAGGGATGTAGGACTCAAAGCCGAGGTAACCCGCTTCCGCGCCTACCGACACGAGGCCGAGAGAATGGAGCAGAGACTTCACGCCCTGGCACAGGCGCTCGGGGGGGTACAGGCGGAATTAGCCCGGTGTAAGTTCTGCCTCGAGATGGCTAACGTGTTGGATCGGATCACGGAGCGACAGGAGGCTTGGGTAGGAGGGATAGGCCCCGCTCGGCGCCGTGGGCGTCGCGGTTGAAAAGGGGGTGATGTCACGATCGCGGGAACGGACGCTTACTATACGGATATGACCACGTTAGTAAGTAGCAATGAGTCATGGACAGAAAGATCAGTCAGCGTGTAGCACAATCACATGCCATTAGGGCATGAGTCAACACTAGGATAGCCGTAGTAGGGTTCGAGCTACTTTAGCTATTCGTCGTACGGATTGGAGAGGAGCTTTAAAGCTTTCTCATAAATGTATAAATAGGGGCTTAGGGAGACCAAGATTCGCCATCTTGGTCTTCTTCAATTCACCACTTCTATTCGTCTCTTTACGCGCGCTTCGCTTGTCTCTTTCCGAGCAAGTCGTCTTCATTATCGGATTACCTAGTGGCACGACGTGCCCTAGTGTACGCTCGGATCACGTGCCCGTAAGCGCCGTGTATCCCGTGATTAGGTCACGTGACCTTGAAGAAGATATTCTGCTGAGTCGTGAACGCCCTTTCGTGTCCAAGTCGGACTAACGCCAGTGGTGGCGTTACACGTGGTCCTTTGACGAATCCTAGGAACAATAGGCATCGTCGATAGACGTTGGTCATGATTGGCGCTTCTGAGTTTTGTCCCCAGTAAATGTGCCACTGCGTGAGGAACGACTCGTACTCATCTCGGTTTCTGTCGAATATGCTTGGGGGTTCTCCCACGAGTTTGTCGGTTCTGTGTGGTGCTCCTGGCGCTGGTCCTGCTGCTGGTGGTGGCGGCGGTGGGGGCCCTCCTCCGAAGGGGTCTCCTCCACCTCCTCCTCCGAATTGGGGTTGTCTTCCCCCGTGTGGTGGCCTTCCATTTCCTGGTGGTCCTCGGCCGAAGCTTCCCCCTGGTCTTCTTGGTGGCGCTGGTCTGCCTGCTCCCGGTGGTGGGTCAGGTATGTCCAGGCCTACCGCTCTGAATATGGCGGCGTCATCGGCCGTCATGCGGTGTCCGGTTGTGGGGTTGATGGGGCGTAAGTATGCCTCGGCTTCTTCAGTGATTCTTCGCGCTTCTTCGACTGCGAGGTCTTCTTGTACCATTGTTGTTGTAGCCATATCTGCGGGTGGGTGTATTTCGATGTTTTCTGGCTCGTTTATTCGTAGAGACTCAGCTGTTTGTATTATGTCTCCGACTTCTGATTCGTCTTTGTGATCGGTGTCCTCGTCGTCTCCGCTTGTTTCAGATGGCACGGGGGTTCTTGGTTCTGATGTGCTGGGTTCCTCTTCTGGTTGTCCGTCTATGCGTCCCCACTCTGCGCATGTGGGCAGGTTTCTTGAATCGATGTCGCAGTTATAGTTCCTTCCTGCGGGGCGTACTGCGTTGTAACGATTGTCTATGGGGTTCCATGTAATCTCAACCCAGCACAGATGATCGAAGTTGAACTCAACGGGTCGGTATCGGGTTGGTCCCGACGCAAAGTCTACAAAGTACCCTGTTTCTCCGCGGTACTCTCTCCACCTGGCTGCTCCTAGGAATTGTGTCGGTACATTACGGTCTCCTCTTCGTTCGAGGGAGTAGGTCTGGAAATCTCTCCACTGGTCTCGTGTTGTGAACGCCACGGTGAAAGGATCTTGGTCTTAATGTAACGCCACCACTGGCGTTAGTCCGACTTGGACTGCGAAAGGGTGTTCATGACTTAGCAAAATATTCTTGATGGTCACGTGACCTGATCACGGGATACGCGGCGCTTCTATGGCACGTGATCTGAGCGTACACTAGGGCAAGCTGAGCCACTAGGTAATCTGATGGTCGATGAAGACGACTTGCTCCGGGAGAGACAAGCGAGTTACATGTGAGAGACAAGAGTGAAGTGGTGATTGAAGAAGACCAAGATGGCGTATCTTGGTCTTACCATGCCACTATTTATACATGTATGGGGTCGCTTTAAAGCTCCCCTTGAATCCGTACGACGAACAGTGTAAGTAGCTCGAACCCTACTACAGCTATCCTAGTGTTGACTCATGCCCTGATGGCATGTGATTGTGCTACGTGCTGACTGATCCTCCTGTCCATGACACATTACTACTTACTATGTGGTCATAATCGTGAGTAAGAGTCCATTCCCTGCGTATCGTGACATAGTCCACTGATCTGCGAAGGGACAGGTAATTGGTAAGTCACGGGAATCCCTGGTCTAAGGGGATATGCCGGACAACTCACTTAAGAGGGGGGGGAACCTCTTAGCAAAGACGAGTAGATGGTGGTGGTATTGGAAGAAGACCAAGATGTCGTTCTTGGTCTTTGCGCTACTCTACTTATACAGATTCCCACGGGCTTTGAAGCGCTGCTTGAATACTACTAGCCAATAGCGAAAGTACCGTGAACCCTAGTACAGCTATCCTAGTACGAGTCACATCGAGTCACTACAAGATCCAATCTGTTATCGTACAATCACATGTGCCGGAGCTTACCCAGCTGACTGATCCTACAAGTCCATGGCAATATTCTGCTGACGGCAATGTCATAGTCGATGTGTCAGTGTCCACTTCCCAGCCCGAGGCGCCGATCAAACCAAAATGTAACATCACCCCCTTCTTACGGTCGAGCCCCAGCTCGACCCCGCTGAGTGGCCTCCCTCTGTGCTGCAACTCGCTGCCCCTCTTCCAGCCCAGGACGGTACGAGTCCCACTCCACCTCAATGCAGGTTATCGCGTTGGCGCGCTGCAAGCGGAGTACGCACTCTCGTCTCACTCGGATGATCTTGCCCAGCTCGTCCGTTATCCTGGCTAACTCCGCCTCTTTGGCTTTGACGCCTGCCTGGGCGCAGCAGTAGCAGTGGACCTCCGCCGTTAGTGTGAGGTCTTTCATGCCCGTGAGGGCCCGATCCACTGACTCCTTCATGATGCTGTGCTGATCTAAAAAGATCAGGTCGTCGTCGCAGTAGTTGTCGTCATGTGGGTACTCGTAGTCGGGGGTGGCGTGCACCAGTTTGCCATACTGCTGGTCGCTGCCTCTCCTGTAGGCGAGGACAAAAGGGTCCGCCGTGAGGATGAGCTGCATATACCAAGCTGGGTGCAGCTGGTCTTGAGCATCTCGGATCTGGAAAGGGATATAATGTACTCCCCTGTTGTGTTGGAACCCAAGGGGTGGAGGAGTCTCCACTTGGCGTTGGGAAACCAGGCTGTGTTCTTCTGCACGATAGATGCGGACCTTGGGTCGGGTAGCTTCCGGCATATGGATGGGTTCCCCGTCTGTGGTGCATAGCGGCAGGGTTTTGTTGTGCGTGGTGGTGAGGTGGTTTCTGTAAGTGAGGTGTTGGTGTAGAGGGCAATGTTCCTCTGATAGGTACTGGTTGAAGTCCCAGTCCTCTTGTACCTGAGTCGAGTCTGTATCAGACTGTTGGGTCGTTGGCACGTTGGGTGGTGAAGGCTCTCTTGAACCAACTCTTGTAGTGGTTGGCAAAGGAAGTAGGGATGGTATGGGGGAAGGTGGACGACTGCCTCCGTTGTGAATGGGCTGGGGAAGCAACAGGGGTGATGATGGCGTGTTTTGAATGATGAGGGTAGGTTGTACTGAGATGGGGAGGAGATCGTCGAGGACATAGTGGACTTGAACTGGGGATGAGGACATGAGTAGATGGGAGAGTGAGTGAGGGAGATGGGGACATCTCTTGGGATCTTCCTGCACTTATATGCGTTTCTCTGGCGGGGTTTGAACGTTTGAACTCCCGAACTGTTTCATCAGCGAATATGTCATCCTTGGAGACCCACTGATTGTCCGAGTCCAGGTATCCACACCATTTGACCAAATACTGCAGTTTTCTGGTCCTGCCGAACCGCTGAGAGTCCAGAATCTTCTCGACTTCGTATTCCTCTTCTCCATCAATCAAGTCTGGCGGTGGGCGCTGATAGTTGGGGCCATGTGTGGGAGTTTCTTTGTACGGGGTCAGAAGGTCTGTGTGGAATACTGGGTGGATGCTCCACTGCGTGGGAAGTTCTAGGCGATAATTGACTGCGGACATCACCTGGGCAATCTGGAATGGGCCATGTCTCCTTGGTGCAAGTTTTGCGGTTGGCTGGTTCGTACATAGGTGGCATCCTTCAAGCCACACGAGATCCCCAACTTGGTATTTTGGGGTGTCCTTGTGTTTGATCCACCCCTGCTGCGCTTTGATCATCAGTTCCTGGGCACGTGTTCTAGCTTCCCTGAACTGCTGCGCTTGTAGTGCCACTTGTGGAATAGGGGAAGGCTGGTCGATCCAGTCAGCGCGCGGGTTGTACCCCATGAGGACGTTAAAAGGGGATTCTTTGGTGGACTCATTCGGCCAGTTGTTGTGCGTGAATTCTGCCATTGGTAGGTACCGTGTCCAGTCGTCTTGCCACTCGTTAACCCAGAACCTTAGATATTGTTCTAGCCATTGATTGGTCCGCTCTGATTGGCCATCGGTTCTGGGGTGATATGCCATGGAAATATTTTGTTCGATTCTGAGTATTCGGCATAGCTCGCGGGTGAATTTTGACGCGAATCTGGGGTCCTGATCGTTGATGATGCGCGCTGGCAGTCTGAATCTAGGAAAGATGTGTGTCACGTACAGGGCCGCAGTTCCTTCTGCGCTTATCTCCTCTAGGCATGGGATAAATACTGCCGCTTTGGAGCAGTCGTGGTCTGTTATCGTCAGTATAGAGTCACAGCCGTTCGATTGGGGTAATTTCGTGATGAAGTCCAGTGCTATGACTTCGAATGGGGTTGCTTCCGGTTTGGGGAATATTGGCTGCAGAGGGGCGCGTGTTGGTCGGTTGTTGACCTTGATCCGTTGACAGTTGGCACATCCCTTGACGTAGTCTTGTGCCTCTTGCCGGAGGCCTGGCCACCAATAATATCTTTCGATTAGTTTGATGGTTTGGTTGATTCTGGGATGTCCATAGGCGAGCGTGTCGTGGTGGGCTTGTATAATACGCCTTCATTTGTGAGCGTCCCCTGTAACCACTCTTCGTCCTTCCTTGTACCATGTATTCTCGATGCACTTGAGTTTGTGTGGGTCTACCCATTTCGTGATGATATTGTTGTCTTGTGTGTATACTGGGTGTGTGGGTTGCATTTCGTCTACTGTGATTTCTGGGCTCATGTGCGTCGGGTTTTCCGTGGTGTCGATGGTTGCAGCTCAGACAAATATGTGATCAGGGAGTACCGTGACTTGTTCATTGTCGTGTTCTCCCTGGTCGTAGTCAGGCCTCCTTGATAAGGCATCGGCTCTTCCATTTGCAGTTCCCTTGATGTGGTGAATCTCTATGTCATATTCAGAGAGTTCCAACACTTCCCTTGCTACTCGTCTGCTGATCTTTTGTGGGGATCTCCAGTATTGCAGGTTCATATGGTCTGAGTATACTTTGATCTTATGTGGGGATCCCGCTAGGTAGGACCTCCAGTTCCTTAGTGCTTTGACAATGGCTAACAGTTCCAGGTCATAGATGTCGTAGTTCCGTTCAGCCGCATTGAGGGTGCTGGAGTAGTACGCGATTGGGTGTCGTTTGTTGTCCTTGTCCCGTTGGAGTAGCACTGCTCCCACTGCGTATCCCGAGGCGTCGACTTCTAGTTCAAAGGGTTTGTCCAGTTCCAGGTGTTTTAATACCAGTTCTTCTGTTACTAGAGTTTTGAGTTTGTCAAACACCGTTTGTTGTTCCGTTCCCCATAGCCATTCTGTGTCTTTGCATGTGAGTTTGTTGAGTGGTCATGCGTGCGTGGCAAAATTTCGAATGAAAGCGCGGTAGAAGTTGAAAAAACCTAGGAATGATCACATCTGTTTGACGTTTTTGGGGACTGGCCGGTCGCGGATTCCGGAAATTTTGACGGGGTCCATGCGAATCACCCCCTTCTTAATGATTACCCCCAGGTAATTGAGGGTGTCGGAGTGGAATGTGCATTTCTCCAGTTTGAGGTACAAGTCGTGTTGTTCTAACAGGTCCAGGATATCGTGAACCGCTTCTGTATGCACCTGTTCTGTGGTTGCTGTTGTGACCCCAATATCGTCCATGTATATGTGTATGATGGTCCCTTTCTTTTCATGATATTTGATGAGTGGTCTGAAGATGAAGTTCATCATTCCTTGGAAAGTTGCCAGTGTGTTTGTCATGCCGAAGTACATTACCAATGGTTCAAAGAATCCTCGTTTGGTTTTGAACGCTGCCTTGTGTTCATCTCCTGGCTTGATCCTGATGTTCGTGTATCCCCATCTAACGTCGAATTTGGAAAAGATCCATCCTCTGCTGAGGTCTGCGATTAGCTGTGGTATAAGTGGGAGTGGGTATTGATTGCGTATGGTCCATGTGTTGAGTTCCCTATAGTCCTGTACTGGCCGTAGTTTTCCATCCTTCTTTTTGACGAAGAAGAATGGAGCTGCGTACTGGGATTTAGATGGTCGAATGTATCCCTTGGCCAGCTGTTCGTCCAAGAATTCCTCCAAGGCTTTATCTTCCGTTTGGTTGAGTGGGTAAACTTTGCAGTTAATGTGATCCGGTGCGTTTGGTTTGAGGTCAATGGCGTGATCCCATGGTCTGGGAGGTGGGAATCAGTAGGATTCTTCCTTGCTGAATACTTTTGCGTGTCTCTTGTATTCTTTGGGTAATTCCTTCATTTCTGTTGAGTGTGCTGAGATTGCTAGGTCTGTTGCTGTTGTTTGTCTGTATATTGGGCTCATTTCCTCTTCCAGCTCTTTGAAGGCCTGTTCTTGTTCTTCGTCTTGTATCCTTGTGACGATGCTTCGGATTCCGGCTTGGATAGTTGTTGGGTTCGGGGGTTTGTTGGGGTTAATGGTGCATATGATGATTGGGTATTGTTTCGTGTCCATAGTAGCAGTGGCCCATTGTATGCGTGGCTGGAATGTCGCCAGCCAGGGGTACCCCAGAATGAGGTCTTCCCCCCCTACATTGGTAATAAGGAACTGAATGGTTTTGAGTTTCCTGTCAGTTTGTATGTTTAGGTCGACGCAGTGAGTGATTTTCCCTCCTTTGTTGTGCGTCCCGTCTATGTTCCAGATGTTTTGGGGGTTAGGTAGTTCCTTGGTTCCTAACCCCATCTTTTTTACGAAGTCTGGATGTATGAAGTTGTGGGTGGCTGCGGAGTCCACCAGTGCTTTCTTTTCGGCCATGTAGTAACTCGTGCGAATCAAAACTGGAACATGCATAGATCGATAGTGCATTATGAACATTGAGTCACAATTTAAAGCCCTCACCCAGGCCATTGGGTTCAGGCATCCAGAAAATCTGACCTCTCCATCATTCCTTTCACAAACACCCCCCTTTGTTCATCTGGCAGTGCTTGGACTCTCTCCCAGAGGTCCTCTACCTGGGAGTTGGAGGTGGCACGGTTGACTTGAACGGGTCCATCAAAGTTGATGAGGGAGTCGTCTACCACGTTCTGAGGCGCGGTAGGTATTTCTTCAATGTAAGCGCTTCTCCCGTTGGTCCTTTGGGCTGGCAACAATCTTGTGCTAAGTGTCCCTTCTGGTTGCAGTTAAAGCAAGTTACGTCCCTTATGTTCAGGACTCTGCGTCCTCCTCCTCTTTGTTGCATGAACCCAGCCCTTGGCAGGAACGGGGGTCTTCCGGGGGTCCCGTCCCTTGGGTTTTCTGGGTGATCGCGGTTGACGTCGCCTATTTCAGCGACTTGTGCCTGGACCCTCCCTGGGGTGGTGTCCATTGTGTCAGGGTGGTTTCGGTATTGCTGCCACCCTTGTTGGTTTCCTTGTCTTTGCAGGGCTTGGAATCGGAGAGGTTGATTTTGTTGGGGACGTTGCGTGGCTTGTGGTTGTCTCCCGAAGCTGTCTGATCTGGCCCTCATATGCAGGTACCACTTCTGCTGTTCGATGAGCGCACTCTTCCATTGGGAGTAGCTGCACGGATTGTGGAATTGATAGGCGTTTTGATACAGCTTGATGGGGATGCCTCGCGTGAATGTATCGAGGACCAGTGGTTCGTCCAATCAGTAGTCAGCCTGTCAGACCAGCTTTTCAAATTTAGTGACGTAGCTGTCAATGTCCTCGTTGATCATTTTGAACCCCTTGTCGAGTTCTACTCTTGCGCGATCCTTTTCTAGGTTGTCGCAGAATTGCCCCTTGAACGTGAGTTCTACTCCTGCCCAGAGCCATGGGTCGTTCTTGTTGGTTTGGGCGTCAAGCCATTTGGTGGTCTCTGTTGCCTGTAACGCCACCACTGGCGTTAGTCCGACTTGGACTGCGAAAGGGCGTTCACAACTTAGCGAAATATTCCTTCGAGGTCACGTGACTTGGTCACGGGATACACGGCGCTTATTTAGCACGTGATCTGAACGTACACTAGGGCCTGTGGTGCCACTAGGTAATCCGATCGATAAAGACGACTTGCACGACGAGGCAAGTGAATCACACGTGGATGAGAAGAAAATGGAGTGGTGATTGAAGAAGACCAAGATGGCTTATCTTGGTCTTTTCGAGCCACTATTTATACATGAGAGAGGACGCTTTGAAGCTCCCCTTGAATCCGAGACGACCAGTAGCTAAAGTAGCGCGAACCCTACTACGACTACTGTTAGTAATGAGTCATAGTATCTAGCATGTGATACTACAGCTGCTGACTGATGCGTTAAGTCCATGACACATTTCTACTTACTAAGGGGTCATATCCGTATAGTAAGAGTCCATTCCCGCGTACTGTGACATTGCCCATTCGTCCACGAGTGGTCCTTGGATGTAGGTCAGGAACATCATTGCTTTGATGTAGGGGACTTTGAGGCTTCTGTTGGCGGCATTGACTCCCGCAACATCAGGAAAACCATGTATTTACTTATTCATACTTTTCCATACTTTTTCATTCTTTTCAGAAAACAAGTAGAAAAAGTAAGAAAAAGACATCCCTCTTTCTTTTTTTTTTACTTGCTGAGCTGCCAAAAAAAGTACAGGATAAGTAGAGTACCAAATAACCAAAAATTGACAAAATAAAATGTCCAAAAATGGAAATATTGGACCAAACTTTATTTTTTGGTCCGAAATTTCCATATATGGTAATAAATTGGACCAAATTTTCAAAAAATCAGACCAAAATCAGACCAAAATCCAAAATTTCCCCAGAAATATGCCTAAAAAGTAGGAAAAGTAAAGAAAAAGAAGAGGGGATTTCTTTTTTTAAGTAGTTGGTACTTTTTTGAAAGGGTCCTTTTTTCCCTTGCTAAAAGAGCAAAAAGAACAGAAAGTACAAATAAGTAAAACATGGGTTTTCCTGATGTACCACCTGAGCCTCCTATTACCAAAGGGAGAAGCGCTCCCCAGCCGGCTGCTGGACCCCCTCCTAGTACTCACACTAGAGGTGTCACGATCCAGGGATCGTGCCATTGATTATCTCTGATAATCAGTTTCTGGAAATATCTCAGATTTGGTTCTCGTGTTAACAGATCTTTCTATTTGGTTTGTTCTTCAGAATTCCTGCTTCTGCTTCTTGTGTTTCAAGTTCTGCTTCCTTTTCTGTCAGAATATTCTGTATGTTTCAGACTCTCACCTTCTGTTCCTGCCAGCTCACAAAATGGGAGAAAACATGGAAAAATAGATTTCTTGTACAGTATTTAAGGAGCTTGTAGTACACCCTGTATTCTTTGTTCTAGTCTTGTTTAATACAAGCTATTGCCACCTCTTGTCCAGATCTTGCCTCTTGTTCCCCTCTGCTTTACTGCTGCATCAGTATTGACTTACTGAAGAGCCTACTTACTTGTCACGATCGCAGAAACGGACACTTACTATACGGATATGACCACGTTAGTAAGTCGCAATGTGTCATGGACTAGGATCAGTCAGCGCGTAGTAGAATCACGTGCCGATGTGGCATGACTCACAACTAGGATAGCGATAGTAGGGTTCGAGCTACTTTAGCTATTCGTCGTACGGGATTGGAGAGGAGCTTTAAAGCTACCTCGTATATGTATAAATAGTGGCCTAGGTAGACCAAGACTCGCCATCTTGGTCTTCTTCAATTCACCACCCTTACTCGTCTCTTTACGCGTGCTTCACTTGTCTCTTTCCGAGCAAGTCGTCCCCATCAGTCATCGGATTACCTAGTGGCACGACTTGCCCTAGTGTACGTTTGGATCACGTGCTCATAAGCGCCGTGTACCCCGTGACCAGGTCACGTGACCAGGGAGAGATATTCTGCTAAGTCGTGAACGCCCTTTCGTGTCCAAGTCGGACTAACGCCAGTGGCGGCGTTACATTAAGACCAAGATCCCTTCACCGTGGCGTTCACAACTCGAGACCAGTGGAGAAATTTTCAGGCTTACTCCCTCGAACGACGAGGAGACCGCAACGTACCAACACAATTCCTAGGAGCCGCTAGGTGGAGAGAATACCGAGGAGGGACAGGATACTTCGTGGACTTTGCGTCGGGGCCAACCCGATACCGCCCCGTTGAGTTCAACTTTGACAATTTGTGCTGGGTCGAGATCACTTGGAACCCCGTAGACAACCGATACGACGCGGTACGACCCGCAGGAAGAAACTACAACTGCGACATCGACGCAAGAAACCTACCCACACGAGAAGAGTGGGGACGCATAGACGGACAACCCGAAGAAGAACCCAGCACATCCGAACCAAGAACCCCCGCACCATCCGAAACTAGTGGAGACGACGAGGAAACTGATAACGACGAAGAACCTGAAGTGGGAGATATAATACAGACAGCTGAGTCCCTACGTATCGACGAACCTGAGAACATCGAAGTACGTCAACCCGCAGAAATGGCAACAGCAACAATCACCCAAGAGGATCTGGCCCTCGAAGAAGCCAGGAGGATTACCGAAGAAGCGGAGTCCTACCTACGCCCCATCAACCCAACAACGGGACACCGCATGACCGCAGACGACGCAGCCATTTTCAGAGCGGTAGGCCCAGATGTCCCCGACCCACCACCAGGCGCGGGAGGACCTCCACCACCCAGAAGACGCGGGGGACCCTTTGGTCAAGGACCACCAGGAGACGGAAGACCACCGCACGGAGGGAGGCAACCTCAATTCGGAGGGGGAGGAGGAGGAGATCCTTTTGGAGGAGGACCACCACCCCCGCCACCGCCGGCAGCGGGACCAGCACCAGGAGCACCACACGGGTCGGACAAGCTAGTAGGAGAGGCCCCAACTATATTCAATGGAAACAGAGATGAGTACGAATCCTTCCTCACGCAGTGGCACATATACTGGGGACAGAATTCGGAGGCGCCAATCATGACCAACGTCTATCGGCGATGCCTATTGTTCCTAGGCTTCATCAAGGGACCACAGGTGTCGAACTGGACACTCGGCTTCCTCCAATGGCTCAACAACGAGCTACACCAGGGACGCAGCCGATACGATCCCTACCTATGGGATACCCTGACGGCGGGATTCTCAGACCGCTTCTCGAACGTGCTCGAGCAAGAACAGGCGCAGGCCACATTGGCCAAAGGATTCAAAATGATCGGTGACGATATTGATTCGTATGTCACCAACTTCGAACAACTAGCGCGGAAGGCTGACTATCGCCTCAACGACCGCCAAACACTGGACCGATTCACGGCGGGACTCCCGAGAGCCCTATTTACCAAAATCTACGAACTGGATGACCCGCAAACCTTCAATGAGTGGAAGGAGGCAGCACTGCGCCGACAAAAGCAATATATTCACCTACGCGCCCGCCTAGGGCTCGCCACCACGCCCCGCAACACCCCAACACCACGACCTCAGCAGAGCCGTGGATACGCCCCACAATGGGCACCACCCAGGTTCCCGCCACCGCGCTACGATCCGAACGCCATGGACACGTCAGCGGATAGAACACGCGCACGTCTTGCGGAAGTAGGCGACCCAAACCGCGGGAACCAGCGACCGCCCTTCCCACCAAGAGGAGGACCAGGACAGAACAGGGGAAACGGACCACGCCGCGACATGAGGGAAGTGATATGTTACAACTGTAACAACCCAGGCCACTTCTCACGCGACTGCACACGCCCTAGAAAACCAAGGCAACCGTTCCAACCACGCGCAAGCACAAGCCGAAGCATGGACACCGACTACTACAGTCAAGAACCAACAACGGTGCGTCGTGCGGAAGCTACACCAGAGGAACAAGCCAAGGGATGGATGGAAACACTGAGGGAGCTAGTGACGAGGTCAAAGACCTCGTATTCAAGGATCTCTGGACCCAAGAGGGTTTTCAGGACGCCTGAAACCCATCGGCCTGGGTGAGGGCAGTCAATTGTAACTCTGTAATCATGACTCGCTATCGTTCGCTTCGAATTCCAGTCTCGATTCGCTACAAGTTACTCTATGGCCGATATCAAAGGGCTCGTTGACTCAGGAGCCACCGACAATTTCATAAGACCCGCGTTCGCCAAACGCATGGGCCTCGGGTTACAAACCCTTGAGAAAACCAAAGAAAATTTGGAATATTGACAACACGGAAATAAAGCTGGGTCCATTACGCACTTCATCGATCTAGACGTCCAGACCAACAACATCTCTAAGGTCATGAGATTCCTCGTCACCGACATAGGAAACGAAGACCTAGTGCTCGGATATCCCTGGCTAGCAACCTACGAACCAACTATCAGCTGGGCGCACGCCACCATCCACGAAGAACCCTCCCGGTAGTGCTTCGATCAATCAACCCCGCCGAAGCGCAAACTACTGTCGCCAGCGCAATGACTCAAGACGAAGCCGAAAACATCGTCCAAGAGCTCGAAGAGGAGTGCCAGATACGTACCACAGCTACCGAACTCGCCATCGCAGCTAATCAGAACACCGTTGAGGAAGCCCTCCCAGAACCATATCAGCGTTTTGCGAAGATCTTTAGCGAGGAAGCCTCCCACCGATTTCCACCATCACGACCCTGGGACCACGCAATCGACTTCAAACCCGGCACACCCCCCAGCATCGACTGTAAAGTCTACCCGATGTCACAGGACGAAGACGGGCAACTACGCGAATGGCTAGATGAACAACTCAAACTAGGGTACATCCGTCCATCGAAGTCCCCTTATGCGTCGTCGTTCTTCTTCATCAAAAAAAGGACGGCAAGTTAAGACCCGTACAGGACTACCGAAGAATCAACGCCTGCACTGTGCGTAACCAATATCCACTACCCCTTATGTCAGAACTCATCAATGACCTGGGGAATGGGCACATATTCACGAAACTCGATGTCCGCTGGGGGTACAACAACATACGCATCAAGGAAGGCGATGAATACAAAGCAGCCTTCAAGACAAAATACGGCCTCTTCGAACCCCTCGTCATGTACTTTGGACTTACAAACTCACCGGCAAACATTCCAGAACATGATGAACGACATCCTAGGCGACACGATCCGAGTCTTTGCAACGATGGGAACAATTATTCGAGTATACATGGATGACATCGGCATTGCCACCCTCGAACACGTAGGACTTCAAGCACATGTAGACGCCGTTTGCGCCGTACTCCAAGTAGCACTCAACCACGACCTATACTTCAAACCATCCAAATGTACATTCCACCAACCGCAAATGGATTACCTGGGGGTAATTCTTGAAAAGGGGGTGACTCGCATGGACCCCGTAAAAATTGCTGGCATACGCGACTGGCCCACACCCACGAAAGTACGTGACGTACGCTCCTTTTTGGGCTTCTGCAATTTTTACCGCCTCTTCATTCGCGGTTTCGCCACATACGCACGAGCCCTCAACAAACTCACACGCAAAGACGCAGAGTGGACATGGGGCAAAGACGAAGAAACGGCCTTCCAAACTCTCAAACGCCTAGTCACAAGCGAACCAGGTACTCGCACATCCCACACTGACAGACCAATTCGAACTCGAAGTAGAGGCATCCGGGTACGCGGTAGGCGCAGTACTCCTACAGAAGAAGCAAGACGGGAAAAGACACCCCCTTGGCTACTTTTCGGCCACCCTAAACTGAAGCGGAACGCAACTATGACATCTACGACTTGGAACTCCTGGCGATCGTCAAAGCACTACGACACTGGAGACCATTCCTGGCAGGCTCACCACACAAAATTAAAATCTTCTCCGACCACCTTAACCTCACACACTGGAAGACACCGCAGAAGATAAGTCGCCGAGTAGCCCGAGAAGTCCTAGAGCTCATGGAATACGACTTCGAGATCCACCACATCAAAGGAACCAGCAACGGCCGCGCAGATGCGCTATCACGAAGACCCGACTACGACAGAGGAGAACGAGACAACGAAGGAGTCATCGTCCTACCCGAGAAGGTATTTGTGCGAAACGCCACCACGCAATCACCGGAAACCCTCGAACAAGATGAAAACATTCTACGCCCCTGGGTAGATCCGCACAAGCTCAAGAAGATCGAAGGGGTCTGGTACCACCAAGGCGCACGAGTAATCACCGGAGGCCCAGAGGAGATCCGCACGGTTATCGCCAACCATCACGACCCCCCTGTCTACGGTCACCCGGGAATCAAGCGAACTGCGAGGATCATCGAGCGCGACCACTGGTGGCCAAACATGTTGAAACACGTCACCGAATACGTTCAAGGCTGCGCGGAATGTCAACGCCACAAAGTCAACAACCGCCCGACACGAGCCCCACTAGTACCCCATCACACCGACACCTGACGCCAAGCCATTCGAAGTCATCGCCCTCGACTTCATCACTAAACTACCGGAGTCACAAGGATACGATTCGATCCTCACCATAACTGACCACGACTGCACCAAAGCATCAGTATTCATCCCCTGCAACGAGGAGATATCCGCGGAAGAAACCGCTGCATTGTACGTCGTTCACGTGTTTCGGAGATTCGGATTACCGGCGAAAATTATCAGCGACCGCGACCCGAGATTCGCATCGAAGTTCACATGCGAATTATGCCGAATCCTCGGCATCTACCAGAACATCTCCACGGCGTACCATCCCCGAACTGATGGACAATCGGAAAGGACCAATCAATGGCTGGAACAATATCTGAGGTTCTGGACCAACGAGCGCCAAGATAATTGGGCGCAATTCCTGCCAATGGCGGAATTTGCGCATAACAACTGGCCACACGAGGCAACAAGGAAGTCCCCTTTCTCACTCATGATGGGATACGACCCGCGTGCTGATTGGATCGACAAGCCATCCCCTATCCCACAAGTACTCACGCGACTCCAGCAATTCCGAGAAGCGCGGAAAGAGGCCCAGGACCTCATCAAAAAGGCACAATCACTATGGGTCAAACATCGAACACACCCAAGTACCAAGTTGGGGACCAAGTATGGCTAGAAGGGCGGCATCTACGAACCAATCAACCAACCGCCAAGCTGGCAGCACGACGGCATGGTCCATTCAAAATCACGCGTGTCCTATCACCGGTCAATTACCAACTGGAACTTCCCACGCAGTGGAGTATTCACCCCGTATTCCACATCGACTTACTCACGCCTTATCGCGAGACGCCCCTACATGGGGAAAACTTCCAATGCCCACCACCGGATCTAGTGGACGGGGAAGAGGAGTACGAGGTGGAGCGCATTCTAGACTCAAGGCGCTCCGGCCGGAACAAAAGGCTCCAATACCTCGTGAAATGGAAGGGGTACCCAGACTCGGAAAACCAGTGGGTCAACGAGAATGACGTATTCGCCGAAGAAGCCGTAGCGGAGTACAGATGGAGTTCAAAAGCTGCGAGGAATAGTTATAAGAAGGGGCGAGCTACGACCGAAACCCATCTTCCACACTGGATCACTCACTCCATCCCAAATGTCCTTTCCACTTCCACCTCTACCACCCCTCTCGCTGCCCGTCTCGTCGACAGCCTCACCCACGAAGAGCTCCGCGCAGCCCTCGTCAACGCCCAGTCCATCTACGACGTCGAAGATCCCGACCAACCCGCCACGTATTGGCTCATCAACCCAACGGCGACCGCCTCAACACCGCCCCATACACCGAGGCCGAAATTACTCGGCTTCGTACAGCTGTCGGACTCTTTGCGAGTCCCCCACTTCGACCTGACCCCCCTCAAATCAAGAACGAGCAAGAAGAAGACGCCCGCGACGTTGAGGTGGCAAGAGTGGATGAAGACACGGGATTGGAAGGACCGGCGCAGGATTGGAGAGATCGACAGCTAGCGGTAGCAGCGGCCCGGCGAGCAATCATCTATCACCGACGACGCCAACACAACGAGACGCTGAGAGAGCAGTGTACGAAGCAGTAGAGGAACACTGAGGAGTGGTACCCAGCTGAGCAGCCATATCTCATTACGGCCACCGACTCTGACGACCCCCGCGAGACCCCGTACGCGTGCGACACCACTGGTCGCCCCATATACCGCGGTGGAGTGTGGTCGACGCCGAAGACTCCACTCTGCCCGCGGTCCGTCTCCGATACTTAGGAGGAACGGCACGCACGGCACCCCACGGCTACAAACACAATCGGGGGGACGACTTCGTCCACTACCCCATCACCAACGCACAGGGGGTGACGCGTCAAGCCACCTTCATTCAAGTTATCGCCGGGCCCGACCCCATCGTCCTAGGGCTCGTGGACGACAGCGACAAAGTTTATAGTCGCCCCCTCTACGCCGAACCCCAGTTAGGGAAGCCGGTAAGCCCCACTACGCCCCGGAAGACCTATACGCCCTTGTAGGGGGGCATAGCAACCAGCATCGCACCGACCGCGCCATCAACGAGCTGAAGGACACGGGGCTAAAAGCTGAGTTGCATAGATTCCGCTCGCTCAAGGCAGAAGCTGAAAGGATCGAGCACCGTCTCCACGCCCTCTCGACAGCCTTAGGAGGCGTACAAGCCGACGTCGCCCGCTCCAAGTTCAGACTGGAGATGGCGGATATCCACAATCGAGTCGAAGAAGTGCAAGAAGGGTGGCTTGGAGGGATCGGACCAACTCGGCGCCGTGGTCGTCGCGGCTGAAAAGGGGGTGATGTTACGGTACGCAAAGAAGTGGACTCTTACTTACGGATATGACCTCGTTAGTAAGCAGTAATGAGTCATGGACAGTCGTATCAGTCAGCCAGCAGCGTTATCACATGCTGATGAGGTATTAGTAAATACTAGGATAGCGATAGTAGGGTTCGAGCTACATACGCCATTCGTCGTACAGATTCGGGAGGAGCTTTAAAGCTACCTCGTATATGTATAAATAGTGGCTCGATAAGACCAAGATTCGCCATCTTGGTCTTCTTCAATCACCACCTTCTTCTCGTCTCTCTCACGCGTGCTTCGCTTGTCTCTTTCTGAGCAAGTCGTCTTCATCGAGCATCGGAATACCTAGTGGCACGACTTGCCCTAGTGTGCGTTTGGATCACGTGCCCGTAAGCGCCGTGTATCCCGTGATCAGGTCACGTGACCTCGAAGAGATATTCTGCTAAGTCGTGAACGCCCTTTCGTGTCCAAGTCGGACTAACGCCAGTGGTGGCGTTACAGCAGCTACCTCCGCCTTTACCCCCTGTACCAGTACCTGGTCCTAGTGAACCTAGACGTTTGGGGCATACAAGGAAACCAGTTACTCATCCTGATAATGTCTATGGAGATAGGCCTCCTACTACGATTATTCGAGACATTGCATGGACTTGCACATGGCGACAATTGACACAGCTGCAGCCGGGTAGCTCCCAGCAGCGTCTATGTCAAGATCAGACGGCCTCAGGTGACATTCCTGAACAAGCCGATCCTGATTCTTCCAGTGCACAGAGTGATAATCCGCATGATTCAGACAAAGTAGATCAGCAACTTCTGATCCGCCTAGCTCAGGAAGGGGGAGTCAAATTTCTAGATCTTCTGCTTGCCAAAGCAGTTTCACCATTGGATCTAGAGTCACCTGATACCTCTAATATTCACAAATGGACCTATCAGGACATTCTTAAAATGCCAAGTGAACCCCAGGAGGAGTGGCATAATGCATGCAAAGAAGAGCTTGCCTCTCTTCGCAAACGCAAGGTCTATGATCTTGTTAACCCGCCGCAAAACAGAAGGGTGATCAAGAATAGATGGGTATTTGACTTAAAGTCAGATGGCTGTAAGAAAGCTAGGCTAGTTGCCAAAGGCTTTTCACAGGTTGAAGGCATAGATTATGATGAAATATTCTTGCCAGTGGTATGGTTTGAGACCATCCGGATGATGCTCGCACTTACAGTGCTGAAGGATTGGCACATCTCTGGACTTGACGTCAAAACTGCCTTCCTGTATGGAGACCTCGATGAGGAACTCTATATGGAACAACCTGAAGGGTTTAAAGACCCTAGCCAACAAAACAACATCATGCGCCTTAGGAAAGCTATATACGGACTTAAACAAGCAGCACTCGCTTGGTGGAGAGTGCTGGATAAGTCCATGAGCACCCTTGACTGCACACGACTTCAATCAGACTCAGGTCTGTTTTTGAATGAAGACAAAACAATCATAGTCATTGTTTATGTTGATGATGTTCTTTTCCTTGGAAGAAGTAAAAAGGACATAGCATCCCTGAAGAGATGCTTCATGGAGATATGGGAATGCAGAGACCTGGGTGATACCAAAGAGTTTCTACACATGCGCATATTACATTCTAAGGGTAGAGTCCTGATAGATCAGCAGGATTACCTTCAGAAAGTGCTACAGTGTTTTAACCTGATTAACGCCAAATCAGTACCTACCCCATTACCAAAAGGGTATCATCCATCCCCTAATAAGGGAACCGCAACCCCAGAGCTCCGCGCATCATACCAACAAGTGATAGGGTCTCTCCTATACATTATGATTGGTACACGACCAGATATTGCCTATGCTGTTACAAAAATGGTGCAGTTTGCTGCCAACCCATCTGAGGACCATTATAAGCATGCACTTTACATTTGCTGCTACTTACTTGGTACCTCAAACTATGCTTTAGTCTTTGATGGCAAAAGCGATGGTGGTATAATAGCATATGCAGATTCTGACTGGGCCTCTGACCCAGTTACCAGAAAGTCCACTATGGGCTACTTAGTAAAGATGGCTAATGGAGTGTTCTGCTGAAATTCTAGAGCACAGAAATCTATCACGCTCTCATCCACTGAAGCAGAATACATGTCACTGTGTGATACAAGCAGACAATTGGTCTGGATTTGCTCACTTTTTAGTGAGCTTGGAATAAACCTCGGACCTATTCCATTATGCGGAGACGATCAAGGCTCCATATTCTTATCTTCTAATCCTGTTCAGGAGAAACGGATCAAACACATTGATTTGCGTCACCATTACATACGTGATGTGATCCATGAAAAGAAGATAGAATTATTCTTCATTGAAGGAGCTGAGAACCCTGCCGATCTTTTTACTAAGAATCTGGGTTGCATTAAATTCCTAAAATTTAGGGAGCAGCTAGGGCTAGAGTTTGGCTCCTTGCCACTCATACACACCATGTCCGATGATGGGGATTCATCATGGAGAGCGTGAAGGAACTTTTGTACCTCTGAGTACACTATTTCTTCTAGAGGAACACATGTTTCTCTATGTCCTCCTGTTACGATTTTCGCCCTACTATACGACGCGTTCTGTTTACCTTCTCACCTCGCCTCGTGTTTGCATGAACCTTTATCCATGATCCGTTCCGATTCACTCTTCAACTTTCATCTCACACCAACCCCATGACCGTAGAGAAGCCAGACCTATGGCTTCTAGGACCCGCTGACGTCATTTGAGCCCCGCGTGCCCCCACGGGATTCCCTTGTACTTCTTATGGACTTTCCCTTCATGTTTCCTTATTAGCTCGCTGAGGCCAGTACCTCAGGATCGCGCCATGTGTTTGTACTTTACAAACACCCTGTACTAGTATATAAGTCACGCCCTACCTAGCTTGTACGGTAGACTTGACTTCTTGTGTAATACCACATTGTCTTTGCCTCACGAACCGACCTTGACTCACCTCTGCACTTGAGTCCCTGTTTTTGCTCGCCTCTTCGCTTGAGCCCTGGTTTCCGCTATTATCCTTGTGTCCCTGGGAGACCAAGTGATACTTGTTCACCACCGAACTGAGTCCTAACTGACTCGTGCTTATCCGATCCCGTTGACTTGCTGAAGTACACGTCGTACTTAACGCCCCTGTGGTGGCATTACACCTCCACATCCATTGTTTCTTCTTCATGAAGAGCACAACAAGCAACTGTCTCCTCATAGAACAGGACAGAATCACCTAACTAGACATGGTGCGATGTCGCTTTTCAAAAGCAGACATCTGGCTCTAAGCCTCTCATCGAACTACCAGAAGGGAGTTCATATGTCCTGTCCCTGATGGGGACATAGTAATCATACTTCAAGTTGCAAGAATGTCGTTGATGATAGCCATTCACAACTTGATGAGATGGGTTAGAGACAGCCATAAGTCTCATCGACTCCTATGCAACGCTCACTTGATGCTCATTCCCAATGCTTGTGAGATTGCTAGGTAATTGCTTAGACACGCTTTAGTAGCTGCACTAAGCAAGGGGGAGTGTTGCAACAAGATAAGTATGTAAGGACCTTATCTATAGCAGTTACAACATTATGGTAGTATGTTCTCCTATTACAGTAGTCAGGATACACACTATAACGGGCGCAATATGCCCTCTGAGTGAGAGAAGTCCTATGGCTATCTTGAAGTGGTAGTTTACATCAGGCATGTGTAAAAACACAATATTGTGGACGCCTGTACTCATCACTTTTATGCAAATGGTCAGGGTAGGACCATAGAGTATAAAAACCCTCCCATGGGGAGGGAGGCGAATAGGATATTCACTCTCTTCTTCACTTGTGCACCCTCTCCAATCTATAGTCTCTCAACCTACTCAAAGGTGAGAACTCCATTCCTGTTAGCTGCGCGTATTGCTGCGCAACAGTCACCTGGGTCAGACATGGGTAGAGTTTGAATAGCTAAGGCTGCACACAATTGCGGTACACTGGGGAATGCAAGAGACAATCCACACTCAGCTCTGAAGTCCGAGGCAAGGTCCAAGGGGAATTTCTTTTGTCTGAGGTGTAATAAGTACACAACAGAGCCGCTGCAATAAGCGAACAGCCCATGTGATGCTTACATAACCAAAGCCCTCGTTGGCTTTGGCTTTTTGGTTTCCTGAGCCAGGCCAAAGCCCTTGCTAGGCCATCAATTTGGCTTGGCTCAGCCCAGCCTAAATGGGCTTGGCCCAGCCCAGCTTCTGGCTTGAAGCCAGGCCATGCACATCACTAAGTGGAACATTACACAACATGCACCCCTGACTTTTGTACACTGCCCTGAGCCTGCATGTTACTGTAGTGTAGTGCAGAACAAATATTAATATTATACAAGCATTTGAATATTATGAGTACTCCAAAGCAAGCTCCAAAGTTCAAAAAAGCTAATTTGTATTTCTTTTGTTCATGTGGTCTGGCAAGGTGGCAAACATGACCTGCATCCATCTGTAAAAGTGGGACCTGTCAAAAGCTGTCAGAGACCAGTCGGGACCAGTCGCCAACAGCTTTTGACAGGTCCCACTTTTACAGATGTCTCGATTTAGCATGAAAACTAATTTCTCTTTTTTTTTTTTTTTTTTTTTTTTTTGGAAAAGGAATGTGTTAGATAGCAAGAGATAGTAACTAGGTTACCTAACAGTCCTATCTAACGCGCTAAAGCAATCCTCGGAGGCTCGAAAATGGGGGGAAAAATGCCTTTATGCACACCCATCGGGTAGTGTGGGACTCAAACGCTAAAGTTCTGAGGGGGGGTCAGAATCAGAGTCTACTACCCACTAAAAAACCACGTTTCGATTTATCCAGTTGGCTGGTAGGTTGTGGTGCCTCTTCCTGAGGGCTGGTCCCCAGGTGTCCTTGACTTTGTTTATGTAATAATTTTTCCGTATTATTCTGGTGGCTGTTGTTTTATCTTTGGATAGTCTCTGGTTTATCAATGTGAGCCATCATGCTTCCGTTTCTCTTGTTGTATGCTCTTTTCCTTGGATGGTTCGTTTGCATCTCAGTGTCCATGTGAGGTATGCCGTCTCAGATATTATGATCTTTATCAATCGGGTTGCTCCTGGGTTGTCAGTTTTTGTGGTCTGTTCTTGTTGGTGACTTCTTCGGTTACTGGTGGGTCCCTCAGGGGTTGTTTTTATGCTGAGTAGGATACACCCTATTATGGATCTGAGGGATATCTCAGGCCAGGTTTCATCTCTGTGTGGCCACAGTTCCCATGCTTTCTTCCATAAGGTGAGTCTTGTTGCATGGTTGCGGTTTGTTAGTATGTGGTCCATTGATTCGTCGTCCCCGCATGTTTGACAGATGCTTCTTTCTTCGTAGTTTGGTATGTGGTGCCAGTATCTTCTGATTTTTTGCGTTCCATGCAAGGTCTTGTAGAAGAACTCTCGGATTTTGAGGCGTATGGGGTCTTTCCTTATGTTTCTCCAGATTGACTCATTCGTTTCCGAGGTTCCAATCTGGTTTCAGAGGTCGTCTCTTATTTTTTCTAGGTTGATGTTTGTTGTTCTTCTCTGATTTTTTGTTATGCTTTCTTGGATGCCTTTGTATGCGATCACTTGGGTTATTGTCACCAGTTTTGCACCTTGGAGGTCAAGATGGTTCGGGATTTCACGATCAGAGCTCAGGCTGGCACCAAGTTGGTTGTGTTCGGGAAACGTGCAGGGCCTGGGCACTATTCCGGGTTGCAATCGGGGGTCAGTTATGTAAGACGACTTGCCTCAAGCAAGTGAATGGTTAAAGCAATGAATTCAGAGGCGGAAAACAAGACTAGAACAAGGAATACAGGGTGTACTACTGCCTTTTAAATACTGTACAGGAAATCATATTTCTCTATGTTTTCTCTCATTTTTGTGAGCTGGCCGGAACAGAAGACGAGACTCTGAAACATGCAGAATATTCTGGCAGAAAGAGAAGTGGAACCTGATACACAGAAGCAGAATCGGGAACATTCCAGAACTGGGACATGAAACATGAAGCAGAGACCTTTCCAAGCCAATTGTTGGGGAGACTGATTATCCGTGATAATCGATGGCATGATTGGATCGTGACACGGGATCTCTAGGGAGATATCGTCTGCTTCTTCTTTTTCTGCTCCTTGTTTTGCTAGTTGGTCACTTCTTTCATTTCCTAAGATGCCGCTGTGGCCTTTGTAGCGGTATGACACCTCGCTACGCTAAGCTCAAGTGAAAAGGTTTGAAGTGAACTGTCAGGTCTTCAGGACTCAAGCCTAGCGCGGAGATAAATCACGCGCCGAACTTACAGTCACTGTGGAGCGCACAGGGTCAGCAGTGATCCTTGTGCAGGAGCACGACTCACAATGTCACACAGTGGTAAGCTGAGTGGAGAACCAAGAGGACAAGTTAGATTGGTAAGGAGTAAGGAGTACAAGGAAATGCGCACCTGAGTGGAGAACCAAGAGGACAAGTTGGTTCCACTCAGGACGCTACAGGAGGGTTTATATACGCTACTGTGGCTGAGCTTGAACTGAGTCTAAACACTATTACTAAGTGTACAGTAAGACTCCGTGACTCAGGAGCTGACGCGTCGTGTCTAATAATAGCGCTATCTATTGTGCTGACTGATGCACTAGTCATAGCGCTGATGCAATGCCTTATCTTGCTGAGTAAAACCTAATACAGCGTGTAAGCGTAAACTACTAAGCGGGTTCTAGAGCTATCTAGAATGTTCCTTCCTTATCTACCAATCACGGGAGTCCGTACGTAAATGGAATGTGATCGGATTAGGTTGTCCCGTTAAGGGTGCAACTATCCCAGGATCACGTGCTTGTAGGTGCACATGGTGGCGGCATGTGACTGACGATATTTCGTACTTTGGCCCTTTATATCTTCCCTGATTAATTCCGTAAAAATACAGAAAAATAAGGAAAATAATGTACGCGTCCATGACAGCCTTTGACCCAGTGGAAGATGGTGGGGGTGGTTCTTCTTCTTAGGAGGTATGCCGCTTTCTGGAACCATTTCTTGTTTTGGATCCCTATCCAGCCTCGGTTTTCCCAGTTTCTAAGGTGTGTTGTCAGTCCGTCTATGATGTATTTCAAGTCGGTCTTTATTCTGAGTTTGATGAAGTTTGGCAGTTTTTCTAGGGCTATTACTATTGCCGCTAGTTCGCCTATTTGGTTGGACTGGTCAGGGCCTGGTATTTGTAGTGCACGGTTTTGGTTGCTTCCTTCTTCTATCCATATCCCGCTTCCGCATCTGGCGTTTTCTTTGCCATTGTTGAAGCATGATCCGTCTGTATAGACGGTGATTTCCTCTTCGGGTATGGAGATTCCTCTCAGGTGTTGTCTTGTCGCTGGGGTGTTCGTGATTCTGGAGGGATCTGTGAAGATGCGGAAACAGTCGGTTAGGTCAGTGTTCACCGTTACTGAGGGGTTGAAGGTAGTCCCTTGTTCTTCTTCGTCGTCATCTTCCGAGGTTTGCACGTTGTTCTCGAGTCTTCTTTTGGTGAGTGTTAGGTTATCTTGGCTATGTGGTCTCATGGGGTTCAGTTTCAGCGTTATCTTGTTGATTCTTTTTTGCGCTTCTATTGTGCAGCGTTGGGGGTTTTCGCAGCCTCTTCCTCTGTCAGTCATGCAGTCTTCACATCTACATGAGTATACTGGTGCGTGTGTGCCTCTACTGTATTGTCCCTGTAGGCATTCTGTGATTTTTAGCATGTCTCTTATTCTCGTTGATTTGGAAAACTAATTTCTCGATCACCCGGAAGTGTTCAGAGCAGTCAGAGCAGTCAAGACTGTTTGGGCTTGCTTCTTGGCTTGCTTAGGCCACACTCACATTTTACACATGAGACCATCCACGATCGATGGGGAGCGGGCGATGCGAGGAAAGGCGGGCCCGGTCAGGAACCCCGAGGTGAGGATCGGCGGGTGTTCGGGGTCAAGAAAAGGCCCCTGCGACCTGAGAAGGGAAAGAACGACGACGAGAGGCGGAGAGTGACAGAGACGAGAGAAAACGAAGACGCGACCAGACTTGGATTAGGATGTGAGGGTATTAACATATGGGAGGGAGACAGAAACAAGGATGGCGAGAGACAGCGCGCAAAGCGCCAACGCGAGCTAACTTACCAGGACGTCAAGGTGGTGGCCCGGTCGAAAGTACAAGGAACGACAGAGTAAATTGAAGGCGGGCAAGTACGGCCGAAACAGGCCGATTTTCCGAGGGCGCTGCCCGCGACAAGAATGTCAACATGGGCAACGATCGACCAATAACTCAGGCCTGCTTAGCTCAGTGGTAGAGCGCGTCACTTGTATGTTCTTGTGGAAAACCCGCGATGGATCTGCATGACGAGGTCAGTCGTTCAAACCGGCTAGTTGGCATTTTTATTTCCTTCCTCCGCCCCCTTATTTTTTGTTGTCTTTTCAATTCTCGCCACCATAGAGAATAGAAATTCCATCCGACTCCTGTGAGGTACCAGTGACTAAATTAGCACGAGGAGGAGGACGATGAAACCCCTCCCGATTTCTCCCGACTCGGTCACTGGGGAATATTAGAGAACAGATCGTGCAACTGCCAAGCGTATGATCCATGATACTGTACATTTGCTTCTATAAATACAATATGTACCCGGTCGATCGGGCTACCTACACGCACGTATGCACGCACTCACCACGATCGCATCGCATCATCACCACCACCCCGACATAACACCCCTCCCCCAAATTCCGCAGAGGTCAATGTTTTTCCCGCTCTGATGCTGGGGCGGCGCCGTCCAAAAAGTCCAGACATCCTCGCCCACACCCTCGCCACAGGAGCGGCACCCCACCCGTCGTCTCGCCGACCCGCACACCTGCGATCTCGGTCACCCACGTATACCGTTCCTCCGCGGGCAGCACGAATGGCGGGCCGAGTCGTGCCCAGGCCATTGCCGCTGCCAACCCTGCATGCGACGTTGCTGCTGGTGCCGGCGCAACACCGCAGTGCCGTGGGGATGGACAACGCCCAAAGCTCTTCTGCTCCTGCGCAGCCCCAGCTGCATCAAGCGCACGAGACCCGCGCTCCCTCCTTTCCGCCGTAATATGCGCCGAGGAGAACATGCCCGCACCCGCGCCCGTTGTCGTGGAGCGTGAAAATCCATGTCGTCGCGGGGCGGATACCGCAGCTGGTGCGACGCGCGCGAAGAGCGCCGCATCGGCAGGGGAGAGCGCGCCATCTTGGAGCGGAAGCAGGAAGCGGTCCTCGAGCGTCGTCGGTTGGTGCCGCGTGCGTGCAGTCGTCGATGTAGACGTCGTGGTTAGGTGCGGCGCTAGCGGGCGCTGTTGGTTCGCCGAAGATGGCGTGAGGAGGTAGCGCAGGATCACTTCGCGCAGTGGCGGGACGCGAAAGTGTACGTGCATCATGGGGTCAGCGGTTCTGAGCTCGTCGTGTGCCGCGGGGTTGGCAGGGTCTGGGTGCCATGGGTTCGTGTGGACCTTGAGATTGGTGAAGGTCATCGCGGTCATCTCAGCTGGGAGGAAGCGCAAGTTGTTGTTGACTACATCGAGATCCCTGAGTGCGTGCAACTGCGCGATTTCTGGCGGGACGGACTCGAGGCTGTTGTTCCCTGCCCTCGTTGCTATTATCAGTATGTCCGGAAAACTAGAGAGGGGGCAGTGAGCACGCACGGAGAGAGAGCACAGTCAGATTGCTCAGTCTGAAGAACTCCGGGGGTAGGGTTTTGATTCCGTTGTTTGCGAGAAAGATCATAAGACCCTGGGACCGGGTCCTGCCGGGGGCAACGGAATGGGCGAAGAGGGACCTATGTGGAGATGAGAAGACTGCTGGTGCGGTCTGCACGCGCTTAAAAGGGCGCTGCGTTGGCTCAGCCACGACGCCGAGGCTGTTGAGTTCCATGATGGATGGAGGTATAGAGGTAAGCTCTGCGTCTCTTAAAACTTCGTGAGTAGTGTGATGACATTTACGGCGAGAGGATGATCGCACGTACTTCCAAGTGAATTCAGCCTCACCCATGTCGACTGCTCGTGTGATTTTCTCTTCCCACAGGGTGGCTTCATCTGGAGGTTCTGGCCCGAACTCCGATTGTGAGAAGTTCTCCTCCTCATGAAACATATCTTCCAGCACTTTGGAGTGGTCTGCAGAAGACGATATATTGGGTCGATATGCCCAGCTGGCGGGTGCATAGGACGAGTTAGGGTATCGAAGTTCATTAGAAGGGTGCTTTGTGGCGTGTGTGGATCCAGCAAATGGATGGCTTATACCAGGTGGTGTTGTTGGGCGGTTGAGATCAAGGGGCAGAAGAGATGGCGACGAAAGGGGGGAAGAATCCACAACGGAAGAAGTAGATGGCGATCCCCCCGGTGAAGACGAAGGTGACATATATGCGCGATCCTCTGGACTGATGAAGGACATTTCGTGGCGGCAGGGTCAAGCATAGGACAACACAAAAGCAAATTCAACAGATTCCTCCGCATCACGAGACCGCGATCGTACCAATCACGTGGAGTTATCCTTTGTGAATCGATATTAGTTAGCGTGATTTTCCTGACCGAGTCCGGAAATCTCCAAACTGTACAGAATACTCGCCACGGGAGCGACATCACAATCTGGGATAATGACGTCATGATAATATGCCCTCGGGAGGATGCGACAACTCAAAACCCCTAGCGTAAACCTTCAACGCCCTCTAACGCTGCAATGGCCCCCAGCCGTCAATAGACAACCAGGGCCAGTGGGCTTACTGGTGGGACCAGCACCACCATTAAAACATGCGCCGAAAAGGAAGAGTTGTCAAAGGCAAGAGCCCTCAAGCGCGCACAGCGCGCAGAGGCCAGGCGTGTCAAAGCAGAAGAACACAAAGAAACGGTATGTAGGATGATGTTTGCTTAATGGTCGCATCGCCTCAAGGGCATGACGTTTCAGGGAAACGCACACTTCCGCAAGGGAGAGTACCGCGAGGCTATCGCAGAATACGAAGTCGCAGTCAAGATCCACGGCCCTACCGCCACGTACCTCTCGAACATGGCCGCGGCATGGCTGAAGCTCGAAGCGTGAGTTTTGCTCACACCATGGGTGCGCCTCCCACTGACATGCGAAATGCCCCGCAGATATGATGCCGCAGAGCAATGCGCTAAGCGCGCGCTCTGCATTGATCCAAAGTTCGCTAAGGCACGCTTTCGTCGTGGTCAGGCGCGCAAGGGAAACCTTCAACTCACGGCGGCTGGTGTCGGTGCGTTAACCTGTGCCATCATATCTTGACGCCGGGACTGACTGTTGGCAAACTCACGCAGACTTCGCGACCGTACTCGAGCAAAATCCAGACTCGACCGAGACAAAGAAGGCACTCGACGAGGTACTCGTTCTCATGAGGGAGCGCAACGAAGAAGATGAGCCCATCGAGTCGGAAGACTGCCGTCCGCGATTCAACGTCGACTCGAAGGTCGAGCTCGAGTCGGTGTCGGATTCGAGCGATTTTAACCACGAGGGGAACGGTGTTCCCTGCAGGTCTTACAATCACGACGGCTGCAAGCAGGGACTCGAGTGCAGGTTTTCGCACACGCCGGATTACAAGAGTGTGCGAGATCGCCTGTATGTCTTTTTTCCGACTTTTCGCTTGCGTGGAGGAACGTTGACTTTGGACGCTGACTAGTGGACGCAACGTTTGTCTGCACTTCTTGCTCGGGGACTGCAGAGTTAGCAGTTGCGTGTATTCCCATGACAAGACCTATTTGCCATCTGGTCGGTGGTGGGGTTGTGAATGGAAATTGGCCGAAATTCGGGATATGTCGAGATGGCCGTTTTGCAAACAAAATCCTGCCGTCCTGCCCCTCATGTTCGCAATCATAGACAACCGCATGGCATGGAAACCAGCGCAAGCGGCCAAGCCAGAAGATGCGTACGTTTGGAGGGACAGCATCATGATGCTGGAAGGCTTCGGCGATGCCACAGATGATTTAGGGTACGCCGCCTTTATAAGCAGGGGAATGGGGTCCGGGGGTAGTCGTGGTCACGACCGCAGCGGCGACTGGGGGGGAATGCGCTGCGGTGGTTCGAGTCGGCATGGCGGACTGGGACTGGACAACTTTGCGGAGCGCGTGGCGAGAGTGAATAGGGGACACATAGAAAACGAGATTCAGCCTGAACAAGTCTGCCAGTGTCAGGGTATATGGGATCATGACGACGACGCTTTTGTGAGTTTTGGTTTGAACACCACGCTTTATACTTTTTCTAAGTCTTGCTTCAAGGATGTCGATTATTACATTGAGGCCAACTCGCTCTGACTGTAAAAGCCGATTTACTGTAATGACTTTTGTCTCTATTCTTCCCAGACCCCTGACCCACACCTCTGCAAAAAACCACTCAAGTTACTGTAAACTGTTTCCGTAACTTCATTGTGGCTACTTCATTGTATAAAAGCGATTGACTCCTGTATTTCCTACCCAATTCAGGTTTCTCAAGTCATTCAGCGTGGAGCAGTTGTACCCACCTCCGCAAATTTTTGTCACACCAGCGGCAGCTTTCCTCCACGTGTGAAGTGCCAGGGGCATTTCGGCAATGTAGTAACGGAATCTGTCATTGTCCGTTGAGACATCCTGAGACGTCCTGACGTACCTGAAATCTGAAATGTCTGAGGAGGGTCACGTGTTCACCCTCTTCAATTCCTGTCTACGACTCGTTTGCTGGCCTAAAAATTGGCCTGGTGGTCTAGTGAATCATTCTAAGTTCGCACCTCAGGGAAGACAGGTTCTTTACTAGGATCGCCGGGAGGCATACCTTGAGACACCCACCGGGATCACCTTCATCGGTTTTTTGTGACCTGATTGAGCTCCGATCCTTGTGATCTTATGTCTAGAGTATTTTTCATGGGAAGAAAAGGTGCAGGGGAAGTGCCGATCTATCAAGGACCATCGGAATTTGCAGAGGTGTGGGAGCGATTCCCATGCTCCCTTATGGCACTTGTGACTAGTAATTGGCAAGGTAATTGGTCGACGTGTTCCTCTCTCTGTGGTCCTCTTCGTTGCATTCTTCGACACTCAGAAATGGCATCACCCAGCGATATCGAGGCTCAGACCAATACTAGTAGCGTAACGAAGACTCAGCCTGCAATCATTACAAATCCCTCACCTTCTGCAAATCCTTCACCTTCTGCCAAGCCTTCTGCAAATCCCGCGAATCCCCAGCCCCCACCGGCAACTAGCGCGGATCCTCAACCCCAGGCTACAAACACCAATAAACATCACGACGGGAATGCTCCTGCACAACACACTGCTGATGGTCCAGAGGTTCAGCGCGGTATGTTGACTCCCCGTTTCACGAGTTCTGCTTTCATTGGGTCCTAGATGAGAATCACGGAGAGTCTTCTGATGGGCTGTGGTCTATGTACCTCACTGAGGCAGAGAAGCAGGACACGGAGGTAATTGGGAGTTGGAAGGGAGATACAAACGGAATCCTCGTCTTTGTGAGTCCTGGTCCGGTCCACTTGTGCATATTCACCGACTAAAGCACATATTGAAGACTGGTCTGTTCTCTGCCACCGTCGCTGCCTTCCTTGTTGAAAGCTACAAGAAGTTATCTCCCGATTCAGGCGATACGACCAATGCCCTCCTTGCTCAGATATCCGTACAACTTGTCAGCATCATCTCTAACGGGACACCCCTTGCGAACGTCACCCCACCGAGCAATCAGACATTCAAACCAACATCGTCCGCTGTTAGGGTCAACGTGTTGTGGTTCCTCGGTTTAATCCTCAGCTTGAACTGCGCGCTTTCCGCGACATTGATGCAACAATGGGGCCCGACGGTACCAAGAACTCGCACACCGCCGCGGTGCATTTCACAGGCGCGGGCGTATGCGGGCATATATATTCGAAGGCATCAATAAATTCTCAATGGCCCGAGCCGTCGCGACAATGCCCACCTTCCTGCACATATATGTCTTCCTTTTCTTCGCCGGTCTCATCGACTTTCTTTTCCCTATCTACAAGACTGTCGCATACTCCACCCACGGCTGCATCGCGGTATTCACTCTCGCGTACGCAATTTTGACGGCTTTACCAAACATTTATCTCAACTGCCCGTATCGCACACCCCTGTCCGGACTTACATGGCGTCTATCCCAATTTTTCAAGATGGGATTTCTTTGGACCGTCCTCCTATTTCGTAAATCCTTGTCAAAATTATGGAGTCTGGCCAACCAATACGCACACGAACCCCATGGGCCGAAAAAGTGGAGAGAGACGCTCACAAGGGAGGTCAATATGCGTCGACAGTGGTTTTCCCAAGGCATGCGAAAGAGTGTTGAGCTCGGCGCCTATAGAGCGGATTCAACGGTGGTCACGAGTGCTCTCGTATGGACGCTCACAGCTCTCGACGAAGACAAGGAAATTGAAACTTTTGCCGCACGAATACCAGGATTCTTCGACTCTCGTGTCGTCCCAGATGCGACATTGGCGGTCCTTCCCCTTATGTCCCACCACTCGAACACCGACCCCATCTTCGGATCCCGTCTGTACGATCTCCTCAAGACGTGCATACCGGCGACGTCGATTCTCGACGAAAAGATGCGCAAGAACCGTCTGCAGATTTGTCTCAACTGCCTGTGGTATTTTGGAAGAGCGTACGATCAGCCTGGAGTTTCTCAGGCGTTGCCATCCTATTTCCCAAACTTCCTCGTTCCGGAAATCACCCGCCGTATTCAGGCCGAAGAGGACTCTGATGTCCATATGATAGGACGCTGTTTTGTGGCATTAATCGTAAACAAGCTCGCAGCCGACATCGACTCACGCACGGATCCAATTAGCGATGGGGAGCTGGCGTGCCTATCGGCTCTCCCTGGTACCAACGGTCATGATGTGAAGCTTTTGCTTAGCCAGCCTGGTGCCGTCGCACTTATGAACATGATTTCACTTACGTTTGACGGGATTGGCGGCTTGGCCACCAGCAAAGTTCCATCGGGTGTACTGGATGTGGTCCAACAAACACTCGGCATCCTCTCCCAAGCTCGTTCATCCCAAGAGAACGCCGAAGTCCGGCTTGATCAGCCAATCGCTATAATCAACGGTTCCGACGGGACATTTGAACGCATCCTCGTATCCCGCCTCCTTGACCTCCTCAATACGTGCATGCAACCGACTTCGCTTACAGAAGAGGTACGCAAAGGCTGTGGGGGAGCGTGCCTGAAGGGTCTGTGGTATTTTGGACGAGCGTTCAATCAACTCGGGAACTCGGTGCCTTTGCCGTCCTACATCTGCATCGCTTTCGCCAATCCAAAGATCTCCAATAGCACAGGCTGGATCAGTGACCTTGTGACCCATGATATAGGCCGTTGTGCTGGGGCGTTGGTCGTAAACAAGCTTGCAGCCCACATCAACTCGCGCAATGTTCCGGCTAATGACGTGTTGGCGTGCCTATCGGCTATCCTTGGCACCAAGAGCCTCGACGTGACGCTTTTACTCCGCCATCCAGGCGCCATTGAATTTACGAACATGGTTTTCCTCGCACTGGACGATTTCTACTTCGTCACCATCATTCGAACACTGCCCTCGTATTTACTAGATGTGATCCAACAGACATCTAGTACTCTCCCAAGCCCTACCGCCTGGATTGAACGCCAAATTGCGACTAAATCAGACAAATACGAGTGTTTCTGACGGTCCGTGCACTCGTCCTCTGATTCTGTCTCTATTGTCTAAAGATGCACACCAGAGACATCACTTGCGGCTGGAATGTATAGGAACGTTTTACATCTGTGGATGAAAGACCTGTGGCACTTCGCAAAAGAGTACAATGAACCCCGAAACTTAAACCCTTTACCGTCCTTTGTCTGGATTGCGTTCACCAACCCGGAGATGACTTGCCGCATACGCGAGCAACGTGATCTCGCTGCTCGTGTGGTGGGACGCTGTATTGAGGCGTTGGTCGTAAACAAGCTTGCAGCCGACATCTCACGTAATACTCTAGTTGGAAATGACGAGCGGGCGGCGTGCCTATCGACTATCCTTGGCACTGATGTGACGCTTTTGCTTAATCATCCAGGCGCCATTAAATTTACGAACATGATTTTCTTCACATTGGACGATTTCTACTCGTCCACCCTTAGAACAGTACCCTCGGATGTGCTGAATGTGGTCCGACGGACGTTCAGTACTGTCTCTCAGAGGCTCTACCACCTGAATTGAATGCCGGAATGCGACTAAATCAGACAGATGCTCTGATGAATGCCTCTGACGGTCAGTATGAATTTCTACTCTGATACTGTCTCTATCGTCTTAAGATGAACGTTAGGGAGTCTCATGGCTTATAGGAGCATTTTACGTCTGAGGATGAAGGACCTATGGCAAGTACATGAACCCCGGGCCGGGAACCGGGTGCCTTTGCCGTTCTCCGTCTGCGCCGGTTTTACCAACCCAGAGATGACTCATCGCATAAGCAAGCACACCGACCACACTGTCCGTATGATAGGACATTGTGTTGAGGCGTTGGTCGTAAACAAGCTTGCGGCCGACATCAACTCACGCAATGTCCTGGTCAGCGATGACGAGCCCGATCTTGAGCTGGATTGCCTATCGGCTATCCTTGGCACAGAGAGCCATGACGTGAGGCTTGCCTCAGCCAATCTGGCACCGTCGAGCTTGTAAACCTGGCTTCCCTCGCGTTGGATGATTTCAGCCCCTCACGGGCCGATCGAATTCGGCCCGACACGCGTCCTGTGCTCCAACAGACACTCGCTATCCTCTCTCAAGCTCTTCCGGTTCAAGGGAACGCAGAACCACTATCGCTAGATCAGAGGGTCGCTCTGATCAACGACAACTCCGAACTCACCATTATATCCCGCCTTCATGGCCTCCTCAAGATGTGCGTACCAGGCGCCTCGTCTCTGACGGAAGAAGTGAGCATAAACTGTCTGTGGATGTGTCTGAAGAGCTTCTGGCATTGTGGCAAACCATACCTTCAAACATCTGATCCATTGCCACCCTATTTTCCCCTCGTGCTTGCTAAGCCGGAGATCACCCGTCACTTCCGGACTGAACAGGATCCCGCCGCTCGTATCACAGGATGCTGCTACGGGGCCTTGATCGTAGGCAAGCTGGTAGGCTCCCTCGGGTCACCCATTTCCCTCGGCGGTCGTGTCCACAATACGGAACTGGCGTGCGTATCCGCCGCCCTTGGCACGGAGCACGGTGAAGTTTCATTTTTGCCCCACCAACTTTCACGTCGTCAATTTCCATCATGTCGTTTCCGTCATCTCGGACGAGATCGACACTTCGTTCACCGTGACGGCAATGCCGGCAGACGTGTTGAACATAGACCAAGACACCCTCTACATCCTCGTAGACTGTATGTTCGTTCCTGAAGGCCTACCTAGGAACCAGCGGCGGTTACTGTGGGAATTACATTTAGATATCACGAACGCGCCGCGCTCCGATCAGCTCAAGAACGAAACGGCGAAGACATTATATCGCCTTCGGCGGATATTGGAAAGGCCACTTCCTGGATCACACGATACAGCACAGCGACACAGAACCCCGATCATTGATCAAGCTTGTGATCAGGGATCCGTTAGGTTCAGCGGGTGTGATTGTAATGTGACTGTATTTAGTCTCGCTTCACCTACTACATCAGGTTCTATCTTTCTCCCAGCTCTGGCATTTGCGTACTTGCCCACCATACATAAGGGGGAAAATCTTATTACAACAAATCAAGCGCCTCCAATTCCACCGTCTGTCTACTAACGTCGGTGAGGTCAGAATCGCCGCCCCTTTGACGCCGCCCCTTTGGTATCTAGACCAACGATGCGTCCTGACCCCTTCAAGTTACTGTAAGTTATTAGCGCTGATTTCCAACATCATAGCAACGATTTGTCAGGCGTTCGCATCGCACCTCCACCCGCTCCCCCACTCTCCTAATACAGCCGCCCGCCATGGGCGCCTACTCTTCGCACAATTGTATCTGAAGGTACGAAAGTGTTTCTGGGCTGGGAATGGGGAGCATCAATATCAGGAAAAACCATCCGCGCCAGCGAGAAGTGATGCCGCTCTAATTTCTGGTGAGTCGTATATGCCAGTGAAGATGGAGCTATAGTACGGTACGTCTGCGGACCTTTCCTTTCTGAGTTCTATATCAGTTCTGACCATAACATGTCCCCCACATTTCATTCTCAGTCGCTCGCAGTGACATCCTACGTTGCACAGACAAACATCCCATCCTGTTTCCGTGGTGCGCGAGTATGAACTTCGACTCCATTGGTGTCGAGCGACGCTGCCATTTCGGTGGCACGGGGGCTGCGTCTACGCAGGCTACATCTACATGCGCGCTCTGTTCGGCGAGCATTTTCGCAGTTGTCGCACGCTTGGACATATCCTCTGATTTCGTTGTGCGTCATCGCGCACCTCTCTCTCTTGCTTAGCCCTGCTCTGTTCCTGGGCCCGCATTTCTCTCACTCAGTCCCCACACACACCCTGATCCCATCCGTCCTGCCTCCGTCTTTCCCCTTCCTTCCTCGATTTAGTCTCTATCTGCAAGTTTCACTGTCCCCCATCCTTCTTGAATCCTCTACATTACCGAATAAGGTTTCAAGATTTGGACGAAGGGGTTTCTCAGCTGGATTTCGTACGAGGTTTTAGTTTTAAGTTTGGTTGAAACTACCCTATGACCCTCGGCGCCTAGGCCAATAAGAGTGAGCGACCTCTGCGCGAAGAAAGGCAAACGTCTACGGAACCACAGAAATCGAGAAAATACTGCTTTTCCCGAACGCGTGCCAATCACAGATCCGAATGGTGACGACGATAGTACAGTCGATGGGGCGACGATTTAAATCATGGGGCGAAAGAAAGATGCGAGTCACAAATATGGCCCATTTGTGACTCGCATCTTTCTTTCGCCCCAAGAACCCCTTTACAACGAATAGGATTTCAGTTGGATATCGGTTGCACGTTGGAAAATGCTAGTACACATTGTATCAGATAGAGGCAAGTCACAGCGAAACACATACTATTTCACGCGACTGTGGGGTCATCCTAGCCCACATATACGGCAACAGACAGGGAACTGCTACCAAAGACAAACACCAACATGACGAGAAGGAGCCTGAGGTTGGCCAGAAGCAATGGCCAAACATTGCAGCAAAAAGACGACACGAACTCGCGGAGGTTAAACGTTAATCGATGAAAGAAGCGGGGGATACTTGGAAGATATAGCCTCAGACCTGGGGTCTGAGTGTTAAGCTACCCGCATTTCCGCAAACCACTGACTCGTCGCAAGTCTTTGAGTCACTACTTCGCTCTCTTCAAGCCTGAAGTTTGCACGGAGGCGCTGGCGGGAGTCTCGGACCGCCATATCCGAACTAATGTATACGATCATGACGTAACAATAATTCGCAATTACCTGAACGCCGTAATGAAGACCTGTGAGCCAGATGCTCCTGTTGAGCTCGCCTACGGTTTTCTCAATTCGACAAGCAGTATATCAAGGCTGCGGGAATACAGTAGGAATTCTCTTGCCCTCTCTCATCTGCGCCGGCGTGAAACCAGATCTCGGCAAGCAGCGAGCGCTAGTCAATTTGGTTAGTGGGCGTTGAGAATGAAAGCGACCGCGGTTACTGTAGCGCGGCGACGCGGCCACCGATTCAAAACCAACCTTCGCCTAAACCACTTCCTCTCGCCATACCCACTCTAACGCTAGCAATGGCCCCCAACCGTCGCAAGTTAGCCAAAGCCAGTGACCCGAGAGATACTGCCAAAACATTCGCAGAATATGAGGAGCTGTTAAAAGCTAGAGCCCTCAAGCGCGCACAGCGCGCAGAGGCCAGACGCGTCGAGGCAGAAGGACACAAGGAGACCGTACGTTTGCTTCAGGATCGCGTCACGTAAATGAATCTTACCGATATTGTGTTCATATTGCAGGGAAACGCGCACTTCCGCAAGGGAGAGTACTGCAAGGCTATCGAAGAATATAAAGCCGCGATCACTATCAATGGCCCCAGCCCCGCGTACTTCTCTAACATGGCTGCGGCATGGCTTAAGCTCGAAGAGTGAGTCTCGTCCACATCACACGCACGCTGCCCAATGACGTGTGAGATGTCTCGCAGATATGACTCCGCAGAGCATTGCGCTCAGCGTGCCCTCTGCCTTGATCCACGATTCGCTAAGGCGCGTTATCGTCGTGGCCTTGCACGCAAGGGGAACCTCCAGCTCGCCGCGGCTGTTGTTGGTGCGTTGACCCGCGGTGCCTCGTATCTTGACGACAGAGCCACTGAGACGGCGTTTTGGTTCATTGACGCAGACTTCGCGGCCGTCCTTGTGCAAGATCCAGACTCGACCGAAGCAAGCAAGGCTCTCGACGAGACATTCACCCTCATTAGTGAGCGCAACAAAGAGGAGGCCGTCGTGGAGGAGGACAGTCATCCCACGTTTATTGACCAGGGGAAGGAGCTCGAGTCGGTATCAGACTCAAGTGATTGGAACCATGAGGGGAACGGTTTTCCCTGCCGGTATTACAATCATGACGGCTGCACGCGAGGTGTCGAGTGCAATTTTTCGCACGCGCCAGATCACAAGAGTGTGCGAGATCGCCTGTGCGCATTCCTTCTGACCTTTCGCTTGCGTGCAGGAATGCTGACTTCGGACGCTGGCCAGCGGGCGCAATGTTTGTGTGCAGTTCTTATTCGGGGAATGCAGATTTGGTAGTTGCGTGTATTCCCACGACAAGACCTATTTGCCATCTGGCCGGTGGTGGGATGACGAGGAGAAACTAGCTGATGTCTGGTTCATTTCACAAGGGCCGGTCGCTAGACAAAATCCTGCCTTCCTCCCCTGCGTATTCGCAATCGTAGACGACCGCATTGCATGGGCACCAGCGCACGCGGCCGAGATGGAAGAAGTGTCCGCGCACTGGAGGGAAAACATGATGATGCTGAAATATGTTGGTAATGCCATGGATGATGGCTTGGAGTACGCCGCCCACAGGAGCAAGGGAAGAAGGTCCAGAGGTGGGCAGGGTCGTGGTCGCGGCCGTGGTTGTGGCCGGGCAGAAAACTGGGGCTTCACGGACGACGAAGTCCAAGAACTTCTCTGTCAGGGTGTCAAACCATGGGACGACGACGCTCATGTGAGTGTTATTGGTTTGATCACCTCGCTTTATTCGTGATTTTCTAATTTCGTATTAGGATGTCCTTGACGCACTCTACTCGCTCTGACTAGAAAACTGATGAGCTCTCGATATTCTTCGCTCGTAATTTACCAAGTAGTTTGAATTTTGATATTAGTTCCTATCAGAGCCCTACCATTGTCCGTGTTCCGTGTAAGAGAAAGGCAGTGGGGTACAGGTACGCCGCCATGTCGTAAACGGGTATATGCACCAGGTGGTGTCGTCGCCGGATGACGCCTCCGAGTCATCACGGTCGAGCCCACGTCATCGTTCTGGGGTCCACCGAGATGCTGCAGTTTCCGAGTCGCCAGGTTCCATCAGTGCCCTGGTCTCCTAAAGGCTGTCTCAAACGGGTGATTTCGCGGTATCGGCGACTTTTCTGGTAACGACGCTTCCGTCACCATCGCCATTGCCATTATTCGAAGACGGGGTAACGACAACGTGGAGCGGCTGCATTTTAGTGAATCGCGGAGGGCCGATCGGCGTCGTGCAGTGGGCTGAAAGCCTTCTCACTTGGCTGGCCACTTGTGTACGATATAGCCGTGCTTTTCAAGCGCAGTGACGTGAACGACGCCCGCGCATGACAGGCAGTGCGCGGGAATGTGCACAAGCCAGGTTGGGAAACGAAGACATGGGAGTACTGTAGCAGTGAAGGGCAGATCAAAGGAGGGATAGTCCTTGGGGGAAACAATATTAGTGTTGGTTGGACGATGAAATATTCTCAGAGGGAAAGCATACCACAAAAAGGCAGTTCCTGCCCATGCATTTTCCAAGCGCCTTTTTTAAATGAGGCGGCGGCGCTCATCCGTGGCCGTACATATCACGTTCTGAGCGTAGATTACCTGAACGCGACAAGGAGCATCTCGTAGACGTCTGAGCTCGGAGCCACGGCAACACACAGCCTCAGCGCTCAGCCTGCGAGCCATACACAGACGGACCAACTCGGACATGTCCGAATAGGAGGGCTGGCTAGTCAAAGTTACAGTAGGCGTCTTCATACTCGTAGGAGAAGGAAATGTTAGTCGGGTTTGATCCCAATGAGAAGAGCGGATGGGTAACTTACGTCGTCCAATACATGCATGGTGAGAGACTGCAGGCTGTTTGCCAGTGAGCATCAGACTCTGCAATTAGTACGTAAGTTATACGTCATGACAAGAAAACGTGACCGCGACACGCCGCGGTCGTCCATTCAAAACCACTTCCTTCTGCCATATCTACACTAACGCTAGCAATGATCCCCGAACATCTGCAGAGGGCCAAGGCCAGTGGAACAAGCGCTGCCGCTAAAAAAATTCGCCAAAAAGGAGAAGTTGTCAAAAGCAAGAGCCCTCACGCGTGCACGGCAAGCAGAGGCTAGGCGCGTCAAGGCAGAACAATATAAGGAGACCGTATGTAGCATTACGTTTGCCTCTGGATTGTACCACGTAAACGAATCTCGCGGCTGTGCTCATGTTGCTGGGAAACACGCACTTCCGCAAGGGAGAGTACCGCATGGCTATTGCGGAATATGAAGCCGCTATCGACATCCTCCCCACTGCCGCGTACCTGTCAAACATGGCTGCGGCGTGGCTGAAGCTCGAAGTGTGAGTCTAACCCACACCGCGTGAGTGCTGCCCAATGACGTGCGAGATCTATCCCAGATATGATTCCGCGGAGGAATGTGCTCAGAATGCTCTCTGCCTGGATCCACGGTTCACTAGGGCGCGCTATCGTCGTGGCCTTGTGCGCAAGGGGAACCTCCAACTCGCCGCGGCTGATGTTGGTGCGTTGAGCCGTGCCACTTCCTTGTGTCTTGACACCGAACAGAGCCACCGAGACTAAGGGCGGGCACACTCACGTAGACTTCACGACCGTCCTCGAGCAAGATCCTGACTCGACCGAAGCGAGGAAGGCGCTCGATGAGACATTCGCCCTCATTAGTGAGCGCGACAATGAGGACGAGTCCGTCGCGGACGATGACGTTGGCCCGTCGCTCACCAATCCAGGGAAGGAGCTCGAGTCCGTATCGGACTCGAGTGATTGGAATCACTGGGGAAATGGTTTTCCCTGCCGATATTACAATCGCGACGGCTGCACGCGAGGTGTCGTCATCGCCTGTGCGTATTTCCGACCTTCTGCCTGTGTAGAAGAACGCTGACTTTGGACGTTGGCCAGCGGGCGCAACGTTTGTGTACTTTTTACTCGGGGACTGCAGATCTGGTGGTTGCACCTATTCCCATGACAAGACCTATTTGCCATCTGGCCGGTGGTGGGATGAGCAGAAACGCGGCGGTATCCGGTTTATATCAAAAGGGCTTATCCGCAAACAAAATCCGGCCTTCCTGCATCGCCTATTCGCGAACATAGACGGCCGCGTCGCATGGGCGCACCCGGCCGAGAAGGAAAACAAGGCTACATTCTGGAGCGATAATATGGAGATGCTGCAAATTTTGGTGACGAAGTGGATGACGATTGGTTGGAGAAGGAGTACGTCACCCGGGGGATGAGGGTCTAGAGGTGGGCTGGACGGCGCTGGCCGGGCAGAAAAGAATCCACGGACGACGAGGTCCAAGAACTAATCTGTCAGAGTGTCAAACCAGTCAAACCATGGACGATGACGCTAGTGTAAGTGTTATTGATCTAGGCACCTGGCTTTATTCTTTCTAATTTTTGTGTTAGAATGTCCTCGACGCACTCCACTCGCTCTGATCATAAAAGTTATGAACCCTCGATATACGACTTCGCTCGTAATTTACTAAATTTTGATATAATTTCCATCCCTATGGCACCACAGCTTCGAATGATCCCGGCCCCTTGCAGGCACGCAAATTTTGAATACGTCGTCGAGCGTCGGGAAATGTCAAGACAAATGAATGACGAAATCGTTCCTCCTGCACAGGCTGCCTGCTTCAGCGTGTCACGGATCGCATTCCTCACTCGTCGCCGCACCACGTCCTTGTCTCACGCTTAACCATCCTATGGGCTTCCGTTCCTGGTCAACCATACATTTCTTGCACTCAAGCCCCGGACACCGCATCTGTCGACGTTCCGCACTTCCAGATCCCTGCCCGTACCCGCTACCTACTCCGCTCCTTTCTCAGTCTCTTATTTGCTTGTTTCACTCTCTTGAACCCTCTGTCACCGAATTCACGTATTACGTGCTTCAAAGCACGTGTTTGCACCGAGCCACCCATCTCTTGCACGTTCACGAGCCTGTTGGGCTCATCAGCAATTCTAAAGTTGGATGAAGGGATTTCCCAACTGCGTTTGTGCGAGGTCTAGAATATGGGGCCGGAACTGCCCAATTCTATGACCCTCGCCCAGGCGAATGTATGTGAGAGGCCTTTGCGCGAAGAAAGGTGATCATTTCGCAAGACGGAAATCACTTTTCCCAGACGGGTACCAGCCACAGATCTGAATGGTGTTGACGAAACGCAATGTAAAATGGGGTCGTGTCACTTGTCCTAGCTATATTGTTCATCGAACCTCGTCGCTAGCCATGTTTCCCACAGAATAGAATTAGCACATCAACCTTATGATGGACAATGATGCATAATCGCTCCAGTAACCATCTATAGGCGGCCGTATTGTACAAAATATCTCAGTACATTTACGTCCGGTCCAAAACCTCAATGACACAGCGCTCTCGTACGCTGTGGAGACGGAGGGATGTCGGGTGGTAAGGTGCGCAACAGATACCCCACAAGCGTGTAGGCCGGAATCGACTGGGCGAGTTCGCATGTCCATCGTTGACATGCTGCCAGTGGGAGAGTATTTCCACCCATCCAGATCCTGCGTACGGTGACTTGGAAAGGACCCAGAGCGGGTGAGCAAAAGACCGGGAAAGCCGACTAAGTGTCGTGAAGCACAGGAACTGCTCTGCTGACGGACGCACCACGGATTTCCCACGAGTGTGGGGATGGTGAGCGAACTGAGGGACCCGCGACCCGACTAGCGTGAATGAATGAACCAAACAGACCAGCCCCGTGCACCACCTCGGATTTGGCTACGAGTTCTTGCAGGCCGGACCCAGGTCCATTGACCCAATACTACACCACTTCGATTCGCTGACCTCGAGCTATTTTCTACACCGATTGGTGCATTAATTAGTGGCGCTCATCAGGTCCCTTAACCTATAGACAATGAGCAGCCAACCGGGAGCTCGGGAGAGAGACGTGCGAGCTCCCGGTCAGCTGCCCATTGTCAACAGGTTATGGGCCCTGCTGAGCGCAGCTAACCAGTCCGGCAAGTCTGCTGCTGCTGCACCTACACCCGCAATTGAACAGCTTCCTTCTCGTCTTGAATGCGAGGGTACTAGGTAGACACATTACCCCTAGGACTTTTGAATAACGCGCGTGTACGAGCGAGTGACAGCCAATATCCACCTGTACGCAGCCTGAGGAGCATGCTTCAAGAGTTCTGGGGCTGAAGTAAAGTTTATTCTTACCTCAGGAATCGTGCGCGTGTACGAGCGACAACTTGAACTGAGGCGCACACTGCATAGTACTGTTTATTTATCTTATCTCGAGATATTCACATGGGTTACCGGAAACCGTGATTCTACCAATCGGCCTGTGATTTTATTAGTTTCGATCCAACCGATCACGCGCGTGGTATCTCCGCACCTCAATCCCTAGAGATAGGTTCTATACTAGTGCGTCTTGGACTGTTTTCAAGCGACGTTAGTGGGTTGTCGCGGAGGATGGCGGTACTTTTACAAAACAGACGAATGCGGGAGGCGTACGCTGGTTGTTGACACTCGAGTCCCTGGGCAATCCTGGGCAACCGCAGTTGCGACTCGAACGAAGTCGGAGAACCTCGGCAGGGAAATATCTTATTCACATGCAATTTTGTGGTTACCATCATGGTATTGAGGTCAGAGACGGACATCTGTAGGGCGGAAGGGATTCCCAGTGACAATCTAAGCACCAATTCCGAACAAGAAGATAAGTGTAATGTATACCGGTCGTTGGGAGTTTCAGGGAAGGAGGTACTTTGTCTCGGTATCACCTCCGTTTGAGAGCGAGTCGTCCTCAGAGCTACACCTTGTCCAATTGACTTCACTTTTGTTCCGTCTCTCTCCGACAATACTGCCTTGAAAATGTCACGCGAGCGCCATCACGTACGGATCTGTGGGGGATGTCGTCTGCAAAATAGCCATCCGGAAGTAGGCCGGAGAGCCAACAACGCTAAGTCGATCCCTCGGAAACGTAGAAGTTGGTATATTTCTGCGAGAGGGAATTCCCAGAGTAATGATATGGATACAAGAAAGAGAGAGATGCAAGTAGGAAGAAAAGAGGGGCTGACGACCCAAGGTGGCGAGGGTCATCTCATATAGCACTCATCTCTGGTGCTTCGGAACGTATATGGCGTTGTTACGCCTTCCGATAAGAAATGAGAGTGTCCCAGATTGGGGAAGGGCTGGACTTCCTTTGTCTGGGGCGACCGTCGTACGTATTTTACACGACCCTGCTTTCCAGTGAGATCTAGTGAGACGTCAGTCTCTTATAAGCCCGTGTCCACGCAGACAACTTGAAGACGGTCTGTTGTCCACCATTCCTGGCCCAGGCCCAAATTTCCCATCTCCTTTATGTCAGTACGTTTCCCACACACGCTCTTTGCAGGAATTCGAGATTCTCGAGCCGAACTGCGGAACTTGTAAGGCTAAGGAAACGTCGGTCGATCCCAATGAGAAGCCTGGGTAAATTACGTCATCCAACACATGTCTGTTGGAGTTGGGGGTCTGCAGATTGACGTCCAAGGGCGTCATTCCAGAACGGTGTGCGATTACATCATAGCAGCGGGTACGTGCCTACAGCGGCGCGTAATATCGACCATAAGGGCGCGAGGTCACCGCGTTGAACGGGTAACCCACTTGCCTTACGCACTCCAACGTTGGCAATGGCCCCCAAACGTTATCTGCCATCCAAGTCAGGAATAACGAGTACCAGTAGTAAAACATCCGACAAGGAGGAGCTGCTGAATGCGAGGGCCCTCAAACGCGCGGAGCGCGTCAAGGTTAGGTATGAGGAGGCAGAAAAGCGCAAGGAGGTCGTACGTAGAACTGCGTCTGCTCTTTTTCGCGTCGCGTAAACGAATCTCACATGTTTCAGGGAAACGCGCTCTTTCGCAAGGGAAATTACCGAAAGGCTATCGGGGGATACGAAGTCGCGATCAAAACCCACGGCCCCAGCGCCGCGTACCTGTCGAACATGGCCGTGGCGTGGCTGAAGCTTGAAGCGTGAGTTTCGCACTCGCTCATGGGTTTCATAGGCCAATGCAACACATTTCGTAGATACGATATTGCAGAGCACTGTGCCCAGCGCGCCCTCGTCCTGGATCCGACGTTCATGAAGGCGCGATATCGTCGTGGCCTTGCGCGCAAGGGGAGCTTCCAGCTCTATGCGGCTATGCTCGGTGCGTTAACCCGTGCCACCTCTCGTGTCACCACGCCGAGTAGAGCCGCTGAGACTAATGGCACCAGATTTTGAGGCCCTCCTCGAACAAGATCCGGACTCCACTGAGGCAAAGAAGGCGCTCGACGAGACGCTAACCCTTATGAACGAGCGCGACGAGGATGACGGGTCCGTCGCGTTTGACCAAGAGTTTCCGTCGCTGTCCGAAAAAGAGGTTGAGCTCGAGTCGGCGTCGGACTCGAGCGACTGGAACCGCGAAGGGAACGGAATTCCGTGCCGGTTCTACAATCACGACGGCTGCATGCGGGGCACCGGGTGCAGGTTTTCGCATGCGCCGGACCACAAGAGTGTGCGAGATCGCCTGTGCGCCTTTTCTTCCGACCTTTCGCTTGCGAGGAGGAGCGCTCACTTTGTGTAATGGCTAGCGGGCGCAACGTCTGTATGCACTTTCTACTCGGGGACTGCAAATTTGGCAGCAGCGCGTGCGTATATTCTCACGACAAGACCTACTTGCCCTCCGGCCGCTGGTGGGATGACGAGGGCAAAGTGGTCCTTCTCAAGCAAATTTCCATGGTCCCAACGTCCAAAGAAAATTCGGCGTTCATGCCCTACATGTGCGGACTCGCAGACAACCGTCTCGCTTGGACATCAGCGCACGGGGTTGAGATGGAAGAGGTGTACGGGCACTGGAGGGACCAGGCGATAAACGGGTTTTGCAATGCTGCGGATGATGGCTTGTGCGCTACCTTCAGGGACGCCTATAATAACAGCGGCAGGGGGAGGCGCGGTCGCGGTCGCGGCCGGGGAGGAATGCGCCGCGGTGGTTGGCACAGTAGATTGGATCTGGACGACTTCGAAGAGAGCCAGGAGGAAAGAATGAACAACTTCGGCTTTACGGAGGATGAGTTACAGGAACTCATTTGTCAGGGCGTCAAGCCTTGGGATGACGACGCATGGGTGAGTACTTTTTACTTTGAGCTCGCATTATTCTGCATATTTCTAATTCTTGCATTAGGATGTCCTCGATGAAATCTACTCGCTGTGACCACAAAAACAGCTTCAATGTGCTCTGGACATGGTTCATACACGTCGGTGGCGAATGCGTGGGGTCTTCGGGATGAAAGTGCTGGAGCTGGGAGTCAGTGATGGGAGGTGCGACGTAGTCGGGGTTGGATGTACGCTGTCGCCATAGATTGCTCCCTTGGTCATACACCCGACGACTTCTTGATAACCCTTGCGATAGTAGATATACTTCGCGATGGTCTTTGAGCCGTCGAGTGGATTGTAGAGCGGGTTGAGGAAGGGTTGCGGCTGGGTACAGTAATTTACGTTGACCAATAATATTGAGGGGCTGTTTGTGTCAGATGCAGGTTTCTGGACGTGCTAGACTAGACTCGTGACCAGCCTGTATATGATAATCGATATACAGGCTGTACATCGCAGGTTTACCTTCATATGGTCACCGGTCTAGTGCTAGACCTTGTGCTAGACTGAACGGGCTCTGGTGTGCAATTACGTTATAGAAACGGACACGTGCCTGCGGCGCATCGATATGTATAAGTAACTTGAAGAACGCGAGGTTTCACCGCGTTGACGGTTGACCTACTTGCCTTACGCACGCACTCCAACGTCGACAATGGCTCCTAAGCGTTATCTGCCATCCAAGTCAGGAATAACGAGTACCAGTAGTAAAACATCCGACAAGGAGGAGTTGCTGAAAGCGAGGGCCCTTAAGCGCACAGAGCGCGTAAAGGCTAGATGTGAGGAGGCAGAAAAGCACAAGGAGGTCGCACGTAGAATTGCGTCTCCTTCGGTTTTATGTCGCGTAAACAAATCTCACCGAATGCTCATGCCGCAGGGAAACGCGCTATTTCGCAAGGGAGAGTACCGAAAGGCTATCGAGGAATACGAAGCTGCGATCAAGATCCACGGTCCCAGCCCCGCATACCTGTCGAATATGGCCGCGGCATGGCTGAAGCTTGAAGCGTGAGTTTTTCACTCGCACATGGGTTCCGCGGACAGCATTTCCCAATACATTTCATAGATATGATATCGCAGAGCACTGTGCCCAACGCGCCCTCGTCCTTGATCCGACGTTCATGAAGGCACGTTATCGTCGTGGCCTTGCACGAAAGGGGAGTCTCCAGCTCTATGCGGCTACTCTTGGTGCGTTGGCCCGTGCTACCTCTCGTATCGCCACGCCAAGTAGACTAAAGGTTGTCCATGCACGCAGACTTTGAGCTCGTCCTCGAACAAGATCCGGATTGCACTGAGGCAAGTAAGGCGCTCGATGAGACGTTAACCCTCATGAACGAGCGCGACGAGGACGACGAGTCCGTCGCGTTTGACCCAGAATTCCCGCCACTTGACGATCCGACGGTCGACCTCAGGTCCGTGTCGGACTCAAGCGATTGGAACCACGAGGGTAATGGAATTCCCTGTCGCTTCTACATTCACGACAGCTGCATGAGGGGCGCAGAGTGCAGGTTTTCGCACGCGCCGGACCACAGGAGTGTGAGAGATCGCCTGTGCGCCTTTTCTTCCTAGTTTCGCTTGCGAAGAGCGCTGACCTTGGACGATTGCCAGCGGTCGCAACGTCTGTATGTACTTTCTACTCGGGGACTGCAAATTTGGGAGCAGCGCGTGCGTGTACTCTCACGACAAGACATACCTACGTTCCGGCTTTTGGTGGGACGACAAGGTCAGAGTAATGCAACTCCGGTATACTTCCAGGGGGGAAATGGCCAAAACGAATTCTGCGTTCTTGCCCTACATGTGCGGACTCATAGACATGCGCCTCGCTTGGGCATCAGCGCACGGGGTAGAGATGGAGGATGTGTACGGGCACTGGTGGGACCAAGCTCAGGCAGGGTTTCGCAGTGCCGTGGAAGTTGGGTACTACGCCTTCCACTACATCCCCCATGAAAGCGGCGGCAGGGGGTACAGGGGTCGGCGCGGTCATGGGCGCGGTCGCGGCCGGGGAGGAATGCGTCGCGGCGGTTGGCACAGCGACAGGGACTTCGAAGAGGACGAAGAGAGAACGAACAACTTCGGCTTCACGGAACATGAGGTACTGGAACTCCTCGGTCACGGTGTCAAGCCGTGAAATGATGACGCATGGGTAAGCACTTTTGACTTTTTTTGAGCTCTTCGCTTCATTCTGTAAATTTATAATCCACGCGTTAGGATGTGCTCAATGCAGTCTACTCGCTGTGAACGAGAATAGCTTCAATGCGTTCTGGACATGCATCGTACAATAGTTTTGGTTTTGATGTAATTTCTATACTCCTTATGGGACTCATGCCGAGACGCGTCGGGTCGCGTAAGCCGACGCGTCTATTCTGGAGTATTCCATAAGCGATTGGGACCAAATAAAGCGCAAACAATATGAACTCGCCAACGCGCGAATTTCCCTTCTCATTCTCTTCCTCCAAACCTTCTCTCCCCACTTCTCTTTCCTCTCCCCGTATTCCCTTTCCCTAATACTCTTACATTCCTACACCATGCATCACGTCTCTTCTACGTCGTCTCGTGCTCTCCGCCGCGCTTCCGCTAAGGCCGCTCGCTCTGTTCTTGCCCGCGGTGCACACAAGGAAATCAAGTTTTCCAACGAGGGCCGCGCGAGCATCCTTAAAGGCGTCGACGTGCTTGCAAACGCTGTCAGTGTTACGCTTGGGCCAAAAGGTCCGTTCGCTCCTGGTTGCTCCCATTGTCACGTCTTGGTTGCTGACGTGTCTTGCATAGGCCGGAACGTTATCATCGAACAGTCGTTCGGTGGACCCAAAATCACCAAAGGTGGGCTTCTCTTCCATTTCCGCCCATTCTTCATGCCATTTCTCTTCTTTCGCTTCGTTCGGTTGCCCATTTCTCGATAGGAGTGCGCGTATCTTTCCCCTTCTTCCGAGTCGACTTACTCTTATATTATCGGACCTCACCCTTTTTCTCGGGGCTTTACATTGTGTTATCATGCTCATTCCTCATGGTGATTTAGATGGTGTCACGGTTGCCAAGGCCATTTCTCTGAAGGACAAATTCGAGAACCTTGGTGCACGGTACGTTTTTCTATTTTCCTTCAACGCATACATTTGACACTTTGTACAGGTTAGTGCAGGATGTTGCACAAAAAACGAACGAGATTGCTGGCGATGGCACGACCACGGCAACAGTTCTCGCGCGTGCTATCTATGCTGAGGGTGTTAAGAACGTCGCTGCTGGCTGCAACCCGATGGACCTTCGTCGCGGGTCCCAGGCTGCAGTAGAACGTGTTGTCGAGTTCCTTACCAAGAACACAAAAACGATCACGACTACCTCCGAGATTGCCCAGGTGGCGACCATTTCAGCCAATGGTGACACTCACATCGGCAACCTCATCGCGCAGGCCATGGAAAAGGTCGGCAAGGAGGGTGTCATCACTGTGAAGGAGGGCCGCACAATTGAAGACGAGATTGAGATCACCGAGGGCATGCGCTTCGACCGTGGCTTCATTTCACCATACTTCGTTACCGATGTTAAGGCGCAGAAGGTCGAGTTCGAAAAGCCCTACATTCTCCTTTCGGAGAAGAAGATCTCTCTCCTCCAGGACATTCTCCCTTCACTTGAGGCTGCGGCCCAGGCCCGTCGACCGCTGCTCATCATCGCCGAAGATGTGGATGGTGAGGCTCTTGCCGCTTGCATCCTCAACAAACTTCGCGGCCAGCTGCAAGTCGCTGCTGTCAAAGCTCCCGGCTTCGGCGATAACCGCAAGAGCATCCTTGGGGACCTCGCCATCTTGACTGGTGGAACGGTCTTCACTGACGAACTTGATATCAAGCTCGAACGCGCAACAGTTGACCTCCTTGGGACGACTGGCTCCGTGACGATCACGAAAGAGGATACTATCGTTCTTAATGGAGAGGGTTCGAAGGATGCCATTCAGTCGCGTTGCGAACAGATCCGCTCACTCATCGTCGACCCCACGACAAGCGACTTCGACCGCACCAAACTCCAGGAACGACTCGCGAAACTTTCCGGTGGTGTTGCCGTCATCAAGGTTGGTGGGTCATCCGAGGTCGAAGTTGGCGAGAAGAAGGATCGCTATGATGATGCTCTCAACGCAACGCGTGCTGCTGTTGAGGAGGGCATTCTCCCTGGTGGGGGTGTCGCGCTGCTCAAGGCCTCGCTCGCGCTTACTTCTTCCGCACCTGGAGCCGCCAACCCACCATCCAGCAGCACGAACCCTGACGTCAAGCCGATCCCAACAGTTAACTTTGACCAGGACCTCGGTGTATCTATCATCCGTCGTGCGCTGACGCGGCCTACCCGCACAATTCTGAGCAACGCCGGCGAGGAAGCCAGCGTGATTGTTGGCACACTCTCCGAGAAGTACGGTACGCCAGATAAGTTTGCATGGGGTTACGACGCGAGCAAGGGCGAGTACGTCGACATGATCAAAGCTGGTATCGTCGACCCACTTAAGGTCGTCCGGACCGCGCTTGTGGACGCTGCGGGTGTTGCAAGCCTGCTCACGACCAGCGAAGCGAGTATCGTTGATGGTGAGGAAGAAAAGCCTGCAGGTGGTCCCGGGATGGGAGGCATGGGCGGTATGGGTGGTATGGGAGGTTTCTAAGTTCGTCGGTCTCACTGACGCTTTATGTCCCCCGCATTCTACTGCACTTCGACTTGGTTGTTGGTGAATATTTCTATCTACTTGGTATCCCCAACCCCTTACTCCGCACCTTCCTATCCTCCTGCATATACGACAGTAATATACATGCATACATAGTTACGTATTCAATGAATGCACCCCCACTCATCGTTTTTATGCTTATATTTTCATCGCCATGTCATTCTCAAAACTGCCGATAAGCTGGATGAGAGACTTGGCGTCAAGAATGCACGATGTCGTAGTTTTGCCGTCATCGACTTAGTGTCAGTGACAGCAGAGTCGGACACGAGGGGACGGCAAGATGGTTCTTCCAGGGAAGTGTCTTCATCGAATGGAAGTCCAAGTCCACTACGCCCTTGTTATGGATCAACGGGAAACGTGCGTTCTTTTGTCCCTACACGGCCTCTGATCTTGATCTTTTCGAATAATTGTAGCGGGTTCTGGGAAGAGCATCCTTTGGTTGGTTGCCATTTGTCAGGTTCACCGCTAAGGAGCTTATACCCCAACCAGCTCCGCAATCATCGAAGACATAATGTCATTGCGGGAGGTTGGACTAGCCTCCATGGTTTATTTTTATTTCGACTTGTAGGGACACCGATAAACAACACTGCCGCAACTTGCTCCCTTCTCTCCTTATACAGCTCTCTACTCGTTCTGACGCTTATTGTGACATACTCTCCCGCGTTTATATGACACACGACGATGGCACACATAAGCCCAGCACCAGCACACTGATTGTGTGTCTTCAAGAGAGGCTCGCGCTCCTTGACCAAAGCCCAATCTACATTATCTTGGATGCGCTGGACAAATGTCCGAATACCTCTGGAATTCCATCCGCTCGCAAACAAGTCCTTGATCTCTTAAAGGACCTTGTCGGCCTCCAGTTCTCAAATCTTCATATATGTGTCACCAGTCGCTCAGAGTTCGACATCTGAGTTGCGCTCGAGCCCCTAGCATTTCATTCGGTCTCCATACATGACCAAGGTGGACAAAAAAAGGATATCGAAGACTACATCAGATCTGTCGTCTATGCGGACTCAGATACGGCGATGAGGAGATGGAGGAACAAGGATAAAGACCTGGTTATTGAGACGCTCTCGGAAAGAGCCGATGGATTGTAAGTGCGTTTGAGGATCCTGGTAACTCACAGGTTCCGATGGGTATTCTGTCAACTGGAAGCGTTGCAACATTGCCTCCCTCAAAGCATCCGACGAACCCTTAACGAATTGCCCGAGTCCTTGGACAAGACATACGAGCGTGTGTTGAAGGAAATCAGCAGGGCCAATGCATACCATGCTCATCGGCTCTTACAATGTCTCAGTGTGGCAATTCGGCCCCTGCGTGTCGTGGAGCTGGCAGAAGTACTATCGCTTGACTTCGATGGGTCCGAAGGAGCAACACCAACGTTGGACGAGGATTGGCGATCGGAGGATCGGCAGCGAGATGTGTTGTCTACGTGCTCCAGCTTGATCACCCTTGTCGACGATGGTAATTCCCGCGTCATTCAGTTTTCGCATTTTTCAGTCAAGGAGTTCCTCACTTCCAATCACCTCGCCACTTCTGAAGAGCACATTTCACACTTTCATATTATGCCTGAGCCCGCACACACCACTTTCGCTCAGGTTTGCTTGGGGAGCCTACTGCAGCTGGACGGTAGCGCTAACTGTAACTGGGTCGAAGATAGCCTTCCCCTAGCCATATATGCCAGTCGGTATTGGGTGGACCCCGCCCAGTTCGGAAACGTGTCGTTACGCATAGAAGATGAGATGCGGCGTCTTTTTGAATCGGCCAAACCGTACTTTGCAGTTTTTACCCCAAGACGGAATCTCGTGCATCCCCACTATATTATGCTTCGTTGTGCGGTTTTCGCGACCTGGCAGCACACATCGTCGTCAAGCATCCGGATCAAGTAAATGCGACTGGTGATCTTAATCACAGCCCGCTAACGGCGGCACTGCACCAGAGACACTTCGGGGTGGCGGAGCTACTATATCAGCAAGGCGCAATCGTGGGTATTGCCAGTCACAATAGGCCAACTCCACTGCAAGCTGCAGCGGCGGACGGACTTATCGAAGTCGTGCGTTGGTTACTCGACCACGATGCAAATGCGAATTCACAACAAGACATTCACTCGGCTCCACTTCTTTCGGCCGCATCGAATGGACACCTAGAGGTTGTTCGGATGTTACTGGGGCATAGCGGCAGCATCGACGTTACGAACGAGTTCGGCCAAATCCCATTACACCGCGCATCAGCAAACGGCCACGTGGAGATCGTGAGGCTTTTGCTCCGACATGAGGCGGACATCAACGCACAAGATATTGACTACTAAACGCCATTACATCGGGCTTCATTTTGTGGGCAGCTCGAGGCCGCACGTCTACTGCTTGACCACGGCGCGAACGTAGACGTCAAGAACAAGGGTAGAAGGACCCCGTTGCACCTAGCATCCGAGAGATGAGAGATTGTGCGCCTGCTGCTCGACCGTGGCGCAAACACGGAAGCCAAGGACGACGATGGATGGACTCTGTTGTACCTAGCGTCATGCCAGGAGAGAACCGAGATTTTGCACCTGTTGTTCGACCGCGGCGCGAACAGAGACGCCGAGAACAGGGATGGATGGACCCCGCTGCACCTAGCGTCAAATCGGGGATACAACGAGATCGTGTGCCTGCTGCTTGACTGTGGCGCGGATGTAGATGCAGAGAAGGAGGGTGGATGGACCTCGTTGCATCTGGCGTCATGTCGGGGGGAAACCGAGACCGTGCGCTTGGTACTCGACTGCGGCGCCAGTGCAGATGCAAAGGACAAAGAAGGAAGGACCCCATCCCAGGTAGCGTCAGGACGGCGAAGGGACGAGGTCGTACAGATCTTGACGGGGCATCGTGCGCAAGTAGATAGAGAGCAGGCTATAGGTCACTCTTCACGTAGGTAGAGTCGCTGTGGTAGTACGGTGGTTCGCTTCTACAGGTGTTCGCATAGACACTTTGCGAAGCGTGCTATAAGTTATAGCGATCGACTGGCCAACGACCGTGCATTGACAAGGGACGTCGCGATGGAGCCCATATTGATTCTTCACCTCGTCATCGGGTCGGGTGAAGGGTAGGACCAGCTACCAGGATCGGTTTGGGTGATGGAAGCAAGGATGAGGGTTGGGTATGCCTCGAGGCAATGCGAGTCCATGTTCTCCCGTAAGAAGTCGAGAAGCTTGGTAACATGTTTCTCATGAGAAGTGACAGTTGCTGGCTGGTGTGGCCTGGTGACAATGCGCCCTTGATCACTGAGCGTCCATTTCTCGCGCCGATAAGCGGAAGGCGTGCAACAACTTGTGAGATTACCATCTAGCGCCTAAAATGTATCGCCCCGGTTCCGATCCAGAACAGTGAAACACACGCTCTATAGCACACTGGAAAGTATTTCTCTCGCTTGTGGTGGTTCAGCGTGCATCACTAAAATAGTCTGCCTACGAAAAACCAACTTCGTAGGGAATAATACGTACTAAATAACCCGCCAAACGACATCCACATTAAATGTACTACCTGGTTGACATCAAAGCAGGCGCAAGAGTAACACTATGGTCCGTGGAGATGATTTGGAAATTTGATTTCTTCGTATGGAGACAGCTGAGAGAGGAAAGTTGGGGCAGAAAAACAGTGAGACGTTGGCAGTCTGCACAGTGACTGGACATTATGATGCGAAACAAATGTGAAAGATCAGAATATCATCTTTGCAGGGCGGAAGGCAGAGTAGCTTACAGTTGATGAAGCTAGTTTCTAGTTGAATGCGATGATAGTTGCACCAGCAGCATAAAGGACGGTGTCGTCCCAGGAATCAATGTGCCAGACCAGACGGGTCGTGGTGATGGGGTCCACGTAAGCATTAATACGAAGATCAGCTTTGCAATCAATGTCGAGATGGTTCAAGGCGACAAAGGCGGAGGGTTTCTTGAAGAATTCGACTGAACTTGAAGTGAATGAGATTTCCCCGCTGTGTTCGAGTTGTTGTCTGTCCCAGGGACGAATGTCCATCGTACTGACAGATGTGCTAAAGATGCGCTCGCGATCCTCTGGATAGGCAATCCAGCAAGTCTGCGCGGCGTAGAGGACAGTGTCTGACCAAGTCTCGATATTGAGCGTGAATCCTTTTGCATCGATGTTACTAGCGGTAGTAACGACGCGCCAGTTGTGGTCCTTGTCGAATTCGATGCGGTTGAAGAAGACGACAACCTTGGGAGGAGTGACGAACGGGCGTTCAAAGTCGATACGCACGGAGGCGGGAGAATGGGGGTCCTCCCATATGTTGCGCAAGTGTTCACCGGTGAGGAAATCCAGATCACAGGGTGCGAGGGCGAACACATGATCGACCCCGCCGTAGAGAGCAGAAGGTTTCCAGGCAGTGAAGTGGCAGTTGGCCCAATCCTTGGTGAAGAACGGGATCGTCGACTGGACAATTGCCTTTTCTTTGTCCATATGTAGGCGACGGATGCCATGAGGTAGGCGCGGGCTGGCGACAAATCTACGAGGGAACTTCAATATAGTCTCCGTCTTGGTGTCGAATTCGCAGAGGGTGGGCATGTCTGCTGTTATAGAGCGATCGGGGGCTGGGCGTCACGGTGAAGGCAATAGCTATTCTACACCAGCAGTCAGAGAGAAATAAAGATACTATCTCATCATTTGGTAAAGGGTAGAACTGGGCACCAGGATCGTCCGGGAGATGAAGGTAAGAATGATGGCTGCACACTTGGCCACGAGGCCGTATGATGATTGATCGATTGGACGGGTTGTGGGCAGCTCTGATTCCCATAGGAAGCTTAAGTCGAAAATCTTGGTAACGTATTGATTCTGTGAGAAGGTGTGACAATGTGTCCTTCACTCGGTCCTTGATCAATCGTTTTGTGTTTGATTCTGATTTTTGCATAGCGAGGCCACCTTAAGTACCCCGCGATTCTGCGAGTGTTCAGTGCAAGGTTTGCGCCGGAAGTGACAGCCAAATTTTAATGAGGTTCGAGGGCTATTTGTACAGTAGAACAAGTTCGCGCAATATCATGGCGTCAGTCTCGGCATCTGCCGGTGCTGGAGATCGACTAGGACTGACTTGGACCGATGATCAGACCCGACAGCGACGCCGCCCGCTCTGAGGTGTTGTGGTGTTGTGCCACTCCGAGCCCATCTCTTCCGAGCCATCGAGCTCCATCACCAACTCTCTCCTTTCTCATGTCTGATTATCCTGTAGAAGGAGCTGATAATGTCCGCCTTTGTGTCCTTTTTGTGCATCGGTCTGGTCACACATATAGCTTGTGAGGACGCTGGCGCACAAGATCTTTATTATCCCATCTGACCTGAGGATAATAGCGGCAGACGAACTTGAAGAACACCTCCTGTCTAATGCAGAACCTGAACGGGAGACTGAAGGAGTGGGGACCAACTATGTAAGGAAGGTGCACTGTACGTCCTAAATCGATGGCCTCGTGGGGGGTTAAAAGTACGGGGCAGCGGCCGAGGGTTGTATTTCATTGGGTGCGGGTCAGTTGCTCACACAAGCCGCCGTACATGGCCGTGACGGCCATTCGGCAAACCGGAGGATCATGAGGAAATCTGTTCGACACTTATTAAAACTCCCAGGTCACACGTACGCTCATTTATTCCCATTGACTACCCGAGCACTCTTCCAGCACCTTGTCGTGCACCTCTCATCTGACCAGTACTACCCACAGACCGCCCGCTCACAGCTTCCACCAGCACCGTCCCGCATTCTCCTCCACGAATTCACGGCTAGCCATAGTAGAGCGAGAGCTAGCGCCAGCGATGCCGACGCCGTTCGGGAGCCTGGAGGAGCCAGTGGCGTATTGGATGGTGCAAGTTTCCAGCTACGTCCAGTCTCGTACCAACTCGGATGCATGGAAGATCGAAGGTGTGGAGCAACCACTTGCGAGTATACTGTTGTCCAATCTGTACTAGCCTACTAGGCTGATTCCAACCAACAGCTACACTGGCATAAAATACACGTTCTATAGTAATACACTGAAGTTTGAACGATTTCCATCGTGCTAGCGATCCAACGCCAATATACACTAGTTCGTAGACAAGAGTCACGGTAGCACCACGTAGATAATTTGGAAATTCGATTTTGTCACGTCTCAGGGGGTTTTACAAATGCGCTAACGCCGCTAAGAGAGGAAGGGTATTGGTTTTGTGACACAAAAGAAACAGTCCGTACAGGTAGGGACTTGGCTCGGATGAACTGACAAGCTAGACGAACGTGATAAGTCAGAATATCGTATTTGCAGGGCAAAAGATCGAGAAACTCACAGCCGATGTTGTCGATTGTTAGTTGAATGCGATGATAGTGGCACCAGCAGAATAAAGGGTCGTGTTGGCCCAGGAGTCAATGTGCCAGACCAGACGGGTCGTGGAGACGCCATCGACGTAAGCGTTGACGCGAAGACCGCCATTTTTAGAGATATCGAGAGAGTTCAAAGCGATAAAGACGGAGGGTTTCTGGAGGAATTCGACCGAATTAAATGAGATTTCCTTATTGTGTTGGTGTTGCGGCAGGTGCTCATTACGAATATCCATCGTACTGACAGATGTACTGAAGATGTGCCTACGATCCTCTGGATAGGCAATCCAGCCAACCCGCGCCGCGGCTGCATAGAAGGTCGTGTCCAACCAGATCTCGATATTGAGTGTGAATCCCTCCACGTCGACGTCAGTGGCAGTAGTTTTGAGACGCCAGTTTGTGTTTATGGAGAGTGCGATGCAGTTGAAGAAAACAACGACCTTTGGAGGGGTGACGAATGGGCGCTCAAAGTCGATGCGCACAGAAGCTGGGTCATTGGGATTATTCCAGAAGCTGCACATGTGTCCGCAGGTGAGGAAATCAAGATCACAGGGTGCAAGGGCGATCACATCAGTGATGGCGTGGTGGAGTGTGGTATCGGCCCAGGTTATAATGCTGCCAAGAATGCTGCAGTCGACTGAACTCTTCGTGAGGTCCTGGAGCGTCGACGAAGCGCGAATGTTGGCGTTATTTCCGCTATCTAGCACACGGAAACTATGGGCTAGGCGGGGACGATCGATGGACGAGGGAAGTTCAATGTTCTCTGGGAAATGTCAAATTTGCAATGGATGGGCATGACGGGTTGGTTACCGGTTACTGTGGTATGAAGTGGTGTGGCCAAAGGCTTGCCAGGCCGGACCAAGGTGTACGTCCCAGTATACTATTACAGCGGTTTCTAAATCGATAAGATTCAATTATATACACACTATGCGAACTCACAGATTTCACGATAATTGAGTCATAAGAAAATAGTTACAGTATGATGTTGCAAAAATCAAGTTATGGAATAGTTATCCACTTTGCCAACGTCGACGGTGTTGCCATCCCATCCCCAAGCCTACTGGCACTGCCCCAACACCCTCAACGATGGCGGAGTCAGGTCCGGAATAGCCGGATCGTGACCAGTGTCGAGATTTTGTCCGATCCTGAGGCAACGTATGGGAGGTGTCAGAGGGTCAGAGGGTTTCAAAACGTACGCACGGGCCTCAGCTCGGGTCATTGCGACGTGGCCTAATCTGGTATTTTCGGCGGCATGGCGCACCTCGAGACGACCGGTAGAGCTAAGAAAAGATGGCGATTGACCGGTAGGGAAAATGCCATATACACGTAGAAAACGATCTCGGGCTACTCCGAGTCACGATGACGGGATGGGCGGCTGCGAAACCTGCCTACGGTCAGCAGCTACCGGCATAACCCCCAATACACAAGATGGATCGATTCTCATGAAGGGAAAGTCTACACGCACTTTCGGTTGGAGACCGCCTAATGGGAGGAAGGGGGAGGGAACCCCCTCGCGAAGCGCTGTCCATTCGTCTCGCGTTTCATGGGCAAGGCAGCCTAAATAGGCGGATCTTCTTGGATGACAATATAACAGACGACGAAATGGAGGATCTCTAGTTACCAAGAGTGAACGTACCGAGATGGACGGCAAGAGCAAGAGTGGACACGAGTTTCACAAATTTATTATTTTCAATAACTCTCACATTTCCTCCAATAGCCCGGGAGAGATACTAGAAACGACATATGCGCACGTATTTATTCTGAGGCCTGTAAATCAAGCTGTAAATGTTTTTAATTTATCACAGTTCTTCGCAAGGTTCTTCGGTGCAATACAAGCGGGGGGGCACCAGCTTGGCGACATCTTACCGTACACACGATGGGGAGCGAGGGGATCTACCGAGGTCCTCCGATTAAAATCCTTCTCACACTGGCACTGGCAGTTTCCCCGTGACCGGTCCTTGCTGGACCGCCTGCGCATTTTTTCCTTCTCTTGATGACGGCGCTCTCGCGTGGCATAACTCTTTTCTATCCTACAGAGCTGCGCGTGAGGTAGTAGAGAGGGGCGAAATGGGTAAGTAGATACCTGAACGAGCCTGGCATTTTGCGGTGCTTGATCGTGACGCGTGTCGTTTTACAGCGGCCATCTTTTGATACTGTATGGCAGTGGTCAGTCACAAGGATAAGGACGGCGTCCTTTCATTTCAACAAGGTTCTTATGTAACACAAATGAGCCAACTGCTGTATATATTCAGAAGAGGAAGAGAGTAGACGAGTAGACGGTCGTTTGTTTAGTGCCACGGGCTGTGTCCCAGGCTTGATCCCAAGGCGCACTTTGATGGAATCGAAAAAAAATAAATTGAACAATTGCCCTCGCCCGTGGTGATCCAACGCCTGATGCCATCGCTACAGTAATATAATTAATCGCAAGAGTAGCACTGAGGAAATTGTTTGAAAATTCGACTTCGTCGCATGGAGTCAAAGAAAGGCGCTCCGTGCGGTGTCGCACCGACATCCTAGTAAACAGACGTAGTAGTCAGAAAGTTAGTTTTCCTTGCAGAGCGGAAGATAGAGTAACTTACGGTTGATCCTGCCAATTCTTAGTTGAATGCGATGATAGTGGCACCAGCAGAATAAAGGGTCGTATCGGCCCAGGACTCAATGTGCCAGACCAGACCGGCCGTGGAGACGCTGTCGACATAAGCGTTCACGCGAAGATTAGCCTTGTAGTCAAAGTCGATTTCGTTCAAAGCGATAAACACCGAAGGTGTCTTCCAGAACTCGACCGCACCGAATCCGATTTTGCTACTCTGTTTTGGCTGAGGTTGGTTCCAGGGACGAACGTCCATCGTGTTAACAGATCCGCTAAAAATGTGCTCGTGATCCTCCGGATAGGCAATCCAGCAAACCCGCGCGGCGTAGAGGATCGTGTCCGACCAGGTCTCGATATTGAGGGTGAATCCCTTCACGTCGATGCCCGTGGCAGTAGTGTTGACACGCCAGTTGTGATTCCTGTCGAGGTTGATGCAATTGAAGAAAACGACGACCTTAGAAAGAGTGATGAACGGGCGCTCAAAGTCGATGCGCACGGATGCCGGGTCATTGGGATTGTTCCAGAGGTTGCGCATGTGTTCGCCGGTGAGGAAATCCAGATCACCGGGTGCAAGCGCGATCACATTCACCCCGGCACTGTAGAGAGTGGTATCGGCCCAGGGGGTGATCTGGAAGTTGGCCGAAGTCTTCGTGATGTTCTGGACCGTCGAGTTAACGCGGATGTCGGCGTTATTTCCCATATCGAGCTTACAGAGGCCCTGGGCTAGGCGGGGGGAGTGGACAAATGAGCGAGGGAAGTTCAATGTGCTCTGGGAATTGTCGAGTGCGCAGAAGGTGGGCATGACTGGTGTACGTGCTTGAAAGCGCGCTGGTGATTAGGGCAAGGCAGAAAAGGGGATCAAACAGAGGAGGAGAAAGGAGGGGGGTGAGTTTATTGGATGCAAGACCGAGCCTTATATACATTATGTGTGTTAAGGGTGGCCGTCGTTGAAAAAGCGAAGTCGAAAACTGTGAGGAAGGGTAGCGAAAGTGGGGGAAAGTAAAATGAAAGGGTCCTCTGGATTTCAGTAGAAGACGGAAGACGGAAGATTGGGAGTGAGTTTACTGTGACGTCCGCTGCCCCTGATGCGGGTGGCGCTGTCAATGAGTACTGTACTAAAGCGAGTTTCAAGTCGAAAGGAACGTGAGTAGTTGAAGCTGAAATATGGTTGAAGAGGCGGTGCAGGTGTCATCGACAAGGTGCATTATGAGGAGGAACAAGGGATGAGAATTCGCAAAGAGAATGAAAGAAAGCTGGGCGCGCCTTTGCCCGAGACAAAGAGCACAGCTCTGGACTGATCAGCAGCCGATGGTGTAGGCTTAAAGGATTTCGAAAATGTCAGTCAAATGAAGTCGTGCAAGTCGGGAAATAATGGGGATACTGTTCCGGTTCCGACGTGGCCCTTGATGACGACGTGAGTCAACTGGAATGGTGTCACGGTGGTTGATCGAGGGTGTCTTCCAGTGTCAGAATTATTGAGCATTTTGAATTTTTGACTTGGAAAATTGCAACGAGAATTCAAGCCAATATTCAAAAATAATTCAATTCAATTCAATTCAAAATCAAGCCAATAGCAGGTGCATGGCAAACAGCCAACAGCAAATGGGGCTTGACAAATGGTAAGGCAGCGGACACCAGGAACGGTCACCCCTTTAGTAAGCAAGATGGGCACAATCCTTGCTCGTCAAATTGCTCCACCATATCTTCAAGTTGGGTGAAAATATCTAGTAAGACACAATGCAGGACTATATAGCTACAATGGGTACTAGAAATTTTGAGAAAAGGATAAGTTTTGAAGGAGATTTTTCCTCAACCAACTTTTGTTTTGCAAAACACATTTTTTTGCCTTTGTGTGTCGATTGGCACATTTCTTTAAAGTGACAGTCAGATTTGTACTGCTTATATAATCAATTACATGACCTTTCCTGCACCGGGCAGGGGAACGTGAGGAGGATGTTCACACAATTAGATATCAAAAATGGGTCAGAAAACCTGTGGAAATAGGGCCTGCTTGCAAACGCTCACAATTGCACAACAGAAAAAGGCAATGCTAGTCAACAATAGTGATGGTATGCTTGGGAGATATTGGTGCAATCAGTGCAATCATAACAGACTTGCAGGTGGCGGCCCCAGTTCCAACCTCACTGAGGACAACCACATCGTCCCAGAGAACCCCAGTCAAAGTAATGAGTGTAATGAAGACATGAGCACGGGTCATGACTCAGACTTGGATCTGCCACTGGGCATCACAGTTCCTGATGGCCTGTCTGATTCCGACAATTCGTCTGATGATGGTGATGTTGTTGAGTTATCTGACTTGCAGTGGTTTGCCTCTGCACTGCAAGAGGCACGGCGCCAAGCTATTCAGCTAGAGAAGGAGAAAGCGAATGGGAAGCGGAAAACACCAAAGACATACTGAGGAAACTTGTCATGGACGCGTATATTATTTTCCTATTTTTCTGGAATTATTAAAGGAAGATATGAAGGGCCAAAGTATGAGACTTTGTTAATCACGTGTTGCCACCACGTGTACCCTCAAGCATGTGACCCTGGGATAGTTGCACCCTTAATGGGACAACCTAATCCGGTCACATCCCATAGATACACGGACTTTCATGATTGGTAGATAAGGAAGGAACATTCTAGATAGTTCTAGAACTCGCTTAGTAGTTTACGCTTACTCGCTGTATTAGGTCTCACTCAGCAAGATAAGAGCGCTGCATAAGCGCTATGACTAGTGCATCAGTCAGCACAATAGATAGTGCTATTATTAGACACGACACGTCAGCTCCTGAGTCATGGAGTCTTACTGTACACTCAGTAATAGTGTTTAGACTCAGTTCAAGCTCAGCACATGTAGCGTATATAAACCTCCCTGTAGCATCCTGAGTGGAACCAACTTGTCCTCTTGGTTCTCCACTCAGTGTGCCACTGCGTGATTACTGACTATTTGCATCCTTGTATAAAGGATCTGAGCTCTAGTCCCCTCCGCATTGACTGCACGCTTAGCGCGTGATTTATCTCCACATTCGGGTTGAGTGTGCTCACCTGACGGTTCACCCATTACCTCACACTTGGACTCAACGTAGCGAGGTGTCATACCGCTACAAAACTCAAAAAAAACACTTCATCTGCAAAAGTGGACCCTGTCAAAGTTGTCAGGGACCGGTTGCCGACTGTTGCTGACTGGTCCCTGACAGCTTTGACAGGGTCCACCCTTGCAGATGTTGACCACCGCAAGAAGGACCACAAGGCATTGGCATCACACAGATTTCTCAATATTGCATCTTTCATGGCCCTGAAGAAAAAGGAGAATGAGTTGGAAAGCTGGGGGGATATTGAGGACGATGAACTTGCCAATTGTCCCACCAACCGCACACAACACAGGCATGCCAGCGTTGATATAGATAATATGACTGTGGGGCATCACAGCCCTGTCCCAAGTCCCCAAGAACAGGCTCAATCCAAACACGTTGATGAAGCCAATGAACGCACCTTTTCCAAGGAAGAAGAAAGCTCAGATGGAGAAACCCCAAGCTTTCTTGGTCATGCACAACGTCGGATTACCGACTCAGATGACAATGATTGTGTCACTGGGAGCCTGGGCAAGGACACCAGTCCCCATGTTGTTGGTTGTGATCACAGCAAAGGAAGAGTGCGGCACTGGGCTGCTGAAGAGGAAGAAGAGAGCTCTGATGAAAGCTTGAAACTTGTCAGTGTCACATGGTACAGAGAGGCCAACAACAAAGACAGCCACCATGGGGATAATGATCCCCATCCTGCCAGTTCCATAGCATCAGGAAAACCATGTATTTACTTATCCATACTTTTCCATACTTTTTCATTCTTTTCAGAAAACAAGTAGAAAAAGTAAGAAAAAGACATCCCTCTTTCTTTTTTTTTTACTTGCTGAGCTGCCAAAAAAAGTACAGGATAAGTAGAGTACCAAATGACCAAAAATTGATAAAATAAAATGTCCAAAAATGGAAATATTGGACCAAACTTTATTTTTGGTCCGAAAATTACCATATATGGTAATAAATCGGACCAAAATCCAAAATTTCCCCAGAAATATGCCAAAAAAGTAGGAAAAGTAAAGAAAAAGAAGAGGGGATTTCTTTTTTTAAGTAGTTGGTACTTTTCTGAAAGGGTCCTTTTTTCCCTTGCTAAAAGAGCAAAAAGAACAGAAAGTACAAATAAGTAAAACATGGGTTTTCCTGATGCTAGAGGCCGAAAACAATGGGGATAACAACCCTGATCCTGTGGAGTCTGAGGGTCCTGGGGCTGACAATGGCAGTGACAGTGCTGAGTGTAATGCCACCACAGGGGCGTTAAGTATGACATGTACTTCGGCAAGTCAACAGGATTGGAAAGGTGTGAACCGGTTGAGGTTCAGTTTGGTGATGAACAAGTATCACTTGGTCTCCCAGGGACACAAGGATAATAGTGGGAAGTCAAGGCTCAAGCAAAGAGGTGAGCAAAAGAGGGACTGAAGCACAATGGTGAGTCAAGTCGATTCATGAGGCAAAGACAATGTGGTATTACACAAAAAGTCAAGTCTACCATACAAGCTAGGTAGGGCGTGACTTATATACTAGTACAGGGTGTTTGTAAAGTACAAACACATGGCACGATCCTAGGGTACTGGCCCTAGTGAGCTAACTAGGAGGGATGAAGGGAAAGTCCATAAGAAGTACAAGGGAATCCCGCAGGGGCACGCAGGATTCAAATGACGTCAGCAGGCTCTAGAAGTTGTACAGCCGGCTCTCCTATGGTCATGGGGTCGGTGTGAGATAAAAGCTGTGGAGCGAATCAAAGTGGGTCATAGGTAAAAGTACACCTGAACACAAGGCAAGATAAGAAAGTGAACCAAGCGTATCGTACAGTAAGCCAAAAATCATAACATTACCCCCCCGTCAGACCTGAAGTTGCCACGACTTCGGCTAGTCGCTGGTGTAGTACCAGTTGTCCTCAACCGGCATGTTGTCAGGTGAGGGCAAGGGTGGTTGTGGGCAAGTGTGACGGCGCAGGAACAAATGTCGCCCCCGCTCACTGCACTCCCTACACTGCTCATACTGAGGACAGTGGATCTCCTCATGCCTTGTGTCGTATCGCAGGCACTTGCCACACCACCGAGGACGGTCATTGGGGTCTACGTATGCCGGTGACATGGGGGAGATACAACGAATGAGGCATATGTCATACTGGTGTGTGTGACTCCCACACCACTGACATGGTTGCTTAGCCCTTCTCTGCGGGCACTGAGCAATCAGGTGGTCGGTCGATTTGCACTGGAAGCACTTGCGAGCCCTCCTACTACCCTCACCCTGTAGGTGCAGCATTTCACAGGGTCCGCCGGTACATGGGGGGATAGGGAGAGCGTCAGGAGTGGGTTGTGATCACAGGAGCTTAAGTTGAAGCTTGTCGTACTTCTCTGAGATCATGGGCATGACCCGCGTGTACTGCAATCGCTTGCATACACTCGTGAGGTCCATGTCCAGGTGGAAGTGATCTCATGTAAGCTCAGTTTCTAATCGGCGGAGCTCTGACTGGTGTATGGTGATGGCATCCCACCTCAACAGGCACCCGCAGAGGCAGGCCACCTCTGCGTTAAGGCGGACATCATGGAGCTCCGTCAGGACCTCGTTGAGATATATGGCACAGGGGTGGTGGGGGTGAAACAGGGCGAGCTGTTGGTTAGTGATATGCTGGGGAAGCTGGCCTGTATACACATCTTTTAGATACACCAACTGTACATAACAGGGGTGCCCTCGTCCCATGGTCCCCACGACCTCCTGATAATCTTTCTGGTAGTAGATAAACCAGGCGATCTTTTTTGGATACCCCACCTCCCCAATCTTCATGGGGAAGTACAGGTACGTGAGATCAGGGTTGTTGTAGAGGAATGGAAGTCCCAGGTCTACTACCTCCTTTTCGTCGTCATCATCACCCTGCATTGCTAACGTGGGGTCTGGTTCGACTAGACGAGGTTGGGAGGTCGGCATGGGTATGTGGTCAAGTCCTGGAGGGAACTGGGGAAGTGCGTTTTTGGGAGGAGGTGAGAGCGTGAGTAGAGAGGTAGCTGCTGCTTCCTGTGCGAGTCGTTTGAGAGTTGGAGTAATCAGTGATAAAATGGGGGGGGTCTGGACTAGGGATCACAGAGTACGGTGTGCAACCCTCAGGCTGTGAGGGGACACCCTGGTCCTGTGAGGGTATGGTCAGTTGGTCAAGTATGAGTTTTGACGGGGGGTGTACAGGCACTAGAGAGATGACAGGAGTGGAAGTCATGGTGTGAGAGATGAGAGAGGGGAGAATGCGTGGTTTGGGTTTGTGGGGCATCGTCTTATATCTTTCGCCCAGCCCCTTCAGCGGTAGGATTGTGCCCATAGAAGTCGGCGATAAGGTCAGGCGCATGTCAAACATTCTTGAGTGGTTCCCATGAGCTGTCACTCATGGGGAATCCCTTCCACTGGATTAGGAATTGAAGTTTGCATCCTTGGCCATAAAGCCTGGACCCGAGAATTTGCTCCACTTTGAATTCTTCTTCTCTGTCTACAAGGTCAGGAGGGGGTCGCATGAAGTTTTCTCCATGTAGTTCCGTTTCCTTATATGGGGTGAGAAGGTTGGCGTGGAACACAGGGTGAATCTTCCATGACTTCGGGAGTTCCAGCTTGTACGACACTGCTGATAAGGCCTTCTTAACACGGAAGGGTCCATGGCATTTAGGGGCCAATTTGGCTGTGGGGTAGAATGTCCTAAGGTTTGTCCCCTCTAGCCACACTTGCGCCCCTTCCTGGTATGGGATGAAGCGGGTACGCCCTCATCTGGTCATGAGTTCTTGGGTGTGTTTGATACAATCTTGTGCATGTTGTCGATAGGTACCCATGTCTTCCAGTCATTGATTGATGGATGGGGATGTTGTGGGCTTTGGGATCCATGTGGTGCATGGTTCCCAGCCCATAATCAGCAAGAATGGAGAGTGTTTTGTGGTTGCATTGGGCCACGCGTTATGTGCAAATTGTGCTACTGGGAGGGCCTCCACCCAATTGTCCTGCTGCACGTTGCTCCAGTGGCGTAAGTATTGTTCCAACCACTGATTCGTTTGTTCAGATTGGCCATCTGTCTGTGGGTGATACACCGATGAGATATTCTGTTGGATTCCAAGGACTTGACAGAGCTGTTTCATGAATGCTGACATGAACCGACGATTTCGGTCCATGATCAGTTTTTGGGGTATTCCATAGTGGGGGTAGACGTGATGAAGGTATAGCCGAGCTACACCTTCTGCTGTGATGGTTTCGTTACAGGGGATGAAGATGGCTGCCTTCGAACAGTCGTGGTTGGTGATGGTGAGAATGGAGTCATAGCCTTGTGATGGTGGTGATTTCATGATGAAGTCCATGGCTACAACTTCAAATGGTTCCGCTTCTGGGTCTGTCGTGATAGGGAATAGGTGTGGTTTTTGTCAGTGTGGGTTGATTTTATTAGTTTGACATGTAGCGCATCCTTTGACGTATTCTTCTACGTCTTTACGCATGCTGGGCCACCAGTAATCTCGTCGTAGGAGTTCATAGGTGTTTGTGATTCCGGGGTGGCCCATGGCCAGTGTATCGTGGAAAAATGTGATTACCCCCTGCTTAAGATCATTGTCCCTGACAACAACAAGAGCTTCACCTTTCCACCACAGTCCGTCATGTTTTTTCAGGTTGTGTGGTTCGACCCATCGCAGTACCTGCGATTCATCGAGGTTCTGTGCAATCTGGGTCCAAATGTCCATGTTGTGCATTGACATTTCTGTGGCATGGATAAAATGTTCGGCGGGGAGGACTATAACATTGTTGTTGTCTTTATCTCCCTGCCCGTAATCTGCTTGTCAGGATAGGGCGTCCACACGACCATTCTTGATGCCAGATACATGTTTCAGCACGAAATTGTATTCGGACAGCTCCAGAAACTTGTGTGCCACTTGTCGACTGATTTTCCGCGGTTCTTTCCAGTATTGGAGGTTGGCATGGTTGGTATGTATGATGACTTTATGGGGAGAACCAACGAGGTATGTGCGCCAGGCATGAAGGGCTTTAACCACTGCGAGTAATTCCCTGTTGTAGATGTTGTAGTTCCACTCAGCTTGGGATAACGATTCTGAGTGGAATGCTACTGGGTGGTGTTTTTGATTGTCCCCTAGTTGATTAAGGACTGTGCCTATGGCGACGTTGGATGCATCCACTTCTAGCTCGAATGGTTTCATCAGGTTAGGGAATAGGAGGACTGGTTCTCGGCATATCTGGTCTTTGACGCGTTCGAATGCATACTGCTGTTCTGCTCCCCAGTGCCATGGGGTGTCTTTCTTTGTTAAGTCGTGAAGGGGGCGTGCAAGTGTGGAGAATCCTTTGATGAATTGATGATAAAAGTTGCAGAAGCCAATGAAGGCGCGCACTTCTTTGAGGTTCTTCGGAGGTTGCCATTTGCGGATCCCTTGTACTTTTATGGGGTCCATCTGCAACTTCCCGTGTCCAATGATGAGTCCGAGGTACTCCATCTCGCATACCTCGAATTTACACTTTTCCAGTTTGATGTAGAGGTCGTTCTCATCACAGATGGTTAGGACCTGGTGAACTCTCTCGCGATGACACTCAAGGTTGTCAATGGTTGTGATGAGGATGTCGTCCACGTATACTATCACTTCCCCCATCAATACCGGTTCCTTAAACATGAAGTCCATCATTGCTTGGAATGTTGCAGGGGAATTTGTGAGACCGAATGTCACAATCCAATCATGCCATCAATAATAGATTTGGCAATTCCTGGGTTCTGCTTCTCGGTTCTGGAAAATTCTCATGTTCTCCATCTGCTTTTCTATTCTGGAATGTTCCCAACTCCGCTTCTGTGTTTCAGGTTTCACTTCTCCTTCTGCCAGAATATTCTAGAAAACATAGAAAAATATGATTTCCTGTACAGTATTTAAAGGGCAGTAGCACACACTGTATTCCTTGTTCTAGTCTTGTTTAATCCAAGCCTTTAGCCACTTTCCTCTCCTCTGCTCTGCAGAGCCCCAGTTCTCATCTCTGGTATTGATGCTTGAATCGCTGACTAAGCGTAGTCACGTGATTCCCTCCGGACTCAGGATTTACAACAAAGTGGTAGCATCGCGGACGTGAGCCCACCGCTTGATCATAACACCGAAGTACATTACGAGCAGTTTGAAGGCTCCTTTGTTTGTTTTGAAGGCTGCCTTCCACTCGTCTCCTTCGTCTATATGGATGTTATTATATCCCCAATGGGTGTCAAGCTTGGTGAAGAGCCGCGCATCATGAATTTTGTTGACGAGTTCGGGAATGAGGGGTAATGGATAGTGGTTGTGGATGGTGATTTCGTTCAGGTGTCAGTAGTCTTGCACGGGTCTGAGCTTTCTGTCCTTCTTCTTTATGAAGAAGAATGGCGAGACGTACGGGGACTTCAATGGTCAAATGTATCCCCTATCTAGTTGTTTAGTGAGGAACACTTTGAGGGCCTTGTCCTCTTCTTGTGTTAGTGGATACACTTTACAGTCCATTGTTGTAGGCGTGTCAGGTACTAGGTCGATGGTGTGGTCCCATGGTCGCTTTGGCGGGAAGTGACATGATGCTTCCTCACTGAATACCTTATGGTATCTGTGGTACTCTGGTGGAACCATTTCTTCGAAGGTTTGCGTTTCTCATTTGGCAGCTTCTTGTTGCGCCAATTCACTGGATGGAAAATACACTTTTACCATTGACAAAATTTAGGCATATCCAATAACAAAAGGTATTTTTTATCCACAAATTTTCATACATAAAATGTTGATAAGGTAACTAAATATTGTCAATTCAATTTCAAAGCACAATATGTAGACAATATAATTCTCCTTTTCCATAATATTGTCAGAATATTATAGAGGTTATACTATGTATCTTGTTGAAATATTTCACATGGTAATATCTTGATAATATGTTTTTGTGGTTGAACCCTGAACCTTGGCTGAACCCTCTGAACTGAGCCACTGTTGCATTTAATAAAGATATTACAATGTAAAATATTTTAACAAGATACATAATATAACCTCAATAATATTCTGACAATATTATGGAAAAGGAAAATTATATTGTCTACATATTGTGCTTTGAAATTGCATTGACAATATGCAGTTACCTTATCAACATTTTATGTATGAAAAATTGTGGATAAAAAATACCTTTTGTTATTGGCTATGCCTAAATTTTGTCAATGGTAAAAGTATATTTTCCATCCAGTGATTGGGACACCGTTGTGGTTTTTTGTATTAATGCCACACACGGTTCCTGCTCGTCGTCCATTATTTGTTCCCACGCCTCCTCATCGAGTTGGTATGTCTCCAACACCTGTATGGATGCTTCTACAGGCGTGGCTTCGTCCGATGACTGGAGGCTGGATATAACCACTGGTTGAAATTCCTCGTTCAATGTCACTTCTCCCCACTTTACAAGTGGTTCAAATGCTGAAAAGCAGGGGTAGCCCAGTATGACTTTGTCCCTTCCTAAGTTTGTTACTAGGAAGTGAAGTGTCTTGATGCCATCCCCAGTACGGACGTTTAAATCGGTGTACTGTGATGTTGCGTGTTCCAATCTGCAGCCACTTTAGTAACACAGCGCAGATAAAGTTGTTGGTGGCTCCTGAGTCCAGGAGTACTTGTCGTTCGGCCGTTGTGTGTGCAGATTTAAAGAGAACTGGGATTCACATGGATCGATATCTGCTATGGTACACGTTTACATTCAGTGCTCTAGCCCAGGCCGTCAGGTTCAAGCGTCAAGAAAATCCTCCTTTGCAAACAGCTTTTCCACCATGAGGTCCCAGACTTCCTGTGGCTGTGCTTTCATTGCAGCGATCTGTGCTTCAGCCTGCTCTTCCACCGAAAGTACGTGGTTAGATTGTACGGTGATAGTAGTGACAGTGGGAGTTGGTATGGTCGAGGAAGAGGGGATGGTAGTTGGTTGGGCAGTTGTGGAGGAAGTAGCAATTTGAGTGCCCTTTTGTGGGCAGTTACGCAAGATGTGTCCCATAACATGGCATCTAAAACAACGCCCCTCCTTCTGGAGTTGGAGTCGATCAGTGTCAGTGAGAGCCACGGAGGCTTGGGCACGTCCAACATCCATGGCACTCGGGTGACAGCCCTTGTTGAGAGCCTGTACCCACTGTTCACGGTTATGCCCTCCCTTCTTCGGGCGTTGAGGTCGGTTCTTGCCAAGTCGGTCCTTTAAAACCAGGTACTCAGCTTGTTGCAAATGGGCTGCTCACTTCCAGTCCTCCCATGTGATGGGGTGTTGGAAGCGAATGGCATGGATTACTAACTGATTCAGCAGCTGATCTTGGAACAGTTCCAACATGGTGGCTTTGTCTGGGTTGTACCCGGCCTTTGTGGTTAGGTTTTCAAATTGTGCGATGTAGGAGTCAATGTCTTCTCCCTTCATCACCAGGGTCTGTAGGGCCTTACAGGCCTTGGTCTGTTCCGCCATGTTGGAATAGGCCTGTATGAACCAGGTCTCCACCTCGTTCCAGAGGTTGTTTTGGGTTCATAGCACTCCTGCTGCTAGCTGAGCTTCGATCCATCTCATCTGCTCGTCAACCCAATTGTCAACAAGCGGTCCTCAGATATGTTGCGCAGCAATGCACGCAGTGTACAGGTAGACCCTTACCTGAATAGAGAGCTTAGACGAGGCTTAGAGTGAAGCAGAGGAAGCTCAGAGTGGGGTGGAGAGAGATGTGTATAGGTACTCGCTCCTACAGTAGGATTTATATACTCTATGGTCCACCCATGTCCGTTTGGGGAAAAGTGATGAGTAGAGGCGTCCACAATATCGCGTTTTCAGTGTCGCCTAATGTCTAATCACCGGTGGACTCGGAATAATCCCTTAAGGGGATTCTGTACGTATACCGTATGACTAAATACTCCGAATTACGTGTATAGCATAACTAATCGTACTGTCATTCCTACGTAATGAGCCTTATAGTAAGTATTACGGCTCAACACTCCCCCTTGCTAAGTGCAGCTACTAAGCGCTCTAAGCAAGTGTGTAAGGCGAATTAATATTCTAGCCATGATTAGAAGGGAGTCTATCTCGGAACCATGAGAGCGGTTTCGAGACCGAGTTCTCTTCACCATCCCATTTCAGCTTTTGAACTATTACAGTTCATTGGGCTGATTTTTTGGTATAATGAGCGGAAATGTTGTGATTCTCTGGTTGAGAAGAATCTATGTATGCGGAAGACAATGTCTTCAAGCGTCGCTCGATATACCTTCCATAGTATTAATGGAATTTTCAGGCTTGTCTCAAGGCCAAGTTTGTTGCCTTGTGACTTAGTTGGACGAGTAAAACTCAAGTCCTAACTGACTTCTGAATTTTTCGAACTTAATACGCCCTAGGTTCTTGGTAAACATATCTGCGGGATTCTCTGAACCATCTATAAAGAATAGTTCTATTTTCTTGTCCCTCACTACTTCTCTTATGTAGTGATAGCGTATATCAATATGTTTAATACGCTTCTCTTGGACAGGGTTTGAGGCCATAAAGATGGACCCCTGATTATCACCGCAGAGTGGTATTGGGCTTAGTTTGATGCCAAGCTCAGTAAAGAGTGACTTTATCCAAACTAATTGTCTGCTAGTATCCGACAGCGACATATATTCAGCTTCAGTGGAAGATAATGCGACTGTCTTTTGCGCTCTAGAATTCCAACTGAATATCCCATTAGCCAGTTTAACCATATAACCTGTGGTAGATCGCCTATTATCTGGGTTTGAAGCCCAGTCAGAGTCTGCATAGGCAATTAAGCCTCCATTTGATCTTCCATCATACACCAAAGAGTATGAAGAAGTCCCGAGCAAATAGCGACAGATATAGAGTGCTCTGTTTAAATGGTCCTCTGAAGGGTTTGCAGCGAATTGTGATAGTTTAACAACTGCATAGGCGATGTCAGGGCGAGTCCCAAGCATTATGTATAGGAGTGAACCTATAACTTGCTGGTATTTGCTCCTGACGCTTGGGTTGACTGGTGAATTATTAGGTACAGGTTGGTACCCTTCAGGAAGTGGAGTTGCAGTTGCTTTCGCATCTGCGAGTCCAAAGCGTTGCAGCACCTTTTCTAAGTAAGCGGTTTGATCTAAAAAGATCTTTCCATGTTTCCGCTGAATGCGCATACGCAAGAATTCCTTTGCATCACCTAAGTCACGACATTCCCAAGCCTTCATGAACCTATTCTTAAGCTCATTTAAAAGGGCTTTGTCCGATCCCATAAAGATCACATCATCAACATAGACAATGATCACTACAAGGGCGCCACTCTTACTTCTATGGGTAAAGAGTCCTGAGTCAGATAGTAGCCTTTTACAGCCCATCGCAGCCATAGACTTATCCAGCGCTTTCCACCATGCTAGAGCAGCTTGTTTAAGTCCATAAATGGCGCGTTTTAGTCGCAGTACTTTGTTTTCATGCCCTTTGGCTTTGAAGCCCTCAGGTTGTTCCATGTATAGCTCTTCATCGAGCTCTCCATATAGGAAGGCAGTTTTAACATCTAGTCCAGTGATGTGCCAATCCTCTAGCGCTGCAAGCGCGAGCATCATCCGGACAGTCTCAAAGCGCACTACTGGTGAGAATATTTCGTCATAGTCAACGCCTTCAACCTGAGAAAAGCCTTTGGCAACAAGCCGGGCTTTTTTGCGACCATCAGTCTTTTGATCAAAGACCCATCTGTTTTTTATTATTTTCCTCCCTTTAGGAGGTTCCACAAGCTCAAAGACATTACGTCTGCGAAGTGCCTCTAGTTCCTCGCGACAAGCAGTCTTCCATTCCTTTTGTTGTGCTGCAGGCATGCGCATTATATCTTTATAGGTCCACTCCCGTATATTAGAAGTGTCCAGTGGTTCCAGATCATTAGATGGAACTGCCTTGGCAAGCAGATGATCTAGGAATTTTACTCCCCCTTCCTGAGCAAGGCGTGACAATAAATCATCTACTTCATCCTCTGAGGGTTCTGGCGGAGCTTCACTCTCAGCAGGTGGAGGGTCAGGGTTTGTCTCAGGAAATCCTCCTGGAATCTGCCTTTGCCCTGGCGTACTATCAGCTCTGGAGCGACCAGGCTGTCTTCCAACCATTTCTTTCCACTTGCTACTCCGTTCAACGTCTTTAGTTATGCTTGTGGGGTGCCTGTCTTCCCCATAGACGTTGCCAGGACGAGTAGGTACTTTCCTCAAGCGCGCAGACCGTCGTGGTAGTGCTGGTTCTGGCGCAGGAGGCGGAGGCTGTTGTGCTTCTGGTTCCTCTGGTTCCACAGATCCGCCGTCGCGGTCTGGCGCATCCTCCCTATTTTGCCTCTGTTTAGGGGGACGATGAGTAGGCATATCATCGTCAAAACCACTTGGAATGGGCTGTGTAGGTGATGGTTCATCCTCCATAGGAGGTTGATTCTCTACTGGCTCATTTATGCGGGTTGTACCCCGCACCCTTTGTGTTTCGCACTTAGGGTATACGGTCTCATCAAATAATGCAGTAGTGCTGGTGAACACTGTGTTGTTTTTGATCCGCATGAATCTATATGCTTTTATGCCCTCAGTATGACCAATATAGATCATTTGTTCGCTTTTAGGGTCAAGTTTGTTCGATCTGCGATCTTCTGGTATGTGCACATATGCGCCACATCCAAACACTCGTAAGTGTGAAAGACTAGGTGCTTCACCATGCAAGCTCATATAGGGTGTCTGCCAATTAAGGCGACTTATTGGAGTCCTATTATAGCAATGTACTGCATGTAGGACCGCAAATTCCCACCAGGATTGAGGGAGACAGGCTTCAAGGCGCATAGCCTGAGCCTTATCCATACAAGTACGCATAAAGCGTTCAGCACGACCATTTTGTTGGGGAGTATGCGGTGCACTTTGTAGGATAGTAATGCCCATATCTTTCAGTACCTTAGTAAACTCGTCGGACTTGTATTCTCCTCCAGCGTCAGACATCCACTGTTTAATAGTGGTGTTATGCTGATTTTTGACCATGGCAACAAACTGCCTTAACGCATTGATGGCCTGTGCTTTGGTGCGTAATAGCACGACCCACGCATAGGAGGAAAAGTCGTCAAAGAAACTAATGAAGTATTTATATTTGTGGTACGAGTCAACTGGGAAGCTCTTAAGATCGGAATGAATCTTTTCAAAAGGCTTCTTAGCACGTGTCTCAGAGGGTTTATGCGTTGAAGCAGGCATTTTCCCTTGAGCGCAACCAGGACATATGGGTGTCTCAGAAGGATATTTAAGGTCCTTGGGGAATCCCTTAGTGTGATCCTTGGCACGACGTAGTACTTCCTTCGAAGGGTGTCCTAGACGTCTATGCCAAATGTCGTAGTCAGCAGTATAGATTGTACTATGGGCTTCATGTACATTTTTTACTTGCGTGACTTCGGCATCAAGCCAGTAAAGTGTCTGACCATCTGCTAGGGGTTTTGTTTGTAATATGGGCATCGTACTGCCCTTATAGAATAGAGATATATGCTGCGAATCCCCATGAACGCGCAATCCCTGTTGAAGAAACTCCCCCATGGACAATAGCTTAGTTGTCATCTGTGGTATATGAAAGACAGGATATATGCGTGTAATACGCTCTGTTTTAATGCCATTGTGTTCCACAGAATGCTTCAGTAAGACTGAGCCTTTGCCTTGTATATAAAGAGCATGGGCTGCCGTCTTTACCATAGGCTTTTGTGAAAGGGGGGTATAACTTATAAAGTCCAGTTTATTGTTTGTAAAGTGTGCCGACGCACCAGAGTCAAGTAACCAAGTAGGTTCTCGCTCTGTTAGACTCTTCTTTCCCTTACATTTCGAGCATAAAGCGAAATCAAGACCATGAGCGCATAGATTAGCGCTATTTACATCTTTATTTACAAGTGCACTGTAACTACTATTTTTAGAAGCGCCAGTCGGCGCCGTCTCCAGTAGCACTGTAGGGTGGTCAGATTCGCTTATTTGGGGAGGGAAAGTTACTAACCCATCCTCATAGGGAGTAAAGTCATCTTGTCCGACTGTATCAGCGAAGTCGTTGTAGACGTTGTCATCATCGTCCGCTTCGCTTCCCCAATCCAGAGAAATATCCGGAGAGGGGGCACGTACTGGCGCCTTCTTATGGAAGCCTTCCCACATATTGGTTATTTCAACCGCAGTAGGACTATCTGGGCATTCCTCGATAGGTTCAACGGTGCGAATGGGCTCCTTGCCCTTGTCTTTACGCGCCTCTTGTTCAGCAGGCGAGACTAAAGGGGTCAAGGTTAGTTTAGGAGTGTCTGAGGGCGAATTAATGGGCGCACTGCAGCCTGTAGGGAGGTCCTCATCCTCATCTGACATTTCCCAGTCCTCTGCGAAGGTGTTTGGGTTCTTGGTCCATGGGGAATCCGCGACCATCTGCCCAAGACGTTGCTCAAGCGTCTTTACTGTCTGTACAGTTCCAGGGGTTTCTAAGGCCTGGGTGACGTCCAGAGCCTTATTGAAGGTCTTATAGTGTCCTGGAACACGCTTCTTCGCAGGAGGGGCGGAGGAAATACGCTGCTCGAGCCCAGAAGGCGAGATATGCGCAATAGTCGTAGAGGTTGGCGCTGGGAGCGCCGCAACGTCGGCAATGTGGGTATGCCCTTGCGTATGTTGCTTCTTGAACTTCTTGCCGGCGCGTTTACTACGCTGGCGATGGTTCCCTCCCTGTTGCTGCTGCTGCTGCTGCTGTTGGCCGCGCTGCTTGTTCTGGCCCGAAGAGCCTTGCTGCTGCTGCTGGAAGTCGGGGTCGTTTCGCTTGCGCTTGACCGCCGACAACTTGTTGGCCGATTCCTTATTAGAAGACTGGCCTTTTGTACGCTCGATTTCCCACTGATTGACCGCTGCAGTACGGATGTCGGTCAGAGTTAGCTTCTTTGCCGTAGTGCCCGACATGAGGATAGGGACAAGGGATGATTCCCACTTGGCAGGTAGTTTCGAAAGAAGCATCATGGCCTGAAGGCCGTCGGGTACTTTGGCAGAATTAGCGGCAAGGTGGTCGTAGATAGTGGCCAGTTCATCAATCTGGGGGCCAGGGTGCTTAGCATAGTCCAGACGGAACGTCATGGCACGCTTAAAGTCCTGGTAGACGTTAGCGGCACTAATGCCCCCATACTGGGACTTGAGATGTCCCCAAACATCACCAGCAGTCGCAAATTTTTCAACCTGGCGTTGAATAGCCGGTGAAAGGCGCAGCACGATCGAGCCTAGGGCACGGTCGTCATCAGTAGCCCACGCATTGTACGCTTCAACCTCCGTAGGGGTAGGAGCGTCTTTGTCCTTGAAAGCAGGAAGGATTCGTCTTCCGCTTATAATATCCCATAGCGCCGAAGACTTTAAGAAAGCCTCCATTTGCTTAGCCCAAATTTGGTAGTTGTTACCGTCAAGAACGGGGACAAGGGTAGTGAGAGTCGACATTTGTAAAAGGTTTCTGAGTAGAGATAGTCAGCACTGTATGCGACTAGTAACAGAAAAAATAAACCGGCATAGTCTCCCCTTATAAGGAGACTAATGTCTGCCATTTAAGGCGACATACTATCATAGTCTCCCCATAGTGGAGGAGACTAGTGTCAGCCAATGAAGGCGACAACCCCACTGCAGGTACTAAAGGTAACCCGCCGTCGTTGCAGCCTATGAAGGCGCAAAGCGACTTATGGCAGGGCCCATAACCTGTTGCGCAGCAATGCACGCAGTGTACAGGTAGACCCTTACCTGAATAGAGAGCTTAGACGAGGCTTAGAGTGAAGCAGAGGAAGCTCAGAGTGGGGTGGAGAGAGATGTGTATAGGTACTCGCTCCTACAGTAGGATTTATATACTCTATGGTCCACCCATGTCCGTTTGGGGAAAAGTGATGAGTAGAGGCGTCCACAATATCGCGTTTTCAGTGTCGCCTAATGTCTAATCACCGGTGGACTCGGAATAATCCCTTAAGGGGATTCTGTACGTATACCGTATGACTAAATACTCCGAATTACGTGTATAGCATAACTAATCGTACTGTCATTCCTACGTAATGAGCCTTATAGTAAGTATTACGGCTCAACAAGATATAGGACAGGAAAGCCATGGCCTGTTGCGCGTGTATTGCCAAGAGGTCTACCATGGGGTTCATTCCACAGTACAGTTTGAAGGCGCATAGAAATGCCTTGCTTTTGTCTCAGTCCCCATTGAATTCTAGGGGCGGGTTCCCTCCTAGTTGGCCATTTCCCCCTGGGGCGAGTGTGGGTGGTGTGATTCCTCTGGCTGGTGCCGGTCCGCCACCACCGCCACCACCACTGCCACCACCACCACCACCAGGGGTCCCCCCAATGGGTGCTCCACTTCCACTCGGGGCTCTGCTTCCACTGGATACTGTGATGAACTACTCACTCAGAGTAGTCGTGCAATACACATGGAGATTCTCTGATGAGGAATGCAAGGGATGATGAAAATGATGAGGGGATGACGAAGGAAGACCTGGTAGATGCTGAGCACGAGGAGTATTAGTAGAGAGGTGAAAGGCTCGATGGTGAGTGTCAGGCCCTGAACTTGTTTACGAACAAGGAATAGTATCCAAGTGGGGAAACACAAGTGGACAGTCTGAGGGACTGTCCGTTCTATTGCTCTAGCTTATATACCTGGGTACATGGTCTGTGCGTACTTTAGGGGAGGCCTACTGCTTCCCACAGGTGCTGCACAATGGAAGGTTCTGGAAGGGTTCTAAATATATCAGCCAATCAGAATAATCATAAGTATCGTATGACTGCGCCACAGTCGATTATGCAAGATTGCGCCATAGTGGTGTGACTGCTCCGCAGTCCAATAAGATTAATTCCAGAGAGTGGTATGATTTCCAATCGTCAGGTGACTTGATAAACATAGGATAATCACGTGACCGATCACGTGATCGTCGGAGTACAAATTTGGAACTCCGACTTCGGACTTCCCCTTTAGGAAGTTGATTACCTAAGACTGGGCCAGCGCAGACCGGTCTTAGATGTGTGAGTCACGACCCAAGTTCTTAGGTTCGTGACAGTATTGTTGATAAGTAACCCTTGTGCACTTAGCGGCTCAAAGGACAATCAGATATGGACTGCTGTAGATAAGATATACAGGACTTATGTAGATTAGATCATTATGATCACACAATCTCAGACTTATTGTATTTCCTTATCCTATAACATAACTGTACACTATGACATCATAGAATCCGGACTTTGCATTGTACTCAACGCTCTTGTAGTTTCCCTTTGTTCTATCCTTATTATGATGTCAGTATGATATCATTAGTCTAGATTCTTCTTGTTCTCTTTGTCCCTTGTTCTCAGAACGTCCACTCCTTTGTCTGTTTGTAGAACAAGTATCCTTTATATTTACTGTGACGCTGTGTTACCACCATCACCCTGTATTTTGTATAAGTACTGCAGCTTGTACGCTCCTGGTCCACATCAGTTCTCATCTGTTGTGTGCCAGACACTATCTGCTTCACTTGCAAGAACCATCTCTGTTGCTGCTTCCAGTCACCCTCTATATCTCACCAGTCTCCTCTTGTCACTATGAGTATAGTCCCTATGTGCTCTGTTCATCAAGTATCCCCTCTTTATGGGTTGTTACGCTGATTAACAACCTAGTGGTTACTGGTGCTCATGGGTTTTGCTGGTGGAACTTTTGGACAAGGGTTTTGGCATGTTTCATTCCGGATGCTGGGAGCCAAGAATTCTCGGAATTTGGGTAACCCTTCCACTTCACCAGATACTGTACACCTCTCTTATTTGGGGAGAGTCTGGATTGGAGGATGGTTTCTACTTCATAGTGCTCATCTTCTCCTTGAACTATTTCTGGGGGTGGTCTGGTGAAGTTGGGTCCGTGGGCTGTGGTTTCTTTATAGGGGGAGACAAGGGATATGTGGAATACAGGGTGGATTCGCCAGGATTGTGGTAGTTGGAGTTTGCAATTAACTCCCCATGCAGATAGGACTTTGAATGGTCCATGTCTTCTTGGGGCTAGCTTGGCTTTTGGATGCGTAGTGTGGATGTTTGTTCCTTCTAGCCATACTTGGTCTCTGGGTTTAGGTGTATAGGTTGGCATGGATACATGGGTGTTTTTCATGACTTCAGCAGCGACTTTTAGTGCTGCGGATACTTCAGCGCGAATCTGTTCTAGGGAACGAAGATGTTCTTCCACTGTGGGGATCTTGGATGCGAAGTTTACTGGTGGGATGAATTCTGGTTTGTAACCGTACCAGATCTCAAAGGGTGATTTTCCTGTGGCACTGTGTTGTCTTGCATTGTGTGTGAATTCCATGAAGGGTATTAGTTCTACCCAATTGTCAACTTGAAAGTTGCAAAAGACACAAAGGTATTGTTCTAATTCTTGGTTAACTTGTTCTGTTTCTCCATCTGTTTGTGGGTGGAATGCTGTGGACATGGTTGACTTGACTCCGAGTTTGTTCCAGACTTCTTGGATGACTTTTGACATGAATTGTGGGCCTCTGTCTGATATAATTTGTCATGGTAGGCCAGTTTGTCTCCAAATTTGTTCTAGGTATAACTTGGATGTTTCTTCGGCTGTGATAGTTTTGTTACATGGGGCAATTATTGTTGCTTTACTGAGGCAATCCACTACTATGAATAGTGAATCATATCCTTGGGATGTGGGGAGGTCTGTGATGAAATCCATGGTGATTATTCCCCATATGTCTGTGGGTATTTGGTTTGGTTGCAGGGGTACTTGGTTTCTTGGTTTAACCTTGGTTGCTTGGCATGTAGCACATCCGTCTACGTAGTTCTTGACAAAGGTGGACATTCCTGGCCACCAGAATTCTTGTGATACTAGTTCGTAGGTTTTCCATCTTCCTGGGTGTCCTATGGCAAGGTGATCGTGGTGTTGCTTAACTATCTCTGTTACGATTCCTGCTTCTGTTACACGTGTCTTGGCTTGTTCTATCTCCCGCTGTATGATACATGGTCTCCGCAGGCTTCTCATCTGTCATGCGCCCATCTGTTTCACTTCGTTTCACTTGTGCCCAACTCCTTTTGACCGGCGGTTTGCACCATCGAAAACCACTATACCTTTCCAAGTTGATCTGACGCACGCGTGGACCCGCATGTCCTCATAACCCTTGATATAGTGTATCCCTTTGTACTCTGTTTAGCGCAAGGTGTCAGTCTTGTGTCATGTGTTTGGCTTAGCCAAACACCCTGTATTTGTAACGTTCCACTGGACGTTCTTCTTGTACTGCGGACAAGGCTACCAGGACGACCTAGCGATCACCAGATATGTCGAAGTCACGTACTCGATCTACTACTGGCTCGTGGACGAGACGTAGTAGGGTTGCCCAAAGGATGCAAAGGGGAAAGTAGATGAGAAGTTGAGAGAAGTAGATGGTGAGCACACCCATGGTGGCTTTGAGATGGGAGGGAATAGAGTGGATAAGAAAGGGGCAGTGGCAAGACAGCACACACAGCTAAGGACGAGGATATCTCCAGGTATGGCACAAGAGACAACGTCAATTGTATGCAGCCAACAGCCTATACAGCTATTAGAGCAGGCACTGGGTGGATAGTCCAAGAAGTCAAGCTTAGGTCTTCAGCGACCATAAGCCAGAGCCTATATACATGTCCAAGGAGGTTTGAACCCCAGCTTGGAACTCCGAAACCCTAATATCCGGATCCTAGGAATGAGTCACAATGAGTCAGAGATAACAATTGACCAATGGCAGTAAGGCACAAAGGTATGAGTCAGAGATAATCATCCGCAGCTGTATGAGTGCTGCTTCCATCCAATCAGAGCACGAACGTTGTATAGTACATCAGAATCAAGGCACAATCGATCAGGCACATACGAGTCATCACAAACACGAGGCAGTCGAGACCGATCCAGGCACAAGCTCATCTGGACCCTTCTGGTGCGAGTCTAGCCAGGTCATGTGCCAGGGTCACGTGACAGGCACTTGATGTAAGATCATGTGATCTACTCCCAATATTCTTGAGCGTTTCTGAGGTAGGCAGGAAGGTCATGTGACTTAGATGGTTGCTGGGCATGTTCTGCCACAAGCCTCATAACTTCGACCTCTTCTTCAGCATATTCAGCACGTGATTGCTTCATGGTGGTGTTCCAAGGTCGTGCAGGGGGTGTCCGGAGGTCCGTTATGGGCAAAACCGTAACACATACGAGTCATATCAAACACGAGGCAGTCGAGACCGGTCCAGGCACAAGCTCATCTGGACCCTTCTGGTGCAAGTCTAGCCAGGTCACGTGCCAGGGTCACGTGATGGGCGCTTGATGTAAGATCACGTGATCTACTCCCAATATTCTTGAGCGATTTCAAGGTGGGCGGGAAGGTCACGTGACTTAGCTGGTTGCTGGGCGTGTTCAGCCACAAGTCTCATAACTTCAACCTCTTCTTCAGCATATTCAGCACATGGTTGCTTCATGGCAGTGTTCCGAGGTCTTGCAGGGGTGTTCGGGGGAACAGTTATGGGTGGAACCGTAACAGTATTAGTATATAAGTCACGCCCTACCTAGCTTGTACGGTAGACTTGACTTCTTGTGTAATACCACATTGTCTTTGCCTCACGAACGAACTTTGACTCGCCCTTGCACTTGAGTCCCCGCTTCTGCTCACCTCTTCGCTTGAGCCTTGACCCTCCGCTATTATCCTTGTGTCCCTGGGAGACCAAGTGATACTTGTTCATCACCGAACTGAGTCCTAACTGACTCATGCCTATCCAATCCCGTTGACTTGCTGAAGTACACGTCATACTTAACGCCCCTGTGGTGGCGTTACATTAAGTCAAGTCTCTCACAGTGGTGACATCTAGTCACAGTCGAACCAAGTTTAGGCCCAAGTACATTGACTGCCTTAGCTCCGACGAACTATCAGATAGAGTTAAAGGAACTGCGGTCTGGGCAGAACACAACAGAGTCGAAGGATACTTTGTCTTTGACCCCTCAACACGATCATACTGACAGATCCATTACCTCAACGACAGACACCTTTGGGCCTTTATCGAATATTCCCCGTCTGAAGGAGCGTGGTACACTACAGGACCAGTACCCCTCACCCTGAACACTGGACCCCTAGGATCCTCCAATCCCTCGGGCATTAATATCAATCCCTCTGACACCCCATCCCCAAGTATATTGATACCAACGATCAACCTCCCTGCTTCAGCATTTCTGTCTTACGCAATGGCCCAACAAGGACAAGCATCCGCAAGCACTACCCTCACAAGTGGAGGAGGAATACCCAGTGGAAGTGGAGCACCCGCCGGAGGAGCCCCTGCCAGCAGTGGTGGTGGCGGTGGTGGTGGTGGTGGTGGAGGACCAGCGCCAGCCGGAGAACTTGCACCAGCCCCTGGCGGCAATGGACACCTAGGAGGGAATCCCCCACCAGAATTCAATGGGAATCGGGAAAAAAGCAAGGCCTTCCTACATGCCTTTAAACTATACTGCGGAATGAATCCAACAGTAGACCTGCTTGCAGTGCCTGGACAACGGGCCATGGCCTTCCTCTCTTATATCCGAGGACCGCTCGTCGACGATTGGGTCAATGAGCAAATGAGATGGCTCGAAGATCAAATGGCAGCAGGGGTCTTACAAACCCAAAACAACCTCTGGAATGAGGTAGAAACCCGGTTCCTGCAGGCGTACACTGACACCATGGAACAGACGAAGGCCCGTAAAGCCTTGCAAACCCTGGCGATGAAAGGAGAGGACATTGACTTGTACATTGCCCAGTTCGACAACCTAACGACAAAAGCGGGGTATGGCCCAGACGAGGCCACAATGCTGGAGCTATTCCAAGATGGGCTCCCTAACCAGTTAGTCATTAACGCCATCTGCTTCCAACACCCCATTACGTGGGAGGATTGGAAACGGGCCGCTCGATTACAACAGGCTGAGTACCTGGTTTTAAAGGACCGACTTGGCAAGAACCGAACCCCATGCCAAAAGAAGGGAGGGCATAACCGCAACCAGTGGGTACAGGCCCTCAATAAGAACCGCGACCCAAACGCCATGGATGTTGGATGCGCCCGAGCCTCTGTGGCTCTCACTGACACGGACCAAATCCAACTCCAAAAGGAGAGGTGCTGTTTTAGATGCCATGCTACAGGGCACATCTCACGTAACTGCCCACAAAAAAGCACTCGAATTGCTACTTCCTCCACGACCCCCCAACCAGCTCCCATCCCCACTTCCCCGGCCATATCAACTCCCGCCGTCACTACTGTTGCCATACAGTCTAACCGCACACTTTCGACAGAAGAACAGGCTGAAGCACAGATTGCTGCAATGAAAGCACAGTCCCAAGAGGTGCAAGACCTCATGGTAGAAAAGTTGTTTGCGAAGGAGGATTTTCTCGACGCTTGAACCTGACGGCCTGGGCTAGAGCACTGAATGTAAATGTGTACCATAGCAGATACCGATCCATGCGAATCCCAGTACTCTTTAAATCTGCACACGCAATGGCCGAACGACAAGTGCTCCTGGACTCAGGAGCAACAGACAACTTTATCTGCGCCTCACTACTAAAGCGGCTGCAGATCAGAACATGTGACATCACCCAACCAATACACATCTGGGATGTGGACGGAACTCATAACCAAGATGGAGCCATCACCCACTACACGGACCTGAATGTCTGAACCAGGAATGACACCAAAACACTTCACTTCCTAGTAACGAACTTGGGAAGGGACAAAGTTATACTAGGCTACCCGTGGTTCTCAGCATTCGAACCACTTGTAAAGTGGGGAGAGGCGACGCTGAATGAAGAATTCCAACCAGTGGTTATATCCAGCCTCCAGTCATCGGATGAAGCCACGCCCATAGAAGCATCAATACAGGTGTTGGAGATGTACCAACTCAATGAGGAGGCGTGGGAGCAGATCACTGACGATGGACAAGAGCCATGCGTGGCGTTGCTGCGAAAAACCACGACAGCATCCAAACTAGCACAACAGGAAGCTGCAAAGCATGTTACGATTCTCGTCTCTCTGTACGATAGGTCTTATCTGCTTATCTGTCCGGTCTCGCATTCACGTGTACATTTACCTACGTTCCACTTCGATTCGACCTCCGACTCTTATCTCGCACCAACCCCATGACCGTAGGGAAGCCAGGGCTGTGACTTCTAGAATCCGCTGACGTCATTTGAGCCCCGCGTGCCCCCGCGGGATTCCCTTGTACTATTCATAGACCTCCCTTTCACACTTCCTCATTAGCTCGCTGGGGCCAGTACCTCAGGATCGTGTCATATGTTTGTACCTCACAAACATCCTGTAGTAGTATATAAGTCATGCCCTACCTAGCTTGTACAGTAGACTTGACTTCTTGTGTAATACCACAATCGTCTTTGCCTCACGAACGACTTTGACTCGCCCTTGCGCTTGAGTCCCTCTTCGCTCGCCTTTTCGCTTGAGCCTCGAACTTCCGCTAATATCCTTGTGTCTCTGGGAGACCAAGTGATACTTGTTCATCACCGAACTGAACCTTAACCGGTTCGCGCCTAGCCGATCCCGTTGACTTATCGAAGTACACGTCATACTTAACGCCCCTGTGGTGGCGTTACAAAGCAGGAGGTACGAACTTTTGAAGAAATGGTCCCACCGGAGTACTGGCGATACTGTAAGGTGTTTGATGAGGAGGCATCACATCGCTTCCCGCCGAAATGACCATGGGACCATGCCATCGACCTGACGCCCAATGCACCTGCAACAATGGATTGCAAGGTGTACCCACTAACACAGGAAGAAGATAAAGCCCTCAACACATTCCTCACTGAACAGTTGGAGAGGGGGTACATTTGACAGTCAAAGTCCCCATACACTTTGTGTTACGGTCGAAGGAACGGACGCTTACTGTACGGATATGACCACGTTAGTAAGTCGCAATGTGTCATGGACTAAAGGGATCGGTCAGCACGTAGTAGAAATCACATGCCGATGTGGCATGACTCATAACTAGGATAGCGATAGTAGGGTTCGAGCTACTTTAGCTATTCGTCGTACGGATTGGAGAGGAGCTTTAAAGCTACCTCGCATATGTATAAATAGTGGCCCAAGAAGACCAGGATTCGCCATCTTGGTCTTCTTCAATTCACCACTCTCATTTGTCTTCCCACGCGTGCTTCGCTTGTCTCTTTCTGAGCAAGTCGTCTTCATCGAGTATCGGAATACCTAGTGGCACGACCTGCCCTAGTGTACGCTTGGATCACGTGCCCGTAAGCGCCGTGTATCCCGTGATCAGGTCACGTGACCTCGAAGAGATATTCTGCTAAGTCGTGAACACCCTTTCGTGTCCAAGTCGGACTAACGCCAGTGGTGGCGTTACACCAGGGATTTGCGTAAACCCCTTAGCCACCAAGCGAGCTCTGTAGTGGCCATCCGCCTTGAGCTTGAAGACCCATTTGGATTTTACTGCCTTTCGATTAGGCGGGAGATCTACTAACTCCCAGGTGCCATTATGGGCAAGTGCGTCCATTTCATACTGACACGCCTTAGTCCACCCATCTGCATCCACAGACCGCATGGCCTCTGCGTAAGATGCAGGGTCTCTTCCAATATAAGCTGCAGCCAACAGCTCTGCATATCCCAACCGTCTGCCGCGCATGGCCACATTATCCGCTGAGAAATAGCGGGGATTGGGCACGGGTGCACGGGCAGAGCGTCTAGGCGCATTGTCCATTTCGCGCAACAGCTGACTACGCTGTGCATGGTCCTCAAAACCTCCCGGCATATCTGGGGAGGGAGGAGGGACATGGTGCATAATGCGCGTTGCGCTTTGACGCGGTGGTGGCGAAGTGGGAGTGGGCTGCTCACACTTAGGTGTAACAGGAAGAGTGGGTGGTGCAGGTGGTGGTGGTGTGTGAGGACGCTCTTGTTTAGGGTCTAGAATGTCTTCACCATCCTCCTCCTCACTAGTGTCTGAGTGTGCAGGGGAGGGTGCTCGCTGTGGTGGTAACGCCGACGTGCTAGGTACGGCAATCACTGGTGGAGGTAGTGGTTGTGAGGCCACTTGAGAAGGTTGTGGGTGTGGCTCAACACCCTGGAGGGACGGGAAGCTACTCTCGTCGAATGTCACATCCCTGGACAAACGGACAGAGCGGGTTTGGCGGTCCCAGAGCTTATAGCCCTTAGATTCGGGCTCAAACCCAATAAGCGTGACCTCAATAGCCTTCGCATCCAATTTGCAACGCTTATCAGCGGGTACGTGCATGTACCCCTTGCATCCAAAGACGCGTAAATGAGAGACATCTGGTACCTTGCCAGAGTACCAGAGCTCATAAGGTGTGCGCCACTTGAGCGTACGGGTGGGAGAGCGGTTATAGATGTGTACCGCAGTGCTCATAGCATGCTCCCAGAAGCCTTTAGACATGCCTGCTGTGTGAAGCATGGCCATTGCCTTATCCGTAATGGTGCGGTTGAACCGCTCGGCTTTCCCGTTCGACTGTGGTGAACCTGGCATCGTGAGGTGATGCTCTATCCCTCTCTGCTTGAGAATGTCCTGTACTTGGCTCGCCATGTACTCGCCTCCGCGGTCAGAGTGGAGTGCGCGCAGTTTATGGGATGTCTGGGTTTCACCCCAGGCCAAATACATCTGCAGCGCCTTCACAAACTGATCCTTCGACTTAATGAAGTACACCACTGCATGTTTGGAGTGGTCGTCTATGAAGGTGGCGGTGTACGTGGAGCCTTGTAGGGACTGAGTTTGCATTGGACCGGCGAGGTCACTGTGTACAATCTCAAAGATACGGGTTGTCCTCTTGGTGGAGGGCGCAGAGAAGGGTTGGCGAGTGGATTTTCCTAACTCGCATCCACGACACACAGCAGTGTGCGTAGTAGAGCTGTCAATGTCCATGCCTGTAGTGGCAGAGGGACCGTACGACTTAAGAGCAGCAGGGGAGATGTGTCCCATGCGCTGATGCCAGATATCAAGAGTGGTGGCAGCACTTTTGATGTGAGCATTGAGGCCAATGCTTGAAGCGTCCAACCAGTAGAGGTTGTCCTCCAAGTAGCCAACAGCTACACATTTTTTGCTGACAGATATTTTAAATGAGCCACTGTCAAAGGCTACTTCTGCACCCTTTTGTGCTAAGGCACGCGTCGACAAGAAGCGTGTCTTCACCTGTGGAAGGTGCAGCACATTACTGAGGGTGATAGGAATGCCCTGGCTCGTAGTGAAGACGACGGAGCCTACACCAATTTGGTCGATTGTGGACTTATCACCCAGGCACACAGCACCTTTACACGGGGTGTAGTCCTTGAAGTCAGACCGATGTGGTGTGATGTGGTGTGTCGCACCACTGTCCATCATCCAATGCACACGCGAGGCAACATACAAGGCAACTCCAACTGCATTGTCCGCCCAGTTAATGGTGGGCTCGTCATCTACCTCCTTAATGGAGGCAGTGGTTGGTACTAATACATGAGAGTTGGCAGCCTTGTTGCCAGTGTCCTTAAGCTTCCCCGCAGCTTCATCCTTCTTCCTCTGCCTGCAGTCAGGCTTGATATGCCCCTTTTTATTACAGTAGTGGCAAGTAAGCTGAGAATGATCCTTCTTCTTACGTGGGCCACTGCTAGGCTTAATGGGGGCAGCCTTGTTGAGGGAAGATCCAGAGGGGCCAGAGCGACGCGCTTCCTCCGAAACGATGCGCGCAATTATTTCAGCGTGCTTGAGTTTGGAGGGGGCGCCACTGGCGAGGATGGTGGAGGCCAGAACCTCGTAGGAGGCTGGCAGAGCGTGGAGAAGTATGAGACAGAATTGGGTGTCTGTGACACCCATCTGTGCATTGGAAAGGCCGACCCGCAGCTCATTGAGCTTAGCCAATTGAGAGGCCATAGGTGCGGAGTCGTCGAGGCGGGCTTGGGTTAATTGGATCCACAAATTGAAAATGGTGGTGCTGCCGCTAGCACCAGCATATATGTCCTTCAGCTTGTCCCACTTCGACTTGAAGGTGGGATAGGCAAGTGGGTCGGCAACGAGGGAGTAGACGTCAGGCTTAAGATAGAGGCGAAGATACGCCTTAGCCCGACGCTGGACAGAGTCCCACTCATCGGCGGTGATTCCAGACGGTGGAACTTGGAGGTAGAACACATCCTCTGCTTCATTCAGTGTGAGGATGGCCTCTAAGGTTCCAGACCACTCGTTCCAGTTGGACCCATCGAATCGGGTGAGATTGATGCCTGAAGGCATGCCAAAGGAATTGCCATACGCGTTTGAGATACGCGAGGAGGGTGTGGACCCAGTAGCAGGTGGAAGTGAACCGCTTGCTGTGGCGCCTGCAGCCGCACCGGTGGCACCAGTGGGCGAGGCAGCGCGAGAGGAGTGTGTAGAAGACATAGGGATGATTTATCTATCGCCGAGGAGCAGTCAGCGATAGTGCTTCAAAATAGTTGCAAGATATGGATGGGGGTACCACTCCTGTCTGTGAATCTGTAAGGCCAGAATGCTAACGCGTCCTGCCTCCTGATGGTATGCCAGTGATACAAGGGCTAGGCCCAGGATGAAAGATCCCTTTGCCATACTAGGAGCCAGCTGCCAGCCAGGATGTGTCTAAGACATGGCTCACTAGTTTGCGTCAGGGGGAAAATGGAATGTGCTTTCAGAGCCCAAGGCTGTCTACCTCAGCCTCCTTGGCCTGTTGGTTGCCTCATCGCCACAAGTGGCTTTACTGAATCCTTTCCCATTGCCGCTACAAGGCAGGTATCTGGTTGCAGAACACCATAGTGGTGAACACCCCCAGAGTCTGAACCAGGTTTTACACTCCCATGGTGAGGAGATCCTGCGCCCAGTGTGGAGCACCAGAGACAGCTGGCGCTAAGCTCCACAATACACAGCCCAGTGGGCCATGCACACCTGGATATGTATTAAGGGGCTACCAGACCCAATCTCCTTGCGCATAGCGCAGGGGCTAGGAAAACAGTAGGGGTGAAAGTAGGACTACTGGGCAGTACATGAACAGGAGGTTCCTCAGCAGAGACTACTGGCGCCCCAGTGTCTACTGCCTTGGGCAAGGCTGGTGAGGCCCCAGACAGACCTTAGCCTGGTGTGTGATCCTAAGAACACAGTGACCAGCCAAGTGGAGTGGCTAGGGCACCAGGGCCCATAACCTGATGAACAGAGCACATAGAGATCATACTCACAGTGGACAAGGGAGACTGTGGTGAGATATGAAGGGTGTCTGGAGAGCAGCAACAGAGTAAACTTGCAGTGAAGCAGATAGAGTGTCTGGCACACAACAGATGAGAACTGATGTTTACATTAGAGAAGTGGAGACATACCTGGCACACAACAGATGAGAACTGATGTGGACCAGGAGCGCACAAGCTGTACTACTTATACAAAATACAGGAGTGACACTAGTACAACAGAAGTAACACAGAGTCACATAATACAAGGAGCGTTGTTCTACAGAGGGACACAAAGGAGTGTGCAGAAGGAGGACAAGAGCGCAAAGAACAAGGGAAGGCTAGACTTATGATATCATAGTGACATCACAATAAAGATAAAACAAAGGAAGTGAGTACAAGGACGAAATACAATAGGAGTCCAGAGGAGTCCATGATGTCATTGTACAGTGATGTCATAGATAAGAAAGTCCGAGATTGTAAAGATCATAATAATCTAATCTACATAAGTCCAATATATCTTATCTAAAGCAGTCCGTTATCTGCATGTCCATTGAGCCGCTAAGTGCGCACAGGTCACTTATCAACAATTGGATATTCCATTCAGGTTTCTGTTCCATTTTGCTTTCTGGATAGTGTAGTCTTGCTTCTCATGTTTCATGCTTGATTTCTGGAAGTATTCCCATCTTTCCACTCTTCTGTTCTATTCTGGAATGTTCTCTCACCTTCTTGCCAGCTCACAGATCCAGATCTAGGGCATAAGTGTTCTGAAGAAAAACATAGAAAAATACTACAGAAATAGCACTTCTTGTACAGTATTTAAGGAGATAGTAGCACGCCTGTATTCTGTGTTCTAGTCTTGTCTTCCCTAGCTTGTCTCAGGTTTCAATTCTATTGCCATTCACTTGCATCCAGTCGTGTGCAAGCTGTCTTACATAATCGACCGAATCTATCGTATGCAGCCCTGGTATCAAGCCCGCACCCTGCGCGTTCACCGTTGCGACTGACTCAGTGTCGGACTGAGCTTCAGATTGTGAAATAAGACTAGAACCATCCTTTCAGACCCTCTCGCCCAGTCAGCGAGAGTCCCGAACCCTACGACCCTGCAAACGTACCGGTGGGCAGCGTGCACAAACCTACGAGACTCCGTCTTGCGATCTTATCTGAAGTAACCCCGAATCTTACGGCCCCGCAAACATACTGGCGGAGGGCTTGCACAAGAATACGAGACTTCCGTCTCGCGATTAGACTTAGGATAAAGACTGACATCGCACACATTCGGTTCCGTGTATAGGAACACATCAACGACCCCGCACATATTCGGTTCTGCATCTAGGAACCCTCAACAAGGACCAACGGAACCCAACCCTGCAGGCCCACAGATCAGAGAGCAGAACTCTCGAACTCAAAACCCAGGAACCCTCAGCGAGGAACAACGGACATGAGCGACTGTAAAATGACTAACAACGGACTCTTATACTTACCCCCGACCCCGTTCACTGGAGATAGATCAGCTGCCTGAGATTTCCTGAGAGCATTTGGACTTTTCAGACATCTGAATAGAAGGCACCCCCACATGATCCACCCTGTTCTATGCATTCACACCATGCTCTCGTGCATGGAAGGACCCGTTGTGGCACCCTGAAAAGCTAGGTGTGCTAACTTGATCCAACACCCCAACGCTGCCTCATTCGGCAAAGAACTCTGGAACGAGTTCATTCGCAAATTCACGAAGATATGGGGTTATGACCCCCCTGTACCATCCCTCGACACGCCAATCGTGGACCTCCCCGACATCATAGATCTCTGCGATGATGATGACGAAACCAACCTTCTCGAACCCTACACCCCTCACGCCTCGCCTCTTTTGTTTCCCTCGCGCATTGAGGACGATACCACAGCTAAGGAAGGGGTAGAAATCTCGCCTGTCTCGATCTTCGCACAGATCACCCCCATCGATGAGTCACCCCAGCAGCCGCTCACTGCCACGAATGTTTCGTCTGGATCAGTCGTAAATGAGAACTTCTTTGCAGAACCTCGCACAGATGCAGTCTCGACCAGCGGCCCTCTGCGTTCACGCATGCCCATCAAATTCACCCAAGGATGCGCCTTGGGATGCGCCGTTGGTCAGTTCCTCCATCCTCCACCTCCACAGTACCGTTTTGCTCGTCGCCCTGTCATTGTCCCTCTGCTGGTGGATAATCTCGATCGTCTCCACGAATCCCATGATTCTGACTCTCGCACCAGTCTCCCACAGTGTCCACCGATCTCCCTGCCTCGGACCCCTGTTACCGCAGGCGAACCCCTCACCGCTGTCTCTACGCTGAAACACGCAGAAGACTTACAGGTCACTCTTGCTGCGGAAGAACTCCCGCCACAAAATGCCTCTGGAACCGTCGATCAGGCTGTGACTGAGGATGCCAATGAATGGTCTTTTCCCACCTCAAGTATCCCCGTCTCCCCGTATTCTCTCGCCTCGACCCTCGCACGGGTCGGCCCGACCGATGAGACACTACTGATCAGTGAAGATCTTGCGATGCGCGACGATTCTATCAGAATCGCAGACCCTAGTCCACAGTCATTCTCAAAAGCTCTTGATCTCGCACCTTCTCTAGCCTTTGCACCGCCACCATCTCAATCGATCGTCTCCATCCCTATCCTTGTTCCTTCACCTTCCCTGTCCGCCGTTCGCTGTTGTCTAGAGTTACCCGACTTCTGCACTCCTACTCCAGTCACTCTTCTCGATCGATCGGACGTCCCACTAACCCATCCTCGATCTTCTAGCACCATTGCCCCCGTTCGGATCTGGAGGCTTACCGCTGCCACCCTCGTCTCTTCCCCTGCACCTTCCCCACCTTGAACTGTTGCTCCTTCACTCTCGCACCTTGTCCCACGGTCGCTCGATTCCCTTCCTCTCGGCGCCTCCTCAATCAACATCGGTCCTTTGGATTCGATCTCTGCTTCGATTCGGACCCCCGGCCCTCGCTTGCCTGCCGCGTTCCCCTGGCTGTCCTGATGCCTGCTTCCTTCACGCTCCAGTCTCTTGCCCTTTGTGCCCTTCTTCGGCCTGTCCCTGCTGCTTGGCCCCCCATCCCTGTCTCCTTTGGTTGTCATGGGAGACAACACTTCTAAGAGGGGGGTGAAAACCTCACAACTCTCAGTTTCGACTCCAAGTGCTGCTCCTACAACCCGACCCACCAGGTATTACACCCCGATATTCCCTCCTCGTGCCTTCGAATACCCTCAAGATCTTGACGATATTGCCATGCCCACCACCCCACACACGCTACATCGTCAACCAAACTGTAACGTCTACCACGGACACTTGCCTGACTTAGGCTTCTTGCTTTGTGGTGATCCTTGAGAGTCAGAAGTTACGGTTAGCGAAGGTCTCTGGATAGAAGGCAGGATGAGGTTGGAGGCTCTCGTCTCTTCCAAAGTAAGCGTGGATGTAACGCCACCACTGGTGTTAGTCCGACTTGGACTGCGAAAGGGCGTTTACGACTTAGCGAAATATCTCCTTGAGGTCACGTGACCTGGTCACGAGATACACGGCGCTTATCTGGCACGTGATCCCACTGTACACTAGGGCAAGTTGTGCCACTAGGTATCCTGATCGATAAAGACGACTTGCGCGAAGAAGCAAGCGAAACACGCGTGAACAAGATGAGGTGAAAGTGGTGATTGAAGAAGACCAAGATGGCGAATCTTGGTCTTATCGAGCCACTATTTATACATATACGAGGTGGCTTTAAAGCTCCTCTCGAATCTGTACGACGAATGGTGTATGTAGCTCGAACCCTACTATCGCTATCCTAGTGTTGACTAATGCCACATCGGCATGTGATAATGCTACTCGCTGACTGATACGACTGTCCATGACTCATTACTGCTTACTAACGAGGTCATCACCGTAAGTAAGAGTCCACTTCCTCGCGTACCGTGACATCACCCCCTTTTCAGCCGCGACGACCACGGCGCCGAGTGGGGCCTATCCCTCCAACCCACGCCTCCTGCCTCTCTGTAATCCGATCCAACACGTTAGCCATCTCGAGGCGGAACTTACAGCAGGCCAACTCCGACTGTACCCCACCAAGCGCCTGGGCCAGGGCGTGGAGGCGTTGCTCCATCCTCTCCGCTTTGTGCTTGTACTGTTACGGTTTCGCCCGTAACTGTTCCCCCGAACACCCCTGCACGACCTCGGAACACTGCCGTGAAGCGATCACGTGCTGAAGAAGCCGAAGAAGAGGTTGTAGTTATGGGATATGGGGCTTGGACCACCCAACAACCAGCTAAGTCACGTGACTTTCCCAACTACCACGGATTCGCTCAAGAATACTGGGAGTAGATCACGTGATCTTACATCAAACGCCCGTCACGTGACCCTGGCACGTGACCTGGCTAGACTTGCACCAGAAGGGTCCAGATGAGCTTGTGCCTGGACCGGTCTCGACTGCCTCATGTTTGTGATGACTCGTATGTGCCTGATCGATTGTGCCTTGATTCTGATGGATTGTACACGTTTGCGTTCTGATTGGATGGAAGCAGCGCTCATACAGCTGCGGATGCTTATCTCTGACTCATACCTTTGCGCCTTACTGCCATTGGTGGATTGTTATCTCTGACTCGTTTGTGACTCATTCCTAGGATCCGGATATTAGGGTTTCGGAGTTCCAAGCTGGGGTTCAAACCTCCTTGGATGTGTATATAGACTGGGGCTTATGGTCGCTGAAGACCTAAGCTTGACTTCTTGGATTATACCACCCACTGTAGTGCCTCTTCTGCGCTGTCTTGCCAGTTGAGTGCTGATAGCTACCTTTGGTGCCTATACATCTATTTGAATCGTCCTTAGCTGAGGGATCGCCGTGAGGCCCCTATCCTTTCCTTTCCGCTCTACTCTTGCCGTTCAAGGAACGTGCTGTATCATTCCCCCTTGGTTGCGCTGCTCTGCCGACCATTCATCCACATCAACTTCGACTTGCTCTCTTCATCGCCCTCTGTATCCTTTGGGCTACGCTGCTACGCCTCGTTATCGAGCTAGTACAAGATCGAGCACGTGACTTCGACATATCACGGTGATCGTTGGGTCGTCCTGAAAGCCTTGTCCGCAGTACAAGAAGGAACGTCCGGTGGAACGTTACATGTACGCTCGGAAGCGGGTCACCTCCGCCTTTAGCCCCATGTCCCTCAGCTCGTTGATGGCGCGATCCGTTCGGTGTTGGTTGCTGTGCCCTCCGACGAGGGCGTATAGGTCTTCGGGGGCGTAGTGGGGCTTGCCGGCCTCCCTGACTTGGGGTTCGGCATAGAGGGGGCGACTATAGACTTTGTCGCTGTCGTCCACGAGTCCGAGGACGATGGGGTCAGGCCCGGTGATGACTTGGATGAAGGTGGCTTGGCGCATCACCCCTTGTGCGTTGGTGATGGGGTAGTGGACGAAGTCGTCCCCCCGATTGTGTTTGTATCCATGGGGCGCGGTACGCGCTGTCCCTCCTAGGTACCGGAGACGTACCACCGGCGCGGTGGAGTCCTCGGTGTCGACCACCACTCCGCTGCGGTATATCGGGCGGCCCGTCGAGTCGCAGGCATATGGAGTTTCGCGGGGGTCGTCAGAGTCGGTAGCCGTGATAAGGTAAGGTTGCTCAGCTGGATACCATTCCCTGAGCGTCCCTTCTACTGCCTCGTAGACGGCCCTTTCAGCGTCTCGGTGTGTAGTCGGCGTCGGTGGTACACGATGGCTCTCCTGGCTGCCGCTATCGCCAGCTGACGCCTCTTCCAGCTGTCCGCTGCATCCTTCCAGTCCCGCGCCCTCATCCACTCCTGCCATCGGAGGGTCGTGCGTGTCTTGTTCTTGCTTGTGCTCGATCCGGACGGGGAGAGGTCGAAGTGGGGGACTCGCAAAGAGTCCGACAGCTGTACGAAGCCGAGTAACTTCGGCTTTGGTGTACGGGGCGGTGTTGAGGTGGTTGCCGTTGGGATTGAGAAGCCAGTATGTGGCGGGCTGGTCTGGATCCTCGACGTCGATGATGGACTGCACGTTGTCGAGGGCCGCTCTGAGTTCTTCGTGGGTGAGGCTGTTGACGAGGCGGGCAGCGAGAGAGGAGGGAGAGGAGGCAGTGGGAAGAGACATTTCTGAGCGAATGAGGAATCCAGTGTGAGGAGATGGGGACGACTTAGCGTCATATGTCCGGTTTATATGTATTCTGGCTGCCGTTGAACTCCGCTCGTACTCCGCTATGGCTTCGTCAGCGAATACGTCATCCTTGTTGACCCACTGGTTCTCCGAGTCGGGGTATCCCCTCCATTTCACGAGGTACTGCAGTCTCTTGTTCCGGCCGAATCGCCTGGAGTCTAGAATGCGCTCCACTTCATATTCCTCTTCTCCGTCCACTAGATCCGGTGGTGGGCGTTGAAAGTTTTTTCCATGCATAGGCGTCTCGCGATAAGGTGTGAGCAGGTCAATATGGAATACGGGGTGGATGCTCCACTGCGTGGGAAGTTGGAGTTGATAGTTGACTGGTGATAAGACTCGTGTGATTTGGAATGGTCCATGCCGCTGTGCCGCGAGCTTGGCCGTCGGTTGATTGGTCCGGAGATGTCGTCCCTCTAACCACACTTGGTCTCCTACCTGATACTTGGGCGTATCTCGGTGTTTGATCCACAAGGATTGTGCCTTTTTGATAAGGGTTTGGGCTTCCCTCCGTGCGTCTCGGAACTGTTGGAGTCTCGTGAGTACCTGGGGAATAGGTGAAGGCTTATCGATCCAATCAGCGCGGGGGTCGTATCCCATTAGGAGCGAAAATGGGGACTTCCTTGTGGCTTCGTGTGGCCAATTGTTATGTGCAAATTCTGCCATGGGTAAGAATTGCGCCCAGTTATCTTGGCGCTCATTGGTCCAGAACCAGAGATACTGTTCCAGCCATTGATTGGTGCGTTCTGATTGTCCGTCTGTTCGGGGGTGGTATGCTGTGGAGATGTTTTGATAGATGCTGAGAATTCGGCACAGCTCTCGTGTGAATTTTGATGCAAAACGTGGGTCGCGATCGCTGATGATTTTTGCCGGTAGTCCAAATCTCCGAAATACGTGAGTTACGTACAGGGCAGCAGTTTCCTCCGCTGATATTTCCTCGTTGCAGGGAATGAAGATCGACGCCTTGGTGCAATCGTGGTCGGTTACGGTGAGAATGGCGTCGTGTCCCTGTGATACCGGCAGTTTAGTGATAAAGTCAAGTGCGATGGTCTCGAACGGCTTAGCGTCGGGTTTTGGTGTAATCGGTGTTAGCGGGGCTCTCGTTGGGCGGTTGTTGACCTTGTGTCGTTGACATTCCGTGCATCCTTGGATGTATTCTGTTATTTGTTTCAACATGTTTGGCCACCAATGACTTCGTTCGATGATTCTTGTTGTCCATTTGATTCCGGGGTGGCCGTAGACTGGGGGGTCGTGATGGTTGGCGATGATGGTGCGGATTTCCTCTGGTCCTCCGGTGATGACTCGTGTGCCTTGGTGGTACCAGACTCCATTGACTTTCTTGAGTTTGTGGGGGTCTACCCATGGGTGTATGATACTCTCGTCTTGATCGTGGGCTTCCGGGTGTTGAGTGGTGAGGTTTCGCGCGAATACAGCCTCTGGTAGGACAACAACCCCTTCGTTATCTCGTTCTCCTCTGTCGTAGTCGGGTCTCCGTGATAGTGCGTCTGCGCGGCCGTTGTTGGTTCCTTTGATATGGTGGATCTCGAAGTCGTATTCCATGAGTTCCAGTACTTCTCGAGCTACGCGGCGACTTATCTTTTGTGGGGATTTCCAGTGCGTGAGGTTTAGGTGGTCTGAGAAGATTTTAACTTTGTGTGGGGATCCTGCCAGGAATGGCCTCCAGTGTCGCAGTGCTTTGACGATGGCTAGAAGTTCTAAGTCGTAGATGTCGTAGTTGCGCTCAGCTTCATTCAGGGTGGCTGAGAAGTATCCGATGGGGTGTCGTTTCCCGTCTTGTTTCTTTTGTAGAAGCACTGCGCCTACTGCGTATCCGGATGCGTCTACTTCGAGCTCGAATTGGTCTGTCAGTGTGGGGTGTGCGAGTACCGGTTCGCTGGTGACTAGGCGTTTGAGGTTTTGGAAGGCGGTTTCTTCATCTTTGCCCCATATCCATTCCGTGTCTTTGCGTGTGAGTTTGTTGAGGGCTCGCGCGTATGTGGTGAAACCGCGAATGAAGAGGCGGTAAAAATTGCAGAAGCCCAAAAAGGAGCGTACGTCGCGTACCTTTGTGGGTGTGGGCCAGTCGCGTATGCCTGCGATTTTTACAGGGTCCATGCGAGTTACCCCCTTTTCAAGGATTACCCCCAGGTAATCCATTCGCGGTTGGTGGAAGGTGCATTTGGACGGTTTAAAGTAGAGGTCATGGTCCATTGCGACTTGGAGTACTGCGCATACTGCATCTATGTGTGCCTGAAGTCCTGCGTGTTCGAGTGTCGCGATGCCGATGTCGTCCATGTAGACGCGGATGACTGTACCCATTGCTGCGAAGACGCGAATTGTGTCGCCTAGAATGTCGTTCATCATGTTCTGGAATGTCGCTGGTGAATTCGTGAGTCCGAAGTACATGACAAGGGGTTTGAATAGTCCGTATTTCGTTTTGAACGCGGCTTTGTGTTCATCGCCTACTTTGATTCGTACGTTGTTGTATCCCCATCGGACATCGAGTTTGGTGAATATGTGTCCGTCTCCGAGGTTGTTGATGAGTTCCGACATTAGCGGTAGTGGGTATTGGTTGCGCACCGTGCAGGCATTGATTTGCCAATAGTCTTGTACTGGTCTCAGCTTTCCGTCCTTCTTCTTGATGAAGAAGAATGACGAGGCGTAGGGTGACTTTGAGGGTCGGATGTAGCCTAGCTTGAGTTGTTCATCTAGCCATTCGCGTAGTTGTCCGTCTTCATCTTGTGACATTGGGTAGACGTTGCAGTTGATGCTGGGGGGTGTACCCGGTTTGAAGTCAATTGCATGGTCCCACGGTCGTGATGGTGGGAATCGGTGGGATGCTTCTTCGCTAAAGATCTTCGCAAAGCGCTGATACGGTTCTGGGAGGGCTTCCACGACGGTGTTTTGATTAGCTGCAATGGCTAGTTCGGTGGCTGTGGTGCGTATCTGGCATTCCTCTTCGAGTTCTTGGACGATGTTCTCGGCTTCATCTTGGGTCATTGCACTGGCAATGGTGGTTTGCGTTTCTGTGGGGTTGATCGATCGGAGTACTATTGGGAGGGCGCTTTCGTGGATTGTGGCGTGGGTCCAGCTGATCGTGGGTTCGTAGGTGGCTAGCCAGGGGTAGCCGAGGACAAGGTCTTCATTCCCTATGTCCGTTACCAGGAACCTCATGACCTTGTTAATTCCGTTGGTCTGGATATTTAGGTCGACGAAGTGAGTGATGGACCCAGCTTTATTTTCCGTGTTGTCTATGTTCCATATTTTTTTTGGTTTCTCGAGCGTTTGTAGCCCGAGGCCCATTTGTTTAGCAAACGTGGGTCTTATAAAATTGTCGGTGGCTCCGGAGTCTACGAGCCCTCTTATGTCGGCCATGGAGTAATTTGTGCGAATCGAGACTGGAATTCGAAGCGAACGGTAGCGAGTCATGATTACAGAATTACAATTAACTGCCCTCACCCAGGCCGATGGGTTCAGGCGTCCTGAAAACCCTCTTGGGTCCAGAGATCTTTGAATACGAGGTCTTTCACCTCATCGCTAGCTCCTCTAAGCGTTTCCATCCACCCTTTGGCTTGCTCTTCTGGTGTGGCCTCTGCGCGACGCACTGTCGCCGGTTCTTGACTGTAGTAGTCGGTGTCCATGCTTCGACTCGTGCTTGCGCGTGGTGGGAGGGGTTGCCTTGGTTTTCTGGGGCGTGTACATTCTTGTGAGAAGTGGCCGGGATTGTTACAGTTGTAACAGATGACTTCCCTCATATCCTGGCGTGGTCCGCCTCCTCGGTTTTGTCCTGGTCGTCCTCTTGGTGGAAATGGGGGTCGCTGGTAGCCCCCTCAGTTTGGGTCTCCTACTTCGGCAAGGCGGGCTCGGGTGCGATCCGCCGATGTATCCATGGCATCTGGGTCGCGGCGAGGTGGTTGAAATCTGGGCGGTGCCCATTGTGGGTTGTAGCCGCGGTTCTGCTGGGGTCTCGGCGTTGGGGGGTTGCGCGGGGTGGTATTGATTCCTAGGCGTGCGCGTAGGTGAATGTATTGTTTTTGCCTTTTGAGGGTGGCTTCCTTCCATTCATTGAAGGTCTGGGGGTCATCCAGCTCGTAAATCTTCGTAAACAGTGCTCGTGGTAGTCCCGCCGTGAATCGGTCCAGTGTTTGGCGATCGTTGAGGCGGTAATCAGCTTTCCTTGCCAATTGTTCGAAGTTGGTGACGTACGAATCAATATCGTCACCGATCATTTTGAATCCTTTGGCCAATGTGGCCTGCGCCTGTTCTTGCTCGAGCACATTCGAGAAACGGTCTGAGAATCCCGCCGTTAGGGTATCCCATAGGTAGGGGTTGTATCGGCTGCGTCCTTGGTGTAGCTCGTTGTTGAGCCATTGGAGGAAGCCGAGCGTCCAGTTCGACACCTGTGGTCCTTTGATGAAGCCTAGGAATAGTAGGCATCGCCGATAGACGTTGGTCGTGATCGGCGCCTCTGAATTCTGTCCCCAGTAGATGTGCCATTGTGTGAGGAATGACTCGTACTCATCTCTGTTTCCATCGAAGATGCTTGGGGTCTCCCCCATCAGTTTATCCGTTCTGTGCGGTGCCCCCGGTGGCAATGCTCCTGGAGCGGGGCCTCCTGCTGGTGGTGGTGGTCCTCCCCCGAATGGGTCCCCACCTCCTCCTCCCCCGAATTGAGGTTGTCGTCCTCCTGGGGGTCCTTGGCCGAAGTTGCCTCCCTGTCTTCTGGGTTGTGGGGGTCCTCCTGCGCCTGGTGGAGGGTCTGCGATGTCTGGTCCTACTGCTCTGAAGATTGCCGCGTCGTCAGCTGTCATTCGGTGTCCGGTGGTTGGGTTGATGGGGCGTAGGTAGGCTTCGGCTTCTTCGGTGATTCTTCGGGCTTCCTCGACTGCCATGTCGACTTCAGTCATTGTTGCGGTCGCCATTTCTGTGGGTGGGTGTACTTCGATTCTTTCCGGTTCGTTTATGCGTAGGGACTCAGCTGTCTGAATTATTTCTCCTACTTCTGACTCATCTTCGTTTTCTGATTCTTCGTTGTCCCCGCTGGTTTCTGATGGTGCGGGGGTTCTGGGTTCAGAGGTGCTTGGTTCCTCTTCGGGTTGCCCGTCTATGCGTCCCCACTCTGCGCGTGTGGGTAGGTTTCTTGAATCGATATCGCAGTTGTAATTCCTCCCTGCAGGTCAAACTGCGTCGTAACGGTTGTCTATGGGGTTCCAAGTGATTTCGACCCAGCACAGGTGATCGAAGTTGAACTCAACTGGGCGGTATCGGGTTGGTCCCGATGCGAAGTCTATGAAGTATCCTGTTTCCCCTCTGTATTCTCTCCACCTAGCTGCTCTTAGGAATTGTACTGGGACGTTACGGTCTCCCCTTCGTTCAAGGGAGTATGTTTGAAAATTCCTCCACTGGTCTCGAGTTGTAAATGCCACGATGGGTAGATCTTGGTCTTAATGTAACGCCACCACTGGCGTTAGTCCGACTTGGACTGCAAAAGGGCGTTTACGACTTAGCGAAATATCTCCTTGAGGTCACGTGACCTGGTCACGAGATACACGGCGCTTATCTGGCACGTGATCCCACTGTACACTAGGGCAAGTCATGCCACTAGGTATCCTGATCGATAAAGACGACTTGCGCGAAGAAGCAAGCGAAACACGCGTGAACAAGATGAGGTGAAAGTGGTGATTGAAGAAGACCAAGATGGCGAATCTTGGTCTTATCGAGCCACTATTTATACATATACGAGGTGGCTTTAAAGCTCCTCTCGAATCTGTACGACGAATGGTGTATGTAGCTCGAACCCTACTATCGCTATCCTAGTGTTGACTAATGCCACATCGGCATGTGATAATGCTACTCGCTGACTGATACGACTGTCCATGACTCATTACTGCTTACTAATGAGGTCATCACCGTAAGTAAGAGTCCACTTCCTCGCGTACCGTGACAGTGGAGGTCTTCTAATTGGATGACCCCTTGAGGAATCTTATTGATGTACTTGGCGCTGGCCCAAGAAGTGCTGTCGAGTATGAAGAAGGAGTGATACAGGGCAGCTACGCGTTCATTGCGATACAGATGTACTTGATAAGCCACGGCGTCTGGAGGAAAGTCCACTGATCTGCAAAGGGACAGGCAAAAGGTAAGTCACGGGGATCCCTGGTCTAAGGGGATATGCCAGACAACTCACTTAAGAGGGGAGACCTCTTAGCAAAGACGAGTAGATGGTGGTGGTATTGGAAGAAGACCAAGATGCCGTTCTTGGTCTTCACGCTACTCTACTTATACAGATACGTGCAGGCTTTGAAGCGCCACTTGAATACTACTAGCCAATAGCGTAAGTACCGTGAACCCTAGTACAGCTATCCTAGTATGAGTCACGTCGAGTCATTACAAGATCCGGTCCGTTATCGTACAATCACATGTGCCGGAGCTTACCTGGCTGACTGATCCTACAAGTCCATGACGATATCTCGCTGATGGCGATGTCATAGTCGATGCGTCAGTGTCCACTTCCCAGCCCGAGGCGCCGATCAAACTGAAACGTAACACGAACAGTCGATTCCCGACGTCAAGAGATCGCCTCGCGTCCCAAGAGCCCACCACAGACACTGCCCCCAAACCCGCACAACAAAAGAATAGCCTGCAATCACCTGACACGGGCGAAGTCACACACGATGACATGCTGCGAATCCCTTGCGACCCAGTCATCGACCACACCAAACCCCCACGCCCTACGACAATGCCCGTGCATACGACGCTCGAAAAATTCAAATCATGCAAACCTCGAACGAACAAGACCGATAACAGATGGAATCGCACAACAACAAAAGACGCAAGAATAGCGCTTCAACAACGCATCGTTGGAACGCAACAACCACGACACGTGTCACTCACAAAAATATCAAGTCACCCAAAGTCGTTGGGAGTAGACGGATCCGCGCAACACCTCTCTGAGTTGGCCAAGCACTCCAACAAATCCATACCACAAGAACACTGTTGAGCCGTAATACTTACTATAAGGCTCATTACGTAGGAATGACAGTACGATTAGTTATGCTATACACGTAATTCGGAGTATTTAGTCATACGGTATACGTACAGAATCCCCTTAAGGGATTATTCCGAGTCCACCGGTGATTAGACATTAGGCGACACTGAAAACGCGATATTGTGGACGCCTCTACTCATCACTTTTCCCCAAACGGACATGGGTGGACCATAGAGTATATAAATCCTACTATAGGAGCGAGTACCTATACACATCTCTCTCCACCCCACTCTGAGCTTCCTCTGCTTCACTCTAAGCCTCGTCTAAGCTCTCTATTCAGGTAAGGGTCTACCTGTACACTGCGTGCATTGCTGCGCAACAGGTTATGGGCCCTGCCATAAGTCGCTTTGCGCCTTCATTGGCTGCAACGACGGCGGGTTACCTTTAGTACCTGCAGTGGGGTTGTCGCCTTCATTGGCAGACATTAGTCTTCTCCACTATGGGGAGACTATGACAGTATGTCGCCTTTAATGGCAGACATTAGTCTCCTTATAAGGGGAGACTATGCCGGTTTATTTTTCTGTTATTAGTCGCATACGGTGCTGACTACTCTCTATTCAGAAACCCTTTTACAAATGTCGACTCTCACTACTCTTGTCCCCATCCTTGACGGTAACAACTATCAAATTTGGGCTAAGCAAATGGAGGCTTTCTTAAAGTCTTCTGCGCTATGGGATATTATAAGCGGAAGACGGATCCTTCCTGCTTTCAAGGACAAAGACGCTCCTACCCCTACGGAGGTTGAAGCGTACAATGCGTGGGCTACTGATGACGACCGTGCCCTAGGCTCGATCGTGCTGCGCCTTTCACCGGCTATTCAACGCCAGGTTGAAAAATTTGCGACTGCTGGTGATGTTTGGGGACATCTCAAGTCCCAGTATGGGGGCATTAGTGCCGCTAACGTCTACCAGGACTTTAAGCGTGCCATGACGTTCCGTCTGGACTATGCTAAGCACCCTGGCCCCCAGATTGATGAACTGGCCACTATCTATGACCACCTTGCCGCTAATTCTGCGAAAGTACCCGATGGCCTTCAGGCCATGATGCTTCTCTCGAAACTACCAGCCAAGTGGGAATCATCCCTTGTCCCTATCCTTATGTCAGGCACTACGGCAAAGAAGCTTACTTTGACCGACATCCGTACTGCGGCGGTCAATCAGTGGGAAATCGAGCGTACAAAAGGCCAGTCCTCTAACAAGGAATCGGCCAACAAGTTGTCGGCGGTCAAGCGCAAGCGTAACGACCCCGACTTCCAGCAGCAGCAGCAAGGCTCTTCGGGCCAGCAGAACAAGCAGCGCGGCCAGCAGCAGCAGCAGCAACAGGGAGGGAACCATCGCCAGCGTAGTAAACGCGCTGGCAAGAAGTTCAAGAAGCAACATACGCAAGGGCATACGCACATTGCTGACGTTGCGGCGCTCCCAGCGCCCACCTCTACGACTATTGCGCATATCTCGCCTTCTGGGCTCGAGCAGCGCATTTCCTCCGCTCCTCCTGCGAAGAAGCGCGTACCAGGACATTATAAGTCCCTTAACAAGGCTCTGGACGTCACCCAGGCCTTAGAAACTCCTGGTACAGTACAGACAGTAAAGACGCTTGAGCAACGTCTTGGGCAGATGGTCGCGGATTCCCCGTGGACCAAGAACCCGAACACCTTCGCAGAGGACTGGGAAATGTCAGATGAGGATGAGGACCTCCCTACAGGCTGCAGTGCGCCCATTAATTCGCCTCCAGATACTCCTAAACTGACCTTGACCCCTTTAGTCTCGCCTGCTGAACAAGAGGCGCGTAAAGACAAGGGCAAGGAGCCCATTCGCACGGTTGAGCCTATCGAAGAATGCCCAGATAGTCCTACTGCGGTTGAAATAACCAAAATGTGGGAAGGCTTTCATAAGAAGGCGGCAGTACGTGCCCCCTCCCCAGATATTTCTCTGGATTGGGGAAGCGAAGCGGACGATGATGACAACGTCTACAACGACTTCGCTGATACAGTCGGACAAGATGACTTTACTCCCTATGAGGACGGGTTAGTAACTTTCCTTCCCCAAATAAGCGAATCTGACCACCCTACAGTGCTACTGGAGACGGCGCCGACTGGCGCTTCTAGAAATAATAGTTACAGTGCACTTGTAAATAAATTCGTAAATAGCGCTAATCTATGCGCTCATGGTCTTGATTTCGCTTTATGCTCGAAATGTAAGGGAAAGAAAAGTCAAACAGAGCGAGAACCTACTTGGTTACTTGACTCTGGTGCGTCGGCACACTTTACAAACAATAAACTGGACTTTATAAGTTATACCCCCCTTTCACAAAAGCCTATGGTAAAGACGGCAGCCCATCCTCTTTATATACAAGGCAAAGGCTCAGTCTTACTAAAGCATTCTGTGGAACACAATGGCATTAAAACAGAGCGTATTACACGCATATATCCTGTCTTTCATATACCACAGATGACAACTAAGCTATTGTCAATGGGGGAGTTTCTTCAACAGGGATTGCGCGTTCATGGGGATTCGCAGCATATATCTCTATTCTATAAGGGCAGTATGACGCCCATATTACAAACAAAACCCCTAGCAGATGGTCAGACACTTTACTGGCTTGATGCCGAAGTCACGCAAGTAAAAAATGTACATGAAGCCCATAGTACAATCTATACTGCTGACTACGACATTTGGCATAGACGTCTAGGACACCCTTCGAAGGAAGTACTACGTCGTGCCAAGGATCACACTAAGGGATTCCCTAAGGACCTTAAATATCCTTCTGAGACACCCATATGTCCTGGTTGCGCCCAAGGGAAAATGCCTGCTTCAACGCATAAACCCTCTGAGACACGTGCTAAGAAGCCTTTTGAAAAGATTCATTCCGATCTTAAGAGCTTCCCAGTTGACTCGTACCACAAATACAAATATTTCATTAGTTTCTTTGACGACTTTTCCTCCTATGCGTGGGTCGTGCTATTACGCACCAAAGCACAGGCCATCAATGCGTTAAGGCAGTTTGTTGCCATGGTCAAAAATCAGCATAACGCCACCATTAAACAGTGGATGTCTGACGCTGGAGGAGAATACAAGTCTGATGAGTTTACTAAGGTACTGAAAGATATGGGCATTACTATCCTACAAAGTGCACCGCATACTCCCCAACAAAATGGTCGTGCTGAACGCTTTATGCGTACTTGTATGGATAAGGCTCAGGCTATGCGCCTTGAAGCCTGTCTCCCTCAATCCTGGTGGGAATTTGCGGTCCTACATGCAGTACATTGCTATAATAGGACTCCAATAAGTCGCCTTAATTGGCAGACACCCTATATGAGCTTGCATGGTGAAGCACCTAGTCTTTCACACTTACGAGTGTTTGGATGTGGCGCATATGTGCACATACCAGAAGATCGCAGATCGAACAAACTTGACCCTAAAAGCGAACAAATGATCTATATTGGTCATACTGAGGGCATAAAAGCATATAGATTCATGCGGATCAAAAACAACACAGTGTTCACCAGCACTACTGCATTATTTGATGAGACCGTATACCCTAAGTGCGAAACACAAAGGGTGCGGGGTACAACCCGCATAAATGAGCCAGTAGAGAATCAACCTCCTATGGAGGATGAACCATCACCTACACAGCCCATTCCAAGTGGTTTTGACGATGATATGCCTACTCATCGTCCCCCTAAACAGAGGCAAAATAGGGAGGATGTGCCAGACCGCGACGGCGGATCTGTGGAACCAGAGGAACCAGAAGCGCAACAGCCTCCGCCTCCTGCGCCAGAACCAGCACTACCACGACGGTCTGCGCGCTTGAGGAAAGTACCTACTCGTCCTGGCAACGTCTATGGGGAAGACAGGCACCCCACAAACATAACTAAAGACATTGAACGGAGTAGCAAGTGGAAAGAAATGGTTGGAAGACAGCCTGGTCGCTCCAGAGCTGATAGTACACCAGGGCAAAGGCAGATTCCAGGAGGATTTCCTGAGACAAACCCTGACCCTCCACCTGCTGAGAGTGAAGCTCCGCCAGAACCCTCAGAGGATGAAGTAGATGATTTATTGTCACGCCTTGCTCAGGAAGGGGGAGTAAAATTCCTAGATCATCTGCTTGCCAAGGCAGTTCCATCTAATGATCTGGAACCACTGGACACTTCTAATATACGGGAGTGGACCTATAAAGATATAATACGCATGCCTGCAGCACAACAAAAGGAATGGAAGACTGCTTGTCGCGAGGAACTAGAGGCACTTCGCAGACGTAATGTCTTTGAGCTTGTGGAACCCCCTAAAGGGAGGAAAATAATAAAAAACAGATGGGTCTTTGATCAAAAGACTGATGGTCGCAAAAAAGCCCGGCTTGTTGCCAAAGGCTTTTCTCAGGTTGAAGGCATTGACTATGATGAAATATTCTCACCAGTAGTGCGCTTTGAGACTGTCCGGATGATGCTCACGCTTGCAGCGCTAGAGGATTGGCACATCACTGGACTAGACGTTAAAACTGCCTTCCTATATGGAGAGCTCGATGAAGAGCTATACATGGAACAACCTGAGGGCTTCAAAGCCAAAGGGCATGAAAACAAAGTACTGCGACTAAAACGCGCCATTTATGGACTTAAACAAGCTGCTCTAGCATGGTGGAAAGCGCTGGATAAGTCCATGGCTGCGATGGGCTGCAAAAGGCTATTATCTGACTCAGGACTCTTTACCCATAGAGGAAAGAGTGGCGCCCTTGTGGTGATCATTGTCTATGTTGATGATGTGATCTTTATGGGATCGGACAAAGCCCTTCTAAATGAGCTTAAGAATAGGTTCATGGAGGCTTGGGAATGTCGTGACTTAGGTGATGCAAAGGAATTCTTGCGTATGCGCATTCAGCGGAAACATGGAAAGATCTTTTTAGATCAAACCGCTTACTTAGAAAAGGTGCTGCAACGCTTTGGACTCGCAGATGCGAAAGCAACTGCAACTCCACTTCCTGAAGGGTACCAACCTGTACCTAATAATTCACCAGTCAACCCAAGCGTCAGGAGCAAATACCAGCAAGTTATAGGTTCACTCCTATACATAATGCTTGGGACTCGTCCTGACATCGCCTATGCAGTTGTTAAACTATCACAATTCGCTGCAAACCCCTCAGAGGACCATTTGAACAGAGCACTCTATATCTGTCGCTATTTGCTTGGGACTTCTTCATACTCTTTGGTGTATGATGGAAGATCAAATGGAGGCTTAATTGCCTATGCAGACTCTGACTGGGCTTCAAACCCAGATAATAGGCGATCTACCACAGGTTATATGGTTAAACTGGCTAATGGGATATTCAGTTGGAATTCTAGAGCGCAAAAGACAGTCGCATTATCTTCCACTGAAGCTGAATATATGTCGCTGTCGGATACTAGCAGACAATTAGTTTGGATAAAGTCACTCTTTACTGAGCTTGGCATCAAACTAAGCCCAATACCACTCTGCGGTGATAATCAGGGGTCCATCTTTATGGCCTCAAACCCTGTCCAAGAGAAGCGTATTAAACATATTGATATACGCTATCACTACATAAGAGAAGTAGTGAGGGACAAGAAAATAGAACTATTCTTTATAGATGGTTCAGAGAATCCCGCAGATATGTTTACCAAGAACCTAGGGCGTATTAAGTTCGAAAAATTCAGAAGTCAGTTAGGACTTGAGTTTTACTCATCCAACTAAGTCACAAGGCAACAAACTTGGCCTTGAGACAAGCCTGAAAATTCCATTAATACTATGGAAGGTATATCGAGCGACGCTTGAAGACATTGTCTTCCGCATACATAGATTCTTCTCAACCAGAGAATCACAACATTTCCGCTCATTATACCAAAAAATCAGCCCAATGAACTGTAATAGTTCAAAAGCTGAAATGGGATGGTGAAGAGAACTCGGTCTCGAAACCGCTCTCATGGTTCCGAGATAGACTCCCTTCTAATCATGGCTAGAATATTAATTCGCCTTACACACTTGCTTAGAGCGCTTAGTAGCTGCACTTAGCAAGGGGGAGTGTTGAGCCGTAATACTTACTATAAGGCTCATTACGTAGGAATGACAGTACGATTAGTTATGCTATACACGTAATTCGGAGTATTTAGTCATACGGTATACGTACAGAATCCCCTTAAGGGATTATTCCGAGTCCACCGGTGATTAGACATTAGGCGACACTGAAAACGCGATATTGTGGACGCCTCTACTCATCACTTTTCCCCAAACGGACATGGGTGGACCATAGAGTATATAAATCCTACTATAGGAGCGAGTACCTATACACATCTCTCTCCACCCCACTCTGAGCTTCCTCTGCTTCACTCTAAGCCTCGTCTAAGCTCTCTATTCAGGTAAGGGTCTACCTGTACACTGCGTGCATTGCTGCGCAACAAACACAGCCCCGACCCTCGACCCCGCCATCCCCGAATACACTACGACGAAGAGGCCACGCGTTCAGCTTCCTGAAGAAGGAAGATTAAAAGAATTGTTCGAGGACGAACAAGTCAAGAAAGGGGCGTATGTCACGATCCGATCGTGCCATCGGATATTCCATTCAGGTTTCTGTTCCATTTTGCTTTCTGGATAGTGTAGTCTTGCTTCTCATGTTTCATGCTTGATTTCTGGAAGTATTCCCATCTTTCCACTCTTCTGTTCTATTCTGGAATGTTCTCTCACCTTCTTGCCAGCTCACAGATCCAGATCTAGGGCATAAGTGTTCTGAAGAAAAACATAGAAAAATACTACAGAAATAGCACTTCTTGTACAGTATTTAAGGAGATAGTAGCACACCTGTATTCTGTGTTCTAGTCTTGTCTTCCCTAGCTTGTCTCAGGTTTCAATTCTATTGCCATTCACTTGCATCCAGTCGTGTGCAAGCTGTCTTACATAATCGACCGAATCTATCGTACACAGCCCCGGTATCAAGCCCGCACCCTGTGCGTTCACCGTTGCGACTGACTCAGTGTCGGACTGAGCTTCAGATCATGAAAGTCATCAAGAGAGGCCAGTACCTTCTCCTTCATCTGTTCAATGGTTGCACCTCTCCCTGCAACATGAAAACAAAGTTTTGCAGTGCCCCAATACTGTTCTATAAAATTCAATTCCCAGTGATATTTTGGGTAAAAATCACAGATGTGGCCATGCCCTTCAATGTATTCTTGAAGTTGTGACTTCTGAGCAACAAAGTCAGGCTGGTTAAAGAGAACGCAGCAACAGCAACAGTTATCCCTGTCACTAGATTTGGCAAGGGATTTGGAGCATCTGGCAAGCAACCCAGTCTCTGGCCAGAGACCACATTCTTGGAGAATCTGCTCCATTCCTTTGAACCACCCTGGCATAGTGGGATGATCATCAGAAAAATAGAATGACTGTGGCTCCCCTGTCAATGGGTTTTTGCCATGGTGCATCCTGGGTCCATCCTTGATATGTGCCCAGTTGGCCTTAGGACCTGCTCAGACTCATCAGCCCATGGAAGTGCCAGTGAAATAAGAATAAAGAATACCTTTAGGCATGTTTCTTGCTGATAGGGCATTTGCAGCTCTTTTCTGATGTGAAGGGGCATTATCGAAGAGAAAAAGCCCCTGTGAAAACCCCTTGGTCTTGCCCTCAAAGATGTCAATGGCATCATCAACCTGTTTGAGCATGTTATCTGCATCAAAATAACCATCATGATTGGCACCAGGTTTGAAGATAACCCTTGCTTCTCTGCACCAGAAAATGGTCAATACACAGTGGGCCTTCAAAATGAAGACAAAAACGAACTCTTTGCCATCACATAAGTGGCCCCACTCAGATGTTAGAAAATCCGACACCATGATTGTGATGAACAGCGCACATGAAGGGATGATACTCACAGTGACAAAGGAGACTGTGGTGAGATATCAAAGGTGGCTGGAAGCAGCAACAGAGATAAGATCTTGCAAGTGAAGCAGATGGAGTGTCTGGCACACAACAGATGAGAACTGATAATATTACAGGAGAGGAGACATATCTGGCACACAACAGATGAGAACTGATGTGGACCAGGAGCGTACAAGCTGCACTACTTATACAAAATACAGGGTGACACAGGTAACAGCTGGTCACAGTAAATACAAGACGCATTGTTCTACAAGTGGACAAAGGAGTGTACTGTTCTGGAGAACAAGGCGTATAGAACAAGGAAGGTCTGGAATATGATATCATAGTGACATCATAATAAAGATAAGAACAAAGGTCAGAGTACAAGGACGAAATACAAGGAGGAGTCCAGAGGAGTCCATGATGTCATTGTACAGTGATGTCATAGATAAGAAAAGTCTGAGATTGTAAAGATCATATACAGTATAATCTAATCTACATAAGTCCAATATATCTTATCTAAAGCAGTCCGTTATCTGCATGTCCATTGAGCCGCTAGATGCACTCAGGCCACTTATCAACAGATCGATTGCCCATCACCCTTGAGAAGTGGACCAGCCTTCTTGATATCAGCAATCCAGTGGGTCTTTCAGGAATCGTTCTGATAAAAAATCAACTCATCGTGAGTGACAAGAATCAACTGGAATTGCCCATGTGCACTCTCCACCCAGAATGCATCTTGAGGTCAGTGTTCATTGCCATCATTGTCCCAAGTGTGAAATTGCTTTTCATACTCTTTCCATCTTGCTACAAAGCCATTTTGATATGCCACAACATCCTCATGCTCATGGTCGTCAAGATACATCCCATTGTGCATGGGGCCATAGTGCCAGCTGAGTCGTTGTGGCCAGTGATGTGCAGTGTGGTTGGAAATCAAAGAACGCGAAATCCCAGAGCATGAGAATTTCTCTTGCATTGCCGCACCAGACACAATTTCGACGACATCGCTTGCTGTGATATAATGGCCCTTGGTGTGGGACAAGAGCAGTGACTGAAGGGTCTGGGATACATCCTCGTTGTCAAGAACATTCCATCTGGACTGGCCATAGTGGTGCTCAGGGAGCTCCCCAGAGCAGATGAAGGCAAGGATCCATTCTTGGAGTCTGCACGCACGTTTCACACCATGTCCTTGGATTTTCGCGACCATAGCTGATGCGTTTCTCCAGGTGTACTGAAGGGTCGGGTCTTGATACAGGTTCAAGACCCCTACCATTCCTGTGAGGCGACTGCAAAGAACGATGTTGAGCTGGGAGTCTCGGGACTTGGCCACAAGTGTTGTAAGAGCTCTTGAGAGCGCCACTTGGTCATTCCAGAGGCTAAGGACTTTATCAGTGGTCTCCGAAGTCGCCAAAATGCCCTCATCTTTGGATTCAAAGTCAAGGTCTATGCTGGAACACCTTGACAAGGCCGAAGGGGTCAAACTTGGAGCAGGAGGTGCATGTCTGAGTCCCCATCCTTCCTCAGTGTTACGATTTTTGGCTTACTGTATGATATGCTCGGTTCACTTTCTTATCTCACCTCGTGTTCAGGTGTACTTTTACCTATGACCCGCTTCGATTCGCTCCACAGCTTTTATCTCGCACCGACCCCATGACCATAGGAGAGCCGGCTGTACAACTTTTAGAGCCCGCTGACGTCATTTGGATCCCGCGTGCCCCCGCAGGATTCCCTTGTACTTCTTATGGACTTTCCCTTCATCTTTCCTAGTTAGCTCGCTAGGGCCAGTACCCTAGGATCGCGCCATGTGTTTGTACTTTACAAACACCCTGTACTAGTATATAAGTCACGCCCTACCTAGCTTGTATGGTAGACTTGACTTCTTGTGTAATACCACATTGTCTTTGCCTCACGAATTGACTTGACTCGCCATTGCGCTTGAGTCCCTCTTTTGCTTGCCTCTTCACTTGAGCCTTGACTTCCCACTATTATCCTTGTGTCCCTGGGAGACCAAGTGATACTTGTTCATCACCGAACTGAACCTCAACTGGTTCACACCTTTCCGATCCCATTGACTTGCTGAAGTACACGTCGTACTTAACGCCCCTGTGGTGGCGTTACATTAAGTCAAGTCTCTCACAGTGGCGACATCTAGTCATAGCCGAACCAAGTTTAGGCCTGAATACATTGACCGCCTTAGCTCCGACGAACTATCGGACAGGGTTAAAGGAGCTGCAGTCTGGGCAGAACACAACAGAGTCAAAGGATATTTCATCTTTGATCCTTCGACACGATCATACCGACAAATCCATTACCTTGATGACAAACATCTTTGGGCTTTTATTGAATATTCCCCAACTGAAGGAGCGTGGTACACCACAGGACCAGTACCCCTCACCCTGAAAACCGGACCCCTAGGAATATCCAATCCTTTGGGCATTGATATCGACCCACCTAGCACTCCATCCCCAAGCATATCTGTACCAACAACCAACCTTCCCACCTCAGCATTCCCATCTTATGCAATGGCCCAACAGGGACAAGCATCTGCAAGCACCACCCTCACAAGTGGGAGTGGAGTACCTGTCACGAACCTAAGAACTTGGGTCGTGACTCACACATCTAAGACCGGTCCGCACTGGCCCAGTCTTAGGTAATCAACTTCCTAAAGGGGAAGTCCGAAGTCGGAGTTCCAAATTTGTACTCCGACGATCATGTGATCGGTCACGTGATTATCCTATGTTTATCAAGTCACCTGACGATTGGAAATCATACCACTCTCTGGAATTAATCTTATTGGACTGCGGAGCAGTCACACCACTATGGCGCAATCTTGCGTAATCGACTGTGGCACAGTTGTACGATACTTATGATTATTCTGATTGGCTGATATATTTAGAACCCTTCCAGAACCTTCCATTGTGCAGCACCTGTGGGAAGCAGTAGGCCTCCCCTAAAGTACGCACAGACCATGTACCCAGGTATATAAGCTAGAGCAATAGAACGGACAGTTCCTCAGACTGTCCACTTGTGTTTCCCCACTTGGATACTATTCCTTGTTCGTAAACAAGTTCAGGGCCTGACACTCACCATCGAGCCTTTCGCCTCTCTACTAGTACTCCTCATGCTCAGCATCTACCAGGTCTTCCTTTGTCATCCCCTCATCATCTTCATTGTCCCTCACATTCCTCATCAGAGAATCTCCACGTGTATTGCATGACTACTCTGAGTGAGTAGTTCATCACACTTGGACAGTCTCATTTATCTGACCTGGACGCTCCTTGATTTTCACGATCAGAGCTCAGGCTGGCACTGAGTTGGTCGTGTTCGGAAAACGTGCAGGGCCCGGGCACTATTCTGGGTTACAGTCGGAGATCGGTTATGTAAGATGACTTGCTCAAAGCAAGTGAAAGACGAGAGCAATAGATTCAGAGGTGGAAAACAAGACTAGAATGAGGGAATACAAGCTACCCTACTGGCTCTTTTATACTGTACAAAGTCCCTATTTTTCTGTATTTTTCCACAATTTTCTCCCTAATGCGCAGTCACTGTCGACATATGGCACCATCCGAGTCACATGACTTTTGTAAGTAAGTTTTCCAAAGGGAAACGGGAATTTCCGAAACATGAGAATTTAGAACATGGAAGAATCTTGAAACACAAGAATATGAGAACTTCCGCAGCTAATTCTAGAATTGACTGATGGCATGATTTGGTGATCGTGACATTGATAGTGTCTGATTTCGGAGACGAATTCGGTCACTGGGACGGTGACTCCAGTTCCTACCATACCTCATGGGAGCCCCATTATAGCGGCCCCCTGCGTTATCAAATCTTCTCTCCCTCTCCTTTCACATTTCCATTATCTCTGGTGGGACTAAACACCCCCCTCCCCATCCAAGTTGAGCAAGTCACTCTCCCCCAAGGCCTGGCAGCTTTCACAGCGCCCTTGTCCCCAGTTCTCTCCCACCCCCTGACACCTCGCCCCACTACCCCCCTCTCCTACAAAGAGGCTAGCCCTGGCGTCGAGTACGTTTTACTTGATGAAAATTACATTTCCCTCTCTGGTGTCCTGTTCCCCGTCACTCGCCCCTTGTCCCTGTCCCCAGATTTTGATATCCGGTCCCAAGTAGCTGTTCGATCCAGCACCCCCCACACTTGCTCCACGTCCCCGGAACTGATATACCCAGATCCGGTTCAAGTTTTCCAGTCCCCTTTGCTTGGGCAATTGTCGCCCCTCTCCGATCTCCCATCCCCTTCAGTCCGCCTTGTCTCGCCTCGTCCCTGGTCCTCATCTCTTCCTCCTCGCCCCGCTACCCCAGACTTGCCCATCAACTACCATCGCGTAGCAGAAGGCGTCCCCCACGTAGACACCCCTGACAACGACCTCCCCCACGAAGAGCAGGAGAACATTCCCCCTGCCCTGCCCATCGTTCGCCCCCCGTCCTGTATCAACGTTACCACCAGCCCACACCCCCATCAATTCATTAACGTCCAGACACCCCAGGGAGAAGAGTGGAGACCCATCTTGGAGTTCTATCAGGTCTCCCTAACACAGCTCCCCTCCATTGACCACCTCCTTGCGTACCCCCCTAACTTTCCCAGCGTTACCCCCTTCCGCTTCCAGTCCCCGCACTACATCCAACTCTTCCCCCATCACCGTCCCCTTGCCCTTGCTCTCGGAATCCCCCCCCTATACACCTGCTCCCAAGCCATTCTCAACCTTCCCAGCCGAGGCCTCCCTCTTGGCTCCATCAAGTATAATTTCCAGGAAGGTATCTGTCGGGCATTCGCCCCCTTGAACCAAGTAATTTGGCAGGCGTACATTGGGACTCCAGTCACCCTTGAGCTCCAAGATTTTCTGGATGGTAGGATCATCTCCACGTACGGATACTTGGCCTTTTGGCAAGACCGGATCTTCATTATTGATCAGGGGTACCACTTTGAGGACGCTGTCAGAGCTAGCCCCTCCCTCCTTTCTTACTGTTTTACGCCTCGACTCCCAACTGACCCCTTCCTGTACATTTCTACCCACCTAGATCATCAGGAACTATAACTATTTACTTTACCAGTAAGTAGTTGTAGTCAGATTGGTCATTGGTAGAAAAATAAATGGGGTTTAGTGTCACATTTTCGTCCAACTCAAATCCCTGAACAAGAGCAAATTAATTGCTCTCAAGCCCTCTTTGAAACCCACAGAGAAAGACAACTCCAATATTACAATCCTTCCAGTACCCTCGTCAACCTTGCTCACTCCAACACAGTAGAAATTTGGAGTGATAGCACCCTCCTCCTTAAAGACCTCGACTCTATACTCCCGTTTGGAAAAGTACTCCCCCTAGTCAAGTTTCAAGACTTTGTCACGAACAACTTAGACAAGCTTAGCAACCTAGCTCAAGAACAGCTCCTGTATTGGCACCTGGCCAAAACACTCACAATCCACGGTGCCCCCATTGAATCCACCCTCCTTTGGAACAAAGACAACTATCTTTGGTTCGTCCACATTGCCCCTAGAAGACAGTGCATCATAGAAAAGCTCCTAAACGGAGAAAGACAATACTTCCTTGAACGGTTTCAATTGGACTACGAGCAAGTCCAAATATCCTTCCAAGAGATTCGAATAGAATCTACCCAACTCGGACCACATCTAGTCATCACTGAAGGTCACGAACACACCTTCAAGTGGGGAAACTTCTGGGAAACAACCCTTGAAAACCCAGACACCAATATCGTCAACCCAAGAATCTTTCACCTCCCCCCAGACACCCCTGACGATCACAACTTTGTCACACGTCTTGACATCCAAGAGAACAGAGACGAACCTCTCCCATCAAGTAATCCACCAAGTCCAAGCCCAAGCCCCCCTACACCTTTTACAGATACTGATAGTGGTTGGGGAGAACCTGCCAACCAGTGGATCAGTAACGGCGTCTGTTGGTGTAGTAAAGAAGTCTGTACTTGTGGTTACAGACCAGATACCCAACCTACTCCACCTAGTGTAGTATTGTGGGCCCCAGGCCAGGATTACCTACCCTCTTCATCAATAGAAGAGGACCTTGTCATTTAAACCACCCTGGCTGAAAGTACTATTGATTGGGCTATCAACCTGGCATCTCAGCAAACAACACAAAGATCAAGAAACCGACGACCAAGACAGTTTATAAGAAGGGACACACCACTTCCCTCTCCTGAAGAAAACCCCCCCGTGCTTCCTAATATAGATATTAGGAGAATAAACCGAAATCAAGCATCCATGCACCCAAGTAACCCAGTCCAAGCAACCCCACTTATCCAAGTTACCAAGAACTCCCTCCAGTTGTTCACCAACCCTCCACTAGTAGTGAAGAAGGACAATTCCTAGCAACCCAACCTACATATTACCACCTCCCAGAAGTACCTTTCATATCAAGATCTTTACCCACAAGAAACCCAAGAGAACTCCAAACATTTAAACAACACTGTCAACTCGTTTTCCACAGACACGGCTGCCCCCTCACTATCCAACACACAGCAAATAACATCTGGGACCTCACCACAGATCCAACAAGCTTCCAAGGACACCTGTGGAGATCTAGTACTTTGATATCCCACTATGGAATATTCGAAGAGTACTGTTGGATAAGACCAAGTCAACAACCAAGCGCCGTCCACGGTATACAACTTCAACCAGTGTACAAAGTATTCTACGCCTGGGACACAGACAGTTGGACAGTTTCAAGATTACCACGCCCGCAGTGAATGACTGACCCCCCCGAAATTTAACACAAGAGACCTTACTTTGGAAGAAACAGAAAAAGTCCCCAAATACTTCAAGAAACCCTGGTTTTCACTCGACGACAACCTAGTCCATGCACTCTGGGAAGGAAAAGAAGTCACTAGCAAGAAAGGAAAATTCCCTTGGTCCTTCTTTGAAGATAACTGAGTAATCACCAAAGACAACTTTGAAGAAACCTATCCAGGATACAGTAACTTCGACGTGAAGTCTTACAATCACTACAACCTCACAGCTAAATATCAAGGAAAGGCAGTTCGCTGGTCTAATAAGCGAAGCCTTTGGGTTTATAAAAACAACTGACACGTCGTCTTCCCAGACTCTGACCAAGAAGGATCAGAACTTACCCTGGCAACAAGTACAGAAGAATCAGGAACAGAAGAATTGGAAACAGAACAAGCAGAAGTTTCCGGCCTCCTAGAGTCAGCTACCAAGACAGTTGCATCAGCACTAGCTCGTATCACATCAAGACCACAGACACCACAGCCACGAAGTGTGGAGTTACCTGGCGCACTACCAAGTACCCCAGGACGTTCACAAGAATCCAAGTTACCCCAGTATACACCAAGACCGAGTCTTTTCAGAAAGCAACCACAACCCCCCAGTCCAGTAGTATCCCCAGTACCCAGAAGCACCATGGCCTCTCCAGGAGGAAACAAGTTATTAGGTGTACCCCCAGAGCCGTTCGATGGCAAACAAGACAAGGCAGAAGCTTTCTGGCAGAATGTAGAAAATTACTACTACCTCAACCAAGGAACGTACCCAGATGAGGGCAAGCGTGTATCAGCTGCCCTAACACACTTCAAGACAGGCACCTCAGCAGGAGATTGGGCTCAAGACAGACAGAAAACAGCACTAGAGGCAACACCCATAGACTTTGGCACTTGGAAGGATTTCCGAGATGCCTTCAAGAACCACTTCATCCCATCCCACACCAAGTTAGAATCAACAAACCTCATGTATTCTATGAAGATGGGAAATCGTCCCTGTTGATAAGTGACCTGTGCGCACTTAGTGGCTCAATGGACACGCAGATAACGGACTGCTTTAGATTAGATATACAGGACTTGTAGATTAGATTATTTTGATCTTTACAATCTCGGACTTCTTGTATTCTCTTATCTATGACATCACACATGTACATGACATCATGGACCACTCTGGATTGCCCTTGTACTACGTCTATGTACTTTTTCCTTTGTTCTTATCTTTATTGTGATGTCACTACAATATCATAGTCTGGACTCTTCTTGTTCTTTACGCCTTGTTCTCCTATTAGTCCACTCCTTTGTCCGTGTACAGAACAATGCGCCTTGTATTTACTGTGACCTGCTGTTACCAGCGTCACCCTCTGTAGCAGTATAAGTAGAGTACTTTGTACGCTCCTGGTCCACATCAGTTCTCATCTGTTGTGTGCCAGGTATGTCTCCCCTTCTCCAATGTATAATCAGTTCTCATCTGTTGTGTGCCAGACTCTCATCTGCTTCACTTGCTTGATAACACTCTGTTGCTGCTTCCAGCCACTCTTGATATCTCACCACAGTCACCAGTTCACTGTGAGTATCATCCCTTCATGTGCGCTGTTCATCAGGTTATGGGCCCTGGTGCCCAAGCCACTCCACTTGGCTGGTCACTGTGTTCTTAGGATCACACACCAGGTCAAGGTCTGTCTGGGGCCTCACCAGCCTTGCCCAAGGCAGTTGACACTGGGGCGCCAGTGGTCACTGCTAAGGAACCTCCTGTAACATGTACTGCCCAGTAGTCCTACTTTCACCCCTACTGTTCTCCTAGCCCCTGCGCTATGCGCAAGGAGATTGGATCTGGCAGCCCCATAATCCATATCCAGGTGTGCATGGCCCACTGGGCTGTGTATTGTGGAGCTTAGTGCCAGCTGTCTCTGGTGCTCCACACTGGGCGCAGGATCTCCTCACCATGGGAGTGTAAAACCTGGTTCAGACTCTGGGGGGTGTTCACCACTATGGTGTTCTGCAGCCAGATACCTGCCTTGTAGCGGCAATGGGAAAGGATTCAGTAAAGCCACTTGTGGCGATGAGGCAACCAATAGGCCGAGGAGGCTGAGGTAGACAGCCTTGGGCTCTGAAAGCATCCACTTCACTTCCCCCTGACACAAACTGGTGAAGCTGTGTCTTAGACACATCCTGGCTGGCAGCTAGCTCCCAGTATAGCAAAGGGATTATTCCATCCTGGGCCTAGCCCTTGTATCACTGGCATACCATCAGGAGGCAGGACGTGTTAGCGTTCTGGCCTTACAGATTCACAGACTGGAGCGGTTACCCCCGTCCTATCTTGCAACTGTTCTGAAGCACTGTCGCTGACTGCTCCTCAGCGATAGATAAAACATCCCTATGGCATCTTCCAACAATTCTTCTCGTGCTGCCTCGCCCACTGGTGCTGCCACCACTGGTGCGGCTGCAGGCACCACAGCAGGCGGTTCACTGCCACCTGTTACTGGGTCCACACCCTCCTCGCGTATCTCAAACGCGTATGGCAATTCCTTTGGCATGCCTTCGGGCATCAATCTCACCCGATTCGATGGGTCCAATTGGAACGAGTGGTCTGGAACCTTAGAGGCCATCCTCACGCTGAATGAAGCAGAGGATGTGTTCTACCTCCAAGTTCCACCCTCTGGAATCACCGCTGATGAGTGGGACTCTGTCCAGCGTCGGGCTAAGGCGTATCTTCGCCTCTATCTTAAGCCTGACGTCTACTCCCTCGTTGCCGACCCACTCGCCTATCCCACCTTCAAGTCAAAGTGGGACAAACTAAAGGACGTTTATGCTGGTGCCAGTGGCAGCACCACCATTTTTAATTTGTGGATCCAATTAACTCAAGCCCGCCTCGACGACTCCGCGCCCATGGCCTCTCAGTTGGCCAAACTCAATGAGCTGCGGGTCGGCCTTTCCAACGCACAGATGGGTGTCACAGACACCCAATTCTGTCTCATACTTCTCCACGCTCTGCCAGCCTCCTACGAGGTTCTGGCCTCCACCATCCTCGCCAGTGGCGCCCCCTCCAAACTCAAGCACGCTGAAATAATTGCGTGCATCGTTTCGGAGGAAGCGCATCGCTCTGGCCCCTCTGGTTCCTCGCTCAACAAGGCTGCCCCCATTAAGCCTAGCAGTGGCCCACGTAAGAAAAAGGACCATTCCCAGCTTACTTGCCACTACTGTAATAAAAAGGGGCATATCAAGCCTGACTGCAGGCAGAGGAAGAAGGATGAAGCTGCGGGGAAGCTTAAGGACACTGGCAACAAGGCTGCCAACTCACATGTATTAGTACCAACCACCGCCTCCATTAAGGAGGTCGATGATGAGCCCGCCATTAACTGGGCAGACAATGCAGTTGGTGTTGCCTTGTATGCTGCCTCGCGTGTGCGTTGGATGATGGACAGTGGTGCGACACACCACATCACACCACATCGGTCTGACTTCAAGGACTACACCCCGTGTAAAGGCACTGTGCGCCTGTGATGAACACTCACTCAGAGTGCTCGTGCAGGACACTTGGCTGACGAGGAACGCGAGGAACGATGAAGACGGTAGGGAAAACTTGGAGGAACTTGGCTAGAACAAGGATAACAATGAGGTCGCGAATCCAAGCTATGGTTAATAGCGAAGAAAGGCACTAGAGGGTTATCCAAGTGGGAGTCACAAGTGGACAGTCTGAGGGACTGTCCGTTCTATTGCTCTAGCTTATATACCTGGGTACATGGTCTGTGCGTACTTTAGGGGAGGCTTACTCCTTCCCACAGGTGCTGCGCAATGGAAGGTTCTGGAAGGGTTCTAAGTATAACAACCAATCAGAATAATCGTAGGTATCGTACGACTGCTCCGCAGTCGATTGCGCAAGATTGCGCCATAGTGGCGTGACTGCTCCGCAGTCCAATAGGATTAATCCAAAGAGTGGTACGACTTTCAGTCGTCAGGTGACTTGATAAACATAGGATAATCACGTGACCGGTCACGTGACCGTCGGAGTACGAATTTGGAACTCCGACTTCGGATTTCCCCTTTAGGAAATTGATTACATAAGACCGGGCCGGCGCGGACCGGTCTTAGACGCTCGAGTCACGACCCAAGTTTACAGGTTCGTGACAGCGCCTGGGTGATAAATCCACAATCGACCAAATTGGTGTAGGCTCCGTCGTCTTCACTACGAGCCAGGGCATTCCCATCACCCTCAGTAATGTGCTGCACCTTCCACAGGTGAAGACATGCTTCTTGTCGACGCGTGCCTTAGCACAAAAGGGTGTGGAAGTGGCCTTTGACAGTGGCTCATTTAAAATATCTGTCAGTAAAAAATGTGTAGCTCTTGGCTACTTGGAGGACAACCTCTACTGGTTGGACGCTTCAAGCATTGGCCTCAATGCCCACATCAAAAGTGCTGCCACCACTCTTGATATCTGGCATCAGCGCATGGGACACATCTCCCCTGCTGCTCTTAAGTCGTACAGTCCCTCTGCCACTACTGGCATGGACATTGACAGCTCTACTACGCACACTGCTGTGTGTCGTGGGTGCGAGTTAGGCAAATCCACTCGCCAACCCTTCTCTGCGTCCTCCACCAAGAGGACAACCCGTATCTTTGAGATTGTACACAGTGACCTCGCCGGTCCAATGCAAACTCAGTCCCTACAAGGCTCCGCGTACACCGCCACCTTCATAGATGACCACTCCAAGCACGCAGTGGTGTACTTCATTAAGTCGAAGGATCAGTTTGTGAAAGCGCTGCAGATGTATTTGGCCTGGGGTGAAACCCAGACGTCCCATAAACTGCGCGCACTCCACTCTGACCGTGGAGGCGAGTACATGGCAAGCCAAGTACAGGACATTCTCAAGCAGAGAGGGATAGAGCATCACCTCACGATGCCAGGTTCACCACAGTCGAACGGGAAAGCTGAGCGGTTCAACCGCACCATTACGGACAAGGCAATGGCCATGCTTCACACAGCAGGCATGTCTAAAGGCTTCTGGGAGCATGCTATGAGCACTGCGGTACACATCTATAACCACTCTCCCACCCGTACGCTCAAGTGGCGCACACCCTATGAGCTCTGGTACTCTGGCAAGGTACCAGATGTCTCTCATTTACGCGTCTTTGGATGCAAGGGGTACATGCACGTACCTGCTGATAAGCGTCGCAAATTGGATGCGAAGGCTATTGAAGTCACGCTTATTGGGTTTGAGCCCGAATCTAAGGGCTATAAGCTTTGGGACCGCCAAACCCGCTCTGTCCGTTTGTCCAGGGATGTGACATTTGACGAGAGCAGCTTCCCGTCCCTCCAGGGTGCTGAGCCACACCCACAACCTTCTCAAGTGGTGTCACAACCACTACCTCCACCAGTAATTGCCGTACCTAGCACGTCGGCGTTACCACCACAGCGAGTTCCCTCCCCTGCACACTCCAGCAGTAGTGAGGAGGAGGATGTTGAAGAACTCCTAGACCCGAAACAAGAGCGTCCACACACGCCACCACCACCACCTGCACTGCCCACTCTGCCCACTCTGCCCACTCTGCCCACCACACCAAAGCGTGAGCAAGTCACTCCCACCTCACCACCGCCACGCCAAAGTGCAACGCGCATTATGCGCCATGTTCCACCTCCCTCACCGGATATGCCGGGAGGTTTTGAGGCTCGTGCACAGCGTAGTCAGCTGTTGCATGAGATGGACAATGCACCAAGGCGCTCTAGCCGTGTGCCTGTGCCCAACCCTCGCTATTACAGTGGGGACAATGTGGCACTACGCGGCAGGCGACTGGGGTATGCGGAACTGTTAGCTGCGGCCTATGTCGGCAGAGACCCTGCATCCTATGCAGAGGCCATGCGGTCTGCAGATGCAGATGAGTGGACTAAGGCGTGTCAGTATGAAATGGACGCACTCGCCCACAATGGGACATGGGAGTTAGTGGATCTCCCGCCTAATCGTAAGGCAGTAAAATCCAAATGGGTCTTCAAGCTCAAAGCGGATGGCCGCTACAGAGCTTGCTTGGTGGCTAAGGGGTTTACGCAAATCCCTGGCATTGATTTTGATGAAACCTTCTCTCCCGTCACACGATTCGAGTCGCTGAGATTACTTCTGGCGTTGGCCGCGCTGGAGGACTGGCACATCCATCAGATGGATGTCAAGTCTGCGTTCCTCAATGGTGTGCTTGACAAAGAGATTTACATGGAGCAACCACAAGGGTTCATCACCACTGGTGCAGAGACGAAGGTGTGTCGCCTGGTGAAGGCGATATATGGTCTCAAACAAGCCTCCCGTGCATGGAACTTGCAATTCCATGGAGTGTTACTTGCACTCAGCTTCAAGCGGACGTTTGCCGATGCCGGCGTATATGTGTTGCCTCAACGAGAGGGGGATGGTCCACTCTTCGTTATCGTTTACATTGATGACATCACTATATTGGGTGCCTCGCTGGAGAGGATTAAGCGTTTGAAGTCAGATCTTTCTGAACGCTATGAGATGACAGATCTCGGGGAGATAGAGTCCTATCTTGGTATGCGCATTGTGCGCGACTGCTCCCTCAGACGCATCGAAATAGATCAGTCTGGCTATGTCAAGGATGTCCTTGAACGCTTTGGCATGTCTGATGCCACTCCACACTCCACACCCCTGCCCGCTGGTGCTGACGAGCACCTTCATAAATATACGGGTCAGGCTACTGCCTCTGACATTACGCACTATCAGTCACTCATTGGTAGTCTGCTATACGTTCAGATTGGTACTAGACCGGACATTTCCTTCGCTGTGTCACGTCTGGCGCAGTATGCAGCGAATCCTTCACCTCAACATCTGCGACTTGCGCAATATGTTCTGGCTTACTTAGTAGGCACTGTGGACATGCGGATAGTCTACGATGGCGCCAATGGAGATGGCCTTCATGGCTACTCTGATTCTTCCCTGGGCGACCAGGTTGACGACAGACACTCCACTTCGGGTTATGTGTTCCTTTTAGCCAATGGTGCAATAAGCTGGTCTTCGCGAAAGCAAAAAACAGTGGCCCAAAACACTACAGAGGCGGAATACATGGCCATGACCGATGCAGCCAACCAAGCCGCATGGTATCAGAGCTTCCTTGCGGAACTCAGGTACGAGGTCGACGACCCCATCCCACTACATGGTGACAACAAGGGTGCCATTGACTTGGCCTTGAACCCTGTCACTGGGAGGCGATCGAAGCACATTGCCATTAGGCATCATGTCATAAGGGAGTACATCGAAAAGGGGACCATCACCCTTATTAGAACCCCTACTGCGGAAATGGTTGCGGACGGCTTCACCAAGTCGCTTGCGCGTGTCCTGCTGCAGCAACACAATATTGACATGGGCTTGTGCTAGTCCCAGATTGTTGATCACGGGGAGATGTTGATAAGTGACCTGTGCGCACTTAGCGGCTCAATGGACACGCAGATAACGGACTGCTTTAGATTAGATATACAGGACTTGTAGATTAGATTATTTTTGATCTTTACAATCTCGGACTTCTTGTATTCTCTTATCTATGACATCACACATGTACATGACATCATGGACCACTCTGGATTGCCCTTGTACTACGTCTATGTACTTTTTCCTTTGTTCTTATCTTTATTGTGATGTCACTACAATATCATAGTCTGGACTCTTCTTGTTCTTTACGCCTTGTTCTCCTATTAGTCCACTCCTTTGTCCGTGTACAGAACAATGCGCCTTGTATTTACTGTGACCTGCTGTTACCAGCGTCACCCTCTGTAGCAGTATAAGTAGAGTACTTTGTACGCTCCTGGTCCACATCAGTTCTCATCTGTTGTGTGCCAGGTATGTCTCCACTTCTCCAATGTATAATCAGTTCTCATCTGTTGTGTGCCAGACTCTCATCTGCTTCACTTGCTTGATAACACTCTGTTGCTGCTTCCAGCCACTCTTGATATCTCACCACAGTCACCAGTTCACTGTGAGTATCATCCCTTCATGTGCGCTGTTCATCAGTCCCTTCAACGACTGGTACCAAGAATGGTCCACCTACGCAAATCGATCAGGCATAAACAATGAAACAAAGATGTTTGCCTTCCAACGTTGCCTCCCAGGAGCCCTACACCAAAAGTTACTTGGTGTATCCCCAGTTCCAGACACCCTAGAAAAATTGGTCAATCTAGCAAGAGAATTTGACCATGTATGGCGCCTCTACAGTAACCCAGCATTCACAGGAAGAACACTCAACCAAGGGCCAAGAAATAGAGCCATTTACGCCGATGAAGATGGTGCTCAAGTCAATGCCACAACGTCCATAAGACCCCAACAAGTGGGCAAGATAACCAAGGAAGAGAAAGAAAGACGCTTCAAAGAGAAGCTCTGTTTCTATTGCAGAAAGCCAAACCACCGAGCCAAGGAATGCCGGTCCAAGGAAAGCTCTCAAACGCCGAGAAGGCCAGGGAATGGAAGACCCAGTAACCAGTGGTCAGACTTCAGAGCGCACGCGGCTCTGCCACAAGAAACATCCTATGAGGACCTCCCACAAGAACACCCAGCACAGATAGCAGTGTTATATCACAAAATTCCAGCACCATCCATGATCCAGTGACCTCGTTCAACACCCAAGGATTTTTGAACCATCCTACTGAAGCACTGTCAATACGGATGTTACAAGTGGCCACCCATAGACCCATCACAGTATATTCGTTACTAGAGATGTTAGACTCTGAGCCTGTACCTGGTGATACTATATGAAATAGATGATCACCCTCCTTGACGCTCAGAGTTGCTCTAGTCAGAAAAAAGACAGGCTGAGAAATCAGTGTGTGCGCCTTACTCGATAGCAGCGCAGAAGGAATCATTATAGACCAAGACTTTGCCACAAGAAAGAAATTAACACTCAGGACCCTAGTTAACCCACTACCAGTTAAAAATGTGGATGGAACCCTAAACAAGCAAGGCTCAGTCAAGTATACAACAATCCAGAAGATCCGGATAAAGACATCCGACAACAACTTCCATGATGAATGGGTGGAATTATACGCCACCACACTAGGAGACCATGACATCATCCTAGGAACAGATTGGTTCAAAGCACACAATCCAGAAGTAAATTGGGCCTTGCCACAGTTGGCCTTCACATGTTGCCCCCCATCTTGTACCTTGTCCACCAAGCCATTCGTAGTCACATCCAAGAAACCACAGTCAAGGGCAACCACAATTAACCAAGTCCACATCACCGAAGAACACCAAGAAGAGGAACCACAGTTTAACCAAGAAGCCATGGAGCCATTCCTGAATTTTCATGAAAATAGCAAATGTGATGCCATTCACATCCAAGCCAAGACAACCACGAGCACAGAAATCGCCGCCAAGACAACACCACAAGTATCCACAAGTCACATCCCAGTACAGTTCTCCAAGTATACTCAAGTTTTTAGCAAAGAAGCATCACAATGTTTGCCACAACATCAGCCCTGGGACCATGCCATTGAACTCAAACCAGGAGCTAGCATGAAGAACAGCTCCATCTATCACCTCACACCCAAAGAATCCAAAGCCCTACGGACCTATATCACAGACCACCTAATGAGGGGATATATTCGCCCTTCCAAGTCACCCATGGCCAGCCCTTTCTTCTTTGTCGACAAAAAGGATGGCAAATTATGCCCTGTTCAAGACTATCATGCACTTAACGATATCACAATCAAGAACGCCGCTCCACTGCCATTAATCCCAGAACTCATTTATAAACTACACAGCGCTAGATATTTCACCAAGTTGGATATTCATTGGGGATACAACAATATCCGAGTCAAAGAAGGAGATCAATACAAAGCAGCTTTCAAGATGCCTCTCGGACTCTACAAACCCACAGTCATGACATTCGGTCTCTGCAACGCCCCTGCCACGTTCCAAACTTTCATGAATACCATTTTCGAAGATCTGATAGACAAAGGACATGTTGTCATCTATCTTGATGATATCTTAATATTTGCAGAAGATCTCACCACACTAACAAGGCTCACTCACGAAGTCCTGTCCCAGTTGGCCAAATACGACCTGTATTTGAAACCAGAAAAGTGTTCCTTTGCCCAAACATCCATTGAGTACCTTGGAATCATCATTTCTGAAGGCCAAGTAGCCATGGACCCAGCCAAGGTGGCTGGTATCAAAGACTGGCCCACACCCAAAACAGTCAAGCAGGTTCAAGCATTTTTGGGATTTTGCAACTTCTATCGGCATTTCATCAAGGATTTCTCCACCATTGCACAACCTCTGTTTGACATCACCAAGAAAGATAGACCCTTTGCTTGGACCCCAGCAACAAACACTTCCTTTAGGTCACTCATCACAGCATTCACATCGACTCCAGTCCTTGCCCTCCCAGACCATGACAAGCCTTTCCGGTTGATCACCAACGCTAGCGATTTCGCCACCAGAGCCATCTTAGAATAGCCAGATGATCTTAATCGTTGGCACCCCGTCGCGTACCACTCCAAATCCTTGCAACTGGCAGAATGCAACTACGAAATCCACGATAAAGAGCTCCTTGCCATTATCCGTGCCCTTGAAATCTTTTGGCATTACCTTGAAGGACGCAATGACACCACAGAAATCTGGTCCGACCATGGAAATCTTGTCTATTTCACCACGAAACAGAAGCTCACACACTGCCAAGCCCATTGGGCCCTCTTCCTCTCTCAATTCAAGTTCATGATCATCCACAAGCCCGGAACTCAGGATAAATCTGATGCCCTGTCCAGGCGTCCAGACCTTAAAGAGGGGATAGTGCACGAGAATGAAGAATGTGCACTCTTGGATAACAAATTTTTCGCACTCTGCACAGCATGACCCATGACGATCATGGTAGAAGGAAACACCACACTATGACAGTGAATCAAGAACACTCAAGAATATGACAATGAAGTCACCCTTGCCCTAGAAACCCTTCTAAAAAATGGCCCACGTTCCCTTACAAAGGGATTAGAAGACTGGAATTTGGAAGATGGAATCATCCTGTATAAAGGACAAGTATACGTCCCCAAGAACGAAGACCTCCATAGAGAGATTGTAACGCCACCACAGGGGCGTCAAGTACGACGTGTACTTCAGCAAGTCAACGGGATTGGATAGGTGTGAGTCGGTTAGGACTCAGTTCGGTGATGAACAAGTATCACTTGGTCTCCCAGGGACACAAGGATAATAGCGGAGGGTCAAGGCTCAAGCGAAGAGGTAAGCAGAAGCGGGGACTCAAGCGCAAGGGCGAGTCAAGTCAATTCGTGAGGCAAAGACAATGTGGTATTACACAAGAAGTCAAGTCTACTGTACAAGCTAGGTAGGGCGTGACTTATATACTAATACAGGGTGTTTGGCTAAGCCAAACACATGATGCAAGACTGACACCTTGCGCTAAACAGAGTACAAAGGGATACACTATATCAAGGGTTATGAGGACATGCAGGTCCGTGCGTGCGTCAGATCAACTTGGAAAGGTATAGTGGTTTTCAATGGTGCAAACCGCTGGTCGAAAGGAGTCGGGCGCAAGTGAAACGAAGCGAAACGGATGGGCGCGTGACAGATGAGAAGCCTGCGGAGACCATGTATTGTACAGCAGGAGATAGAACAAGCCAAGACACGTGTAACAGAAGCAGGAATCGTAACATTGTTGATAAGTGACCTGTGCGCACTTAGCGGCTCAAATGGACACGCAGATAACGGACTGCTTTAGATTAGATATACAGGACTTGTAGATTAGATTATTTTTGATCTTTACAATCTCGGACTTCTTGTATTCTCCTATCTATGACATCACATATGTACATGACATCATGGACCACTCTGGATTGCCCTTGTACTACGTCTATGTATTTTCCTTTGTTCTTATCTCTATTGTGATGTCACTATGATATCATAGTCTGGACTCTTCTTGTTCTCTACGCCTTGTTCTCTTTCTAGTCCACTCCTTTGTCTGTGTACAGAACAATGCGCTTTGTATTCACTGTGACCTGCTGTTACCAGCATCACCCCCTGTAGCAGTATAAGTAGAGTACTTTGTACGCTCCTGGTCCACATCAGTTCTCATCTGTTGTGTGCCAGGTATGTCTCGTCTCTTGTAATAACATCAGTTCTCATCTGTTGTGTGCCAGACACCCACCTGCTTCACCTGCAAGATCTCTCTGTTGCTGCTTCAAGCTCACCTTCATATCTCACCACAGTCTCCAGTTCACTGTGAGTATGATCCCTTCATGTGCGCTGTTCATCAGGTTATGGGCCCTGGTGCCCTAGCCACTCCACTTAGCTGGTCACTGTGTTCTTAGGATCACACACCAGGCTAAGGTCTGTCTGGGGCCTCACCAGCCTTGCCCAAGGCAGTGGACACTGGGGCGCCAGTGGTCCCTGCTGAGGAACCTCCTGCTATGTACTGCCCAGTAGTCCTACTTTCATCCCTACTGTTTTCCTAGCCCCTGCGCTATGCGCAAGGAGATTGGGTCTGGTAGCCCTTCAATCCATATCCAGGTGTGCATGGCCCACTGGGCTGTGTATTGTGGAGCTTAGCGCCAGCTGTCTCTGGTGCTCCACACTGGGCGCAGGATCTCCTCACCATGGGAGTGTAAAACCTGGTTCAGACTCTGGGGGGTGTTCACCACTATGGTGTTCTGCAACCAGATACCTGCCTTGTAGCGGCAATGGGAAAGGATTCAGTAAAGCCACTTGTGGCGATGAGGCAACCAACAGGCTGAGGAGGCTGAGGTAGACAGCCTTGGGCTCTGAAAGCATTCATTCCACATCCCCCTGACGCAAACTAGTGAGCCGTGTCCTAGACACATCCTGGCTGGCAGCTGGCTCCTAGTATGGCAAAGGGATCTTCCACCCTGGGCCTAGCCCTTGTATCACTGGCATATCACAGGAGGCAGGATGCATTAGCATTCTGGCCTTACAGATTCACAGACAGGAGTGGTACCCCCCATTATATCTTGCAAACTGTTAGAAGCACTGTCGCTGACTGCTCCTCGGCGACAGATAAACCATCCCAATGTCTGCTCACTCTTCTCGCTCTGCCTCGCCCACTGGTGTTGCCACCACCACTGCGGCTGCAGGTGCCACGGCAGGTGCCTCAACCGGCCTGCCCCCTATCACTTCTGGGTCCACACCCTCCATGCGCCTGTCAAATGCGTATGGCACAACCTTCGGCATGCCTGCGGGCATTCGCCTCGATCAATTCGACAGGGACACACTGGAATGAGTGGTCTGGAACGCTGGAGGCAATCCTCACTCTTCATGAGGCTGAGGACGTGTTTACACACCATGCCCCGCCAACCGGAGTCACAGCCGACGAATGGGACTCTATCCAACGTTGGTCCAAGGCATACCTTCACCTATACCTCAAACCAGATGTGTACTCCCTTGTCGCTGATCCCTATGCCTACCCCACCTTCGCTGCGAAGTGGGACAAGCTAAAGGATGTGTATGCTGGTGCTTCGGGCAGCACCACCATCTTTAATTTGTGGATCCAGTTAACCCAAGCCCGCCTCGACGACTCCGCACCTATGGCCTCCCAATTGGCCAAGCTCAATGAGCTGCGGGTCGGCCTTTCCAACGCACAGATGGGTGTCACTGACACCCAATTCTGTCTCATTCTTCTCCACGCCCTGCCAGCCTCCTATGAGGTTCTGGCATCTACCATCCTCACCAGTGGCGCACCCTCCAAACTCAAGCACGCTGAAATAATTGCACGCATCGTTTCGGAGGAGGCGCGCCGTTCTGGCCCCTCTGGTTCTTCACTCAACAAGGCTGCCCCTATCAAGCCAAGTGGTGGTGCCCGTAAGAAGAAGGATCACTCTCAGCTTACGTGCCACTACTGTAACAAGAAGGGGCATATCAAGCCTGACTGCAGGCAGAGGAAGAAGGATGAAGCTGCGGGGAAGTTAAAGGACACTGGCAACAAGGCTGCCAACTCTCATGTACTCGTACCTACCACCGCCTCCATTAAGGAGGTCAGTGATGAACCGGCCATTAATTGGGCCGCCAATACAGTTGGAGTTGCCTTGTATGCTGCCTCGCGTGTGCGTTGGATGATGGACAGTGGTGCAACACACCACATCACACCACATCGGTCAGACTTCAAGGACTATACCCCATGTCAAGGCAGTGTGCGCCTAGGGGATAAGTCCACAATCGACCAAGTTGGTGTAGGCTCCGTCGTCTTCACTACAAGCCAGGGCATTCCTATCACCCTAAGCAATGTGCTACACCTACCACAGGTGAAAACACGCTTTCTGTCAACACGTGCACTAGCACAAAAGGGTGCGGAAGTGGCCTTTGACAGTGGCTCGTTTAAAATATCTGTCAATAAAAGTTGTGTAGCTATTGGCTACTTGGAGGACAACCTATACTGGTTGGACGCTTCAGGCATTGGCCTAAATGCACACGTCAAAAGTGCTGCCACCACTCTTGATATCTGGCATCAGCGCATGGGACACATCTCCTCTGCTGCTCTCAAGTCGTACGGTCCCTCTGCCACTACAGGCATGGACATTGACAGCTCTACCACGCACACTGGTGTGTGTCGTGGGTGCGAGTTAGGTAAATCCACTTGCCAACCCTTCTCTGCGTCCTCCACCAAAAGGACAACTCGTATATTTGAGATTGTGCACAGTGACCTAGCCGGTCCTATGCAAACTCAATCCCTGCAAGGCTCCACCTACACCGCCACCTTCATAGACGACCACTCTAAGTTTGCAGTGGTGTACTTCATTAAGTCGAAGGATCAGTTTGTGAAAGCGCTGCAGATGTATTTGGCCTGGGGTGAAACCCAGACGTCCCATAAACTGCGCGCACTCCACTCTGACCGTGGAGGCGAGTACATGGCAAGCCAAGTACAGGACATTCTCAAGCAGAGAGGGATAGAGCATCACCTCACGATGCCAGGTTCACCACAGTCGAACGGGAAAGCTGAGCGGTTTAACCGCACCATTACGGACAAGGCAATGGCCATGCTCCACACAGCTGGCATGTCTAAAGGCTTCTGGGAGCACGCTATGAGCACTGCGGTACACATCTACAACCGCTCTACCACCCGTACACTTAAGTGGCGCACACCTTTTAAGCTCTGGTACTCTGGCAAAGTACCAGATGTCTCACATTTACGCGTCTTTGGATGCAAAGGGTACATGCACGTACCCGCTGATAAGCGTCGCAAATTGGATGCGAAGGCCATTGAGGTCATGCTTATTGGGTTTGAGCCTGAATCTAAGGGCTATAAGCTTTGGGACCGCCAAACCCGCTCTGTCAGATTGTCCAGGGATGTGACATTCGACGAGAGCAGCTTCCCGTCCCTCCAGGGTGCTGAGCCACACCCACAACCTTCTCAAGTGGTGTCACAACCACTACCTCCACCAGTAATTGCCGTACCTAGCACGTCGGCGTTACCACCACAGCAAGTTCCCTCCCCTGCACACTCCAGCAGTAGTGAGGAGGAGGATGTTGAAGAACTCCTAGACCCGAAGCAAGAGCGTCCACACACGCCACCACCACCACCTGCACTGCCCACTCTGCCCACTACACCAAAGTGTGAGCAAACCACTCCCACCTCACCACCGCCGCGTCAAAGTGCAACGCGCATTATGCGCCATGTTCCACCTCCCTCACCGGATATGCCGGGAGGTTTTGAGGCTCGTGCACAGCGTAGTCAGCTGTTGCGTGAAATGGACAATGCACCAAGGCGCTCTAGCCGTGTACCTGTGCCCAACCCTCGCTATTACAGTGGGGACAATGTGGCACTGCGCAGCAGGCGACTGGGGTGTGCGGAACTGTTAGCTGCGGCCTATGTTGGCAGAGACCCTGCATCCTATGCAGAGGCCATGCGGTCTGCAGATGCAGATGAGTGGACTAAGGCATGTCAGTATGAAATGGACGCACTCGCCCACAATGGGACATGGGAGTTAGTGGATCTCCCGCCTAATCGTAAGGCAGTAAAATCCAAATGGGTCTTCAAGCTCAAAGCGGATGGCCGCTACAGAGTTCGCTTGGTGGCTAAGGGATTCATGCAAATCCCTGGCATAGATTTCGATGAAACCTTCTCTCCCGTCGCACGATTTGAGTCGCTGAGATTGCTTCTGGCGTTGGCCGCGCTGGAGGACTGGCACATCCATCAGATGGATGTCAAGTCCGCGTTTCTCAATGGCGTGCTTGACGAGGAGATATATATGGAGCAGCCACAAGGTTTCACCGTTGCTGGTGCAGAGACTAAGGTGTGTCGCCTTGTCAAGGCGATATATGGTCTCAAACAAGCCTCCCGTGCATGGAACTTACAATTCCATGGAGTGCTCCTAGCACTCGGCTTCAAGCGGACGTTCGCCGATGCAGGCGTATATGTGTTGCCTCAACGAGAGGGGGATGGATCCACTCTTCGTTATCGTTTACGTTGACGACATCACAATTCTGGGTGCTTCTTTGGAGAGGATCAAGCGTTTAAAGTCAGATCTTGCTGAACGCTATGAGATGACAGATCTCGGGGAGATAGAATCATATCTTGGTATGCGCATTGTGCGCGACCGCTCCCTCAGATGCATCGAAATAGATCAGTCTGGCTATGTCAAGGATGTCCTTGAACGCTTTGGCATGTCTAATGCCACTCCACACTCCACACCCTTACCTGCTGGTGCTGACGAGCACCTTCATAAATATACGGGTCAGGCTACTGCCT
>JAKELL010000118.1:0-167196 GCA_021524915.1 Lactarius akahatsu | reverse complement strand
GTGGTAAGAGATGATATACAGACACAAGAAGGCAAAAATGTACGTCTCTGTGGAACGAGAGAGAAAAAAAATAATTGGTCCAAAGTCCTTCACATGAAATACAGGACGAGATAGACAATGCCAAGCGAGAGCCCGAGGACGAGGAAGACCGCACCGCCAACCACGCCAAGTACTTCCCATGGTGGGCCCTGGTTCGAGGTTAGCGAGGTGGACGGCGAGCCGCCCGCCGCTATCCGCTCACGAATCCAAGAAGGCGTTTCTCGTCCGCAGCGCGTCGATCGGTCTCCGCGTCTGCGTGCGCGATGCGCGAGCGAGCGTCGGAGGGGTCGAGAGGAGATGCCGGGCTGGACCCGTACGTGGAGGGCAGGACGCGGATGAAGGAGGTGGTAGTTGCGCTCAGCCAGTGCTCGATCTTGGCACAGGCGACGGAGACGCGGAGTAGTTAGGGTCGGCGGGGGACCGCCTTGGCGTGGATGGAGCGTGCGTGTTCTTTGAAAATATTCACGACTTCACGGGGGTTCGTTGAGCGCATTATGAGCTATCTATGGGGTAAGACAGTGGAGGTGATGGGAGAAGGAGGGGTATGCACCTCGGCCGCTTTAGCTTTGCGGATTTTGATGTTCCGCTCAAACATCTGTGGGTTCATGAAACAGAGGTCGAGCGTCGCGAGGGCCATGGTTGCGGGGATGGCGACGAAGTTGAAAATTGATTGGTTCCGTAGAAGGCGGAGGTAGTCGAGCGCGTCGCACGCGTGCCGAAGCGCATCGACTACCATCGCGCTCTGTACCCACGCGGCGCGGCGCGGATCACGGAGCAACTCGCGGATGTCCGTGGATGGGGTGTGACCATCGGCGGTGTATTCAGTAGAGCCCCAGATCTCGCGCGGCCAGAAAAAGCGGCGGTCGTCAGCGTCCTCGCGGAAGTCACGGATGATGTTGGTCTTTTGAAGAAGCAGACCGACTGAGTTGGAGAGCTCAAGCTGTTGCGAGAGTGACTCCGATTCCTTGCCCGTTGCGGAGAAGAGCCGTGAGAGGCCCTCGCCAACGAGGCCGGCGACGTAGTGGCAATAAAGGTCATATTCTTCGACGGTTTCGAGGGTGAGAGGCACAGGAGAGAGCGCAGCACGGTGGGCGAAGTCGGCCATCCCCGTCTCCATTTTGTGGCAGATGTCAACGATCGTCTCGCGGCAGCTTGACGGGTTCGGTCAGCGTTCCAACCCGAAGAAATAGTAGAGCGGGCGTACTTAGGCTCGAGGCGTAGGAGTTCCTCGACGACGAGGTGGTAGTCAAGAAGAACAATGCGGTCTTTCTCCTTAGGACCGTTGCCGTCGAAATTCCAGCCAGGGGTAACGGTCTTCTCATGGAATGAGCGCAAGAGCGGCTGTTTGATGTCGTCTGGGATGGTCATATCATCTTCGATGGTATCGAGGCCACGGAGGACAACATAGAATAGGCATATCTAGAAGTGTGTACGTGAGTTACAGTGGTGTTGAGACAAAAGCGCAATAGTGCCGCAAGAGGAAACGAAATTGGCTCTAAGCGAACGCTTGTGGACGGCAAATTCATTTGGTTCTCTTTCACCATGTTCGGGGAAATGTACGAGAGAGGCGACAATGGAAAGTGCTGTGACAGGATAAAGAACTTACCACCCGGGCGAGATCACCGTCTAACTCCTTGATGACAGAAGCAAAACTGCGGCTAGTGAAGTCGAGCAACTCCCAGCACCTGCGCATCGCTGGTCTATCCCAACCTGAGGTGGCATGCTCCTCCTTTCTTGTGATATCTCGTTTTGGTTCATGGTAGTTCCAGAACTGTAAGAGGATGCGAAACTCGAGTGGATGTGTGAAGGCAAGGGTGAGTATTTCAAGTGCGCCCATGGCTGGAGAAGATGAGGGTATCTATGAAAGAGAAGAGAGTGAGAAAGAAGGGAAAGTGAGGTGAGAGTGAGAGTATATGCGTACCAGTCGGTAGTTTGGTCGTACCATTTTTATTATTTACAACCCGATCTGGGCTGTCGCCGCGGCAACCCTTTCCTTTTTCATAACGGGTCAATACTGTAACACACTCCGTTCCTATCGCACAGTTTCGGGTTTCGGGTTTCACATCGTTTGGAGAAACGGGTTCATGTAGATGTAGCCACATTGAATCGATTGAGACAACTATATGCGTGCTGCAGTGTGCGATGAACCGAATAAGCTACCCCAACCGGCGCGGTGACACCGTACACTGTCAGTCGTTCTCCTTCTCGACCACTCATATCGTCATTCCCATCCTTCCTCTCATATCTTCTTCTTTTCTCCTTTCCATCATATCAACTTTTTATTCTCCTTATCGCCAACTTCCGCAATTCCCCAGAAGGGGGCTTATAACCAGCGATGGGGACGGGCTTTCTTCTCTCGCTCGCAACCCTACTCCTCTCCTTCCTCTTCGTCCATGCTCAAAATCCTCCAGAAGTAAAGATCAATCGCTTTGAAAATCTGCCCGCAAAGCTATATTTTTTTGACGACGCTACGGTGGGCCGAGAGTAACACGCATCACGATAATTAACTGACGACGCGTTTTTGCGTGCAAGTACGTTGCGTACCATGATCCCATTCGGCGTGACCTCTACGTCTCGAGCGACGAGGGCAAAAACTGGCAGCGCGTCACCGATATACCTCAAGGAAAGACATCACTCTTCATAGAGCATCCGTTCAACAATCGTATGGTGAGCATTTCTTCTTCGACCTACCCTCCTATATGTGCCGCAGCTCCTCGGCTGCTCCTTTGGGTTATGGCTGCGTACGATTCGACCGTGGCAAGAACGCACTACTGCGCTAATTACATTCTCATCTTAAGTTCTTGGCTTTGGAAGCCCTAGGACTCGGCAAGCTTTAAGCCGCCGCATGTTCGGTCGTGTGACACACCCAGTCCTATGTCAGCTGATGGCATGGGCTTTCACTGGAGGGCCACTTCGATTTCGATCCACATGCACCTAAGCATGACGCTGACAATTCTTCTCACCTAGGCCTTCGTCCTTACCCAAGGAACGACACACTACAGGACAGAAGATCGCGGTCAATCCTGGCGCTCGTTCGAGGTGCCCATACCCCCATCTTACGTTGCACGCCCTCTATCGTTTCATTCCGACTCCTCCAAGTATGGTTATATCATTTATCAGGGTACCAAGTGTGAGCGCGAGGGCGGTTGGTCCTCGATGTGCCACGACGAAGTGCGTCCCGATCTAGCCTCTCCAAGATGTTAGAGGAAACCTGACCGACCCCACAGACGTACTACACGAAAGAGGCGTTCTCAGATGACCCGAAATTGCTGCTTTCTGAAACTTCCCAATGCTCCTTTGCACATAGCTCCAAAGATTTCAAGCATGAAGCTCACGCCGACCTGATCTACTGCGTTGGTTTTGATACTACATCCTCAACTGGCTACCACTCCATTTCGTCGTCGCGTCTCTTCTCTTCTACCGACTTCTTCACGAGCGAGAAGCGCATTGAGGATCTTGGCATCAATCGCGGCGCTCGTGGCATTGTAGCGTTCGCGATCGTGTCCAAGTACGCTGTTGTCGCTTTGAAGGATCTGAGCGGGGCAGCGGGCAGCGAAATGCTCCTCTATGTCACCGTCGACACGCGCACCTGGGCTCAAGCACAGTTCCCGCACGCATCGAGTGCGCGCCTGCGCGAGAACGCGTACACCATTCTCCAGAGCACCACCCACTCGCTTGCCGTCGATGTCGTGCTCAACGATTCGGGCGCCGTGGGCACCCTCTTCGTGAGCAACTCGAACGGCACCTACTTCGTCGAGAGCTTGAAGGATACGAACCGGAATGAAGTGGGTTTCATCGACTACGAGACGCTTTACGGTGTCGATGGCGTCGGTTTGGCCAATATCGTCGCCAACGCCCAGGATGTCGAAGGGCGTGATGTATCCAAAGAGCTCAAGACACTCATCACATTTGACGATGGTTCGTTTGTTCTACTCGTGTCTGCCAAACAAAAAGTCCTTCTGACATTCGGATGGTATATAGGGAGTTCGTGGTCCCCACTTCGCCCCCCGTCGGAAGACAGTGAGGGTCACCGCATCAGCTGCGATGCGTCTGACGCAGACAGCTGTTCGCTCCACTTGCACTCCGTTACGATCCCACATAACTTTGGGCGCATATTCTCCTCCCCGGCGCCTGGGTTCGTGATGGGCGTCGGCTCGATCGGTGGCGCGCTGCGCCCGTATGAGGAATCTGATACGTTCCTGAGCACCGACGCCGGCGTCACCTGGTCTATGGTCCGCCGCGACGCGCACAAGTACGAGTTCGGTGACCAGGGCGGAATTATTGTTGCTGTGAACGACGAGGAGACGGTCGACTTTGTGATCTACTCGACCGACCTCGGTAAGACGTGGTACGTTGTCACCGCAATGTCCTGAGAAAACTCCCAACACTCACTGCCGCTAATGCAGGAAAACCCTACAGCTCGGCGTGCACATTCGTGCACGCGCGCTGTCGACCGTCCAGGACTCGACATCACAGAAGTTCTTGTTGCTTGGACAACTCTCGCGCCAGGACGCTACGGACGAGGGCCGCGTCGCCTCCATCTTTATTGATTTTGCGCCGATGGGCAGGCGCAAGTGCGGTGACGATGACTTTGAGCGTTGGTATGCGCGTACGGCGAAGAACAAGGAATGTCTAATGGGCCACAAGGTGTGTTCTTCTTTTGCCGGGCTGTGCGAGTGTGTATGTATACTGACGGGGACTGGGAACAGCAATGGTACAGGCGCCGCAAACTAGGCGCCGACTGCTACGTCGGTGACAAGTTCTCGGACCCCGTTGAACACGAAGAGGATTGCCCGTGCCAGGACGAGGACTACGAATGGTGCGTCGCGCTGGGCGTTCGCTTCCGAACACGTGATGACGACGTGGTTTGATGCGGGGCGAATGCAGTGATTATAACTATGTCCGTCACGGCAGCTCTTGCGTACCCGTCGGTCCGGAGCCGATTCCTGCGGGCGTGTGTAAGAACCCGGATCAGACGTACGAGGGCTCATCTGGGTACCGCATCATCCCGGGGAACACGTGCGATCGGAACAAGGGGGCCAAGAAGGATGACCCGATCAAGAAGAAGTGCTCCCAGGGTCAGTTCCTCGCTTTCATGGACCCTTTTATACCGCGCAACGCTAATGCGTAATCGTTTCTGCTGCAGCGCAACCGGAGGAGGGCAATGTTATCCACCAAACGGTGCGCACGATCGTGTTGCTGTGTACGTTCGACAGGATTGCTGACGATTCATTGGATGGCAGTTCGAATTCCCAGCACCGATCGTACAACATGCGTACTTCAAGGAGTCAACGACGATCCTCGTCCGACTCGAGGACGCGTCCGTCTGGCAGTCAAGCAACGAGGGGTACACATGGGACCGCCTCTTCCCCGACGAGACATTCCTCGCGTTCTACCACCACACCTTCACTCCCGATCGCGCGTACCTCATCACCAGTACAGCCAAGTTCTTTTACACGACCGACACGGGCCGCTCGTGGAACTACCAGAACGCACCGAAACCGCCTAACACGTTCGGGGCGCAAGTGCTGCACTTCCATCCAGAACATTCTGACTGGATCATCTGGACCGGGGATGAGGGCTGCGGCGGCGGGGGGAACAATTGCCACGCCGAGGCACACTACTCGCGCGACAACGGGCGGAGGTGGGCGCTGGTGGAGACGTATGTACGCAATTGCGCCTGGGCCCGCGACAAAGGCCTGCTCGTCGATCCGTCGCAGATTCTGTGCGAGTCGTTCCGCGACAAGACGGGTTCGCAGCGCTTCTTCCAGATGGGCACCAACCCGCTGCAACTGGTCGGTGGGTCGAACTTTTTCGCGAAGAAGTCCAAGATATTCGACGAGATCGTCGGGTTTACCAAGTTCTCCGAGTACTTGATTGTTGCTGAGGTACGTCATGTCCGTTTGTGCTTGCCTTTTGTGGTTGATGGGATTTCTGTCTGCAGTATTTGCCTGAACAACGCTCGCTAGACCTGCAAGTATCCCTGGATGGCCATCATTTTGCTACTGGCCAGTTCCCTCCTACTATGCGTCCCGAGCAACATGTGAGTGTTATCCCTCTATAGGGCACTTCATCCACTTTATAGTTAACCGTCTGCAAACCAGGCGTATACCGTCCTCGAGTCGAGTACCGATTCCATATTTTTGCACATGACGACGTCCGAGCCGCCACGTCCATACTGGGGCACCATCCTCAAGTCGAACTGGAATGGGACGTACTTCGGCGCGTCGGTCGAGAACGTGAACCGTGACCAGCGCGGGTTCGTTGACTTCGAGAAGATGATTGGGCTCGACGGCATCGCGCTTATTAACGTTATCGCTAACCCTGAGGCAGCAGCCGTCACGGGCACCAAGGAGCTACAAACGCGCATCACGCACAATGATGGCGGCAGCTGGAAGCCACTCAACCCGCCTAAATACGACTCTCACGGCCAGGCGTACGATTGTCGGAGCGCGGTGCGTTAGTTCCTACTGATTGATTTCTGCGGGCGCTGATGCCTGCGACAGTCTTGCGCGCTCCACGTGCACGGATACACAGAGCGGTTTGACCCCCGCGCGACTTTCAGCAGCCCGTCCGTCGTCGGGCTACTCATGGCGGTGGGCAACGTGGGCGAGAAACTTGCGCCGTACGCGGAGAGCGACACGTTCCTGAGCCGCGACGCAGGCTTTACGTGGGAAGAGGTGCACAAGGACGCGCACCTGTGGGAGTTTGGCGACTCAGGTTCGATCCTTGTCATGGCAAACGACGAGGAACCGACGGACCACGTGCTGTTCACGACCGACGAGGGCCTCAGCTGGCGCGAGTACAAGTTCTCAGACGAGAAGATCCGCGTGCGCTCCATTGTCACCGTCCCGTCCGACACGAGCCGCCGCTTCATCCTGTTAGGGGCCTATGGGCGCTCGCTCGCGGCTGTTGCAGTGCATATCGACTTTTCGTCGCTCACGAGTTTGCAGTGTGCGTGTCCAACCCTTCTCCTGTTATTCTATCACCCGTCTGATACAGTTACATAGGTAAATTGGATATTGAAGACCCAGGACACGACGACTTTGAGTTGTGGAGCCCGAGCGAGGAACGGTCTGAACGGTGCCTATTCGGTCGCCAGGTAAGCGCGCCCTCTATAACTCATGGTGACTCACTCATCCTCTGTGCAGACGCTGTACCATCGCCGCAGGCGTGACCGTAATTGTGTCGTAGGGACCCAGCCGAAAGCAAAAGAAAACATCGTGAAGAACTGCCCGTGTATGGATTCGGACTTTGAATGGTGAGAAAATCTGGTTTCCTTCCAGAATTGAATGTGAAAGAGAGACGCTGATATGCTGTGCTTGTCAGCGAATTCAACCACGTGCGCAACGCAGATGGCAAGTGCGTGCTTGTCGAAGGCACGCAGCCTCGACCGGACGACGACTCTTGCCGCGGTGGCGAGCAGTACTGGTACGAGCGCACGGCATACCAGCGCATCCCGCATTCGACTTGTGAGGACGGCGAGCGGCCAGATCGCGGCCGGCGGCACCTGTGCCCGGGAGTGGCGGCGCACGGGCCGTTCTTCTGGCTGTTTGTGTTGCTCGTGCCGTTCGCGTTCACGACGCTCGTCGCGATGTGGTACTACAAGCGCTCGGGGCTCGCGACGGGCACGATCCGCCTACCAGGAAGCGACGTCCGCCCACGTTTCGGCGCATCGGACGCAGGCTTCGTCGAGACCCTTGCGAGCGTTCCATGGTTTATCGTCGGAGTCGCGGCCGTCGCGTTTGAGGCGGTCGCAGAGTGGGCCCGCGGGGCGACACTGTCGTTGCGCACGCAGAGGGGATACAGAAACGTGCCTGTCGACGAGGACGCACAAATCCTACGCTTTGCGGACGAAGAAGAGTAAAATGTGCGGACATTTGTGTCGCTTTCGACGGAGGTGCTGTTGAGTTGCTATACATATGGGATGTACAGTTGTTTTGATTTCGTTTTCTTTCGTATGAATTGACATGTCATCATAATTATATTTTCTCTCGCTATTTTCACGGTAATCGAGTCGAGCTGCTTTGCATCACGGAAGAAACTGCGATTGAACTATACAGACAATAAGAAAAACGGCCATGAAAACAAGTGGGGAAGGATAGGTAGATCATTCGATTACGCCGAGATGGTCCTCCTTGATCGTCCCTATTGCGAACTAAGAGCAACAAGGTAAAAACACGAATGAGGGGAGGGCGAGAAAAATGGGAGGGGGGACGATACGCACGATCTCCGTCGCGTCTACACGTGTGCCGATGATTTTAATCCGTATTTTTGTGTTGTTCTCGATGACCTGTGACTTTATTCCACACGCGATGCAGTAGAAACCGGTCTGAGGCGCTTACCTGGTCCTGAGAGGTGTACGATGGCGGGTTCGAAGACGGATCGAATTTGAGGTCAGGGTGGAGGAGCTGCAGAGAAGGGGTTTGGCCGTGGGGTCAGAGATTGCAAGGAACGCGTCGCGCACCTGTTGCGAGACGAAGCAATTCAAAGGGCCGACCTCCGCGAAAATGCCCATCTGCCCAGACATGACAATCGAGGACAGGAAGTGATGGGATAGAGGGTGCGCACCCGGGTGACGTTGTGGACGACGCCGTCGACGACCTCGCCCTTGAAGGGCTTGAACACGATGGCGCGATAGCGGGTGACGAACTCGGCCTGGCCGTTTCCCGGTAAGACCATACCCTTGCCGATGTCAGAGATGGAGACGACGGCGATGATGAAGCCGAACTGGCCGGAGCAGGTGCCCTCGACGTCCGAGTAGAGCTTCGACTCGAGGTACTGTTGCATGCGCGGCCCGAAGTAGGATGGGTGCAGCATGATCGTGTGCGTGAGCTCTTTCTGCAAGCGGAGAGGCGGGGGAGACCATGGAGGCTTGTCAGCGTGCACGCGCGGGAAGGAGGACAGGAGTTACGATGAAGAACATCGCCCGAGTCGCTGCTCGCGTGTGATCGTCGCTGCTGAAAAAGCCCTGCACGTTGCTGGCGACCACGAGCGGCTTAGGCGTGCCGGCCCGCCGTAACATGACCACAAATCTTCTCTACGTCGACACCCCTCTTCTAACCTGGATCTCCTGGCCGGAACTAGTCGAGACCAGACGAAGAGCCTGACTCTCAAAGAATTTTAAGGGTACCATATTTCTCGTCGACCCGGACTCGAACAGCGTTCAGGCGGTGCTTGGTCGCCGCTTAGTTGCTAGCACCCGTCAATGCACCCGACGTGGCTCGAACGGTCTCTGAGACGCGTTGAAATGCGTGGCAGATCGAGCAGAGTTGTCGTGACTCAGGCTCGCGAAAGACGTTTTGTTCTCAGGCCGCAGGCGAGTTTGTCCTCACTATAACTTATTCCTTACACACATATAGTCCCTGCACAACAAGCACGTTCTCTCAATCAACGATCTTGCAGTTATTATGGTGGTTGACATTCGTAGCCAAGTAAAAGAGAAGTTCAAGGCGCAGACGAGGTTTGTTTGTTTCTCCCCGTATTGGTGTTGGACGCTGGGTCAGTGATGTGATTTAATTTACAAATGAAGTTCTCACCTGATTTATCGCCTTGTTTGGCATCCAGACCTAAGGATATGCTCTCTAACTCCAGCAAGACTGAATCTAGCATTGACTGCGGACAAATGATATGCCCACCTCGGCGCGAGCGCTGCAGCCTGACCAGTGCTGCATTCTGGATACAGAAAGACCATCAGCCAAGGGGGATCTGAAGCTCCAAAGCTTCCAACCTGTGATCATCAAGGAACCTGCTGTTGAGTATACGGTCTAGACCGGTGACCGTACCCTCTATGGGGTGTCGGCTTCGCAGAACCTCCTCCAGTCGCTTGCGACACCTCAAAAATCCTCATTCGAACGACTGGTTACGAGTCTATACGGTCGTCCTACGTGGGTTGAAACCTCACTGCGAGGGCTTTCGCACCCTTGTCGGGCCGCTTTGGAATACATTTTCCACCAAGATGAAGATGATGGCGCATTGGTCATTAGTCTTTTCCTTTCTGTCGACTTGTTAGTCTCTGGATGAACTCTCACTTCCGATCTCCGATCTTAGCTGCCGTGTACGCAGCTACGCCACATTTCCGGTCACTTTTTTCAGGTTCCCTACAAGGCGGTTGACTTTGTCGGTGGCCGACCTCTGCCCACCGCCTAGTCATATGCCTACAAACAGGAGTATTCTCTAAGTACTTCCTCTACACTCTCTACAAATATATCGACCACCTTCTCCACCTCCTTACGAGTGATATTGTATGCAGGTGCAAATATTATTTCATCCCTCTTATCTCCCTCAGCATTGCCACCCGATATCGAGACGCTCACAACCAGCCCCTTCTCAAAGCATCGTGCTTGCACAAGCCTCGCAAATAGCTGGCCCTCGAGATCTGCTCTTTCACCTTCGGGCCCAGTGAAATCAAACTCAACAATCCAGAGCGACCCTCCACCGCGTATATCAGATGTAAAAGGCCTCGCGAGTGCGTCGGGAGACAGTAGGCGCTCGCGGAGAAGCTGGGCGAGAAATTCACCGGTTTGGCGCCCATTCTCGAGAAGGTTCTCTGCCGCTATCACTTTTTGCACGGCAACGGCGGCTGCACAGGATATCGGGTGCGCCTGAACGTACTAGGTCAGGCAGACGGGAACAAAGCAGATCGATCGTTACACACCTGGTAGGTGTGACCATGTTTCCAGAAACCATTCTTGTCACGAATGGCGTCCGCGACTTGCTTAGACATGAGGACCGCAGCGATGCAGGCATACCTGTACCACAGTCAGAATAGACACCAGAGATTGCTAAGAAGAATAGCTAACCCTCCACCAAGACTCTTCCCGATGACTTGAATGTCGGGTGGTTCGTTGTCACCGAAGCTCTCCCAGGCGTGCGTCACACCCATCCCTACATCGGCCGTCAACGCGTCAACCGTAAAAGCACGACAGCCGACTCACGACCCATTCCACACATGACTTCATCCAATATAAAAAGGGCACCGTACTTCCTACAAACGGACTTTATGGCTTTGAAGTAGCCCTTTGGTGCAGGGATCACACCAGAGGCCCCCACAACGGTTTCAGCAACGACTGTGAGAAAAACGTGTGCTCAGCGCGTTGTTCGCTGTCAAGACACGAGGCGCCTACAGCCTATGACTGTGTCTGGCCCGAGCTCGAGGAACTTGTCCTCCAGTTCCTGGCGGAGTCTCTCCACATATTGTTCCTCTGTCTCGTCGGTTCTCTGGAAGCGCTTGGCATATGCAGGTGACACCTTATGGATATTCTTGTGTTGGAGAATCTCCTCGTAAGGTGCACGCCATGAGGGACGTCCAGACAAAGACAGTGCCGTGACCGTATTCCCGTGGTAGGACATGTGCCTGGAAATGAGGTGCCTGCGTTGTGGCTGCTTCTGTTCGAACCAGTACTGAAGAGAGTAATTGTTAAATTCCATCACCGAAATTTCGGAACTGGTCACTGTGCTGACCTGACGAGCAAGCTTGATTGCGCTTTCCATTGCCTCAGAGCCTATGCAAAAGAATTGTTTTTTTTTTGGTAGCGCCAGTGGTTCATGGGTCGAACTGACCTCCAGCGGCGAAACCACAAAGCTCGAAAGCACCTTTTCCCGACTCTAGCAACACACTAGCGAGCTCCTCAGCAGGCTCATTCGATAACTGCATGTTATAAACGTCTAGAGGCCGTCATCTCGTCTCTATTTTCGAAGAGAATGCCACTACTCACAGGCAAGTTTGTCAACCTGTTCTTTCACGGCCTCCCGTACGATCGGGTGACCATCCCCAATGCACGCAACGGCGGCACCACCAGCCGCATCGATAAACTCTCTCCCGTCCTCGAGTGTGATGTAGATCCCCTTTCCGCTAACCGCAACAGGGGGCTGCCCCGGCGTGAGCGGCAGAAGGGAGGAGGGGCGTGACTCCTGTTTATCAGATCCACTGGCAGGCGCTACAGTAGACCCTTCGTTACTATAGGATGTAGAGGACATGGGTGCTATCACAGGGATCGATGCGACTCGGCCACGACAGCACAGCCTGTTTAAAGCAATGGCAGATTAGAGGATCTATTCTCGTGTGAAGATAGTCTAAATGTAAACGGAGCCGCGGGTGAAACTATATCCATATGTTGACAAATACTGAGCTGGACGGGCTCGGAGGTGTCAATGGCTAACTCGAACTTCAGTTGAAGATACACTTGCAAGCCAGTACCATGAGACGAACCAGCGAGTGCGTTACTATACTATCAGATCCCATATGCATTTACAGTACCACCTCGATGACAAAAGACCTGCGGACTCTTTTTTTTTTCGGTTTTTCCTTGGGTTTTTCTGTTCAAAACCGACTTGAAAACCGACCAAGAGCGACCGCTTTCGGCGAGGCCCTTCCAATTTCCGGTCCGAGTTATGTGCGCGCCTATCTACCTCTTATCTAACTTACCTTGCCAATCCTTCTGTCCACGATAACGAGACACTCGGACCAGGGACAACGCCTAACCTATGAATACTCACTCCAGGTCGCATTCTGGCTCATTCATCCTCAGAGGCTCGGATCTGGAACATCCACTGGCAACTGAGTCTGTTCTACAGTACAAGAAAGTTAGGTAACCGCGAGGTTGTTAGAATTTACAGTCAAGAAGTTCTCGGAGAAGCTGTGAAGAGAGGTCGTTGAGATGACGCGGATGTCTTTCCGGTGTTGTCATGATCCGGGTCTGACGAGGTCGGACAGCAGAGCCGTGTTGGTTCTGAATACAGGCGTAATGTCGAGATCCTGCGCACGGGCCCGCCATCCTCGATTTATGTATTTGCCAAGGACCGTACGGAGTCATACCAGGCCGAATAATATGTATCTAGTCAGATCGTAAAAGCATGGGGATTTTCATCTTTTATCTTTTAAGAACCGTTTTCAAGTTTGCGCGCCTCAGGTAGCGCTTCCGTTATACTGTTCGATATCTACATTTTCTAATGAGTTCTGTCCACGAGGTGAAGATCGTCTGTCGTACCGTACATATGACTGCCACCAGTCAAACTTCATTATACCCAGCTTAGGACTTGGGCACGTCACACGTGCGCGCCGGCCGAATTCGAAGGGCCTTGGTCTTCGGGAGTGGCAACGCGCTGCACCGACGGCAACGACAATAACAACAAAGACAAGCGGGAGGGACCTGCTGATACGGCCTGGTATATAGGGGTTGTGGAAGGGCCATCGTCCACCGTCGGCGTGTCCTCTATCTGCGGACGAACGCCAATACCCTCCACGACCGGTTGCGGCGCACGTGTAGCCATCTCGATACCGTCCCCGGCTTGCCCTTGAGTCCGCTTCATTTCCCCTAACGTGACTTGTGCACGCACCGGAGATGGTACCGACGGTGCTGGCCCCAGTAGTAGAGACTGTGGAAGCGACTGTGTCAGGAGGTGTGGCAGCGACTGTGACACAAACTGTGGCAGTGACGGTGACGATGACGGTGTCAGCCACTGGGGCCGAGGTGGTGTCAGCGACTGCGCAAGAAATTGTGCCAGCGACCTTGTCCGTGACCGTTCCAGCGACCGACCCAGTGACCGGACTACCGACTGGGCCATGGTCTGGGCCCGCGACGATCTCCGCGACTGTGTCTGCAACGGGGTCAGCGTTTGCCTTAGAATCTGTGTCAGAGGTCGGGGCAACGACGCCCCCAAAGACCGTGGCGAAGACCGATCCAAAAACTGAGTTAAAATCGGTGGCAGCGATTCCTCCAGCGTATCTGAGAGCATCTGAGCGCCCGCGAATTGACGGAGCTCTGTGTGAGCGCGTTGGAACGCGTCGAATTGCAATGGTGCAGGGCCTACGATAGATTCCCGCGTGAGTATCTCGAGCGTGAGCGTGATGAGGTCCTGCTGCGCGGCGCGAACGAACGCAGGCGAAGCGCGGTCTCCGTGCTGCTTGGATATACCGCTACCGGCCCGGTATTGTTCCGTGTTGCGTGCATCGAAGAGAGCACGGCGCTCTTGGTGGATTGATTGCGCGCAGTCCGACGCAAGGTCCGACGTCAACCAGGGCATGCCCATGTACGTGATCCCGTTCCCGATGTCCGTAAGGAAGCGCCCGAGGTTCTGAAGCCGCGCATTGTCACTGTGCAAGTCAGCGTCGCCAACACTCGCGCCGGTGAGAACGCTTTCGTCTTCCTCGTAGACTACGTTATCGTTCGCGCTAGGGATGGCGCTATCGTTCGCACCGGGACCGCCGCCTACGCGCAGCCGCTTCGACAGGAACTCCTTGCCAGCATCGTGGTCCCAGATAAATGGTACATCTTCTAAGAAGATGTCCAGCGTACGACGCGGCGGAGTGATCATGAACGCAGCAATCACAGTCGCGGCACATCGTACAGAAAGCGCAACGTCGTCCCTGGGCGTGTCCCACAGCTCCTCGATAATCTCAAGCGACTCGGGGGTGTTCAGGAGCGGTAGGATCACCAGGCAATAGTGCTTCCCGGCAGCGTATGGAGCGAGCATGTCACGAATTGCGCCAGGGATGTAGTAGAGCGCCCTCAGGCACACCTTGATTCTTTGCCGCCGGAGGGTTTCTGAAAGGTCGCTCGCCGTTGCTCGCTGCGCGAGCCCAATGATGCTCCACGGGAGCGGTTCGTTAAAGCTTGACGGTCCAGGTAAGACCGAGAGGACGGTGTGAATAGTGGGGTGCGGATCATCAGGGTCGTTGGACGTGGTAAGGGCTCCAGACTCATACAGACCGGGGATTCCTGCGGCAAAATTTTCAAGTTCGTGGTCTTCGTCGAGCTGGCTGAGTGTCCACCCGAGCGCTGAGCTGTATATGTCCATCGAGATGCGTTTCGCTGAGTTCTCGAGATTGGAGATCATCCCTTCCGAGAAGGACTTGACCCTGTTCTTCTGAAGGTTCTGGAACTCTACCACGGCCCCGCTAACTGCTCCCCATTTTTCATGTAAATGCTTCGCACAGAGATGAGTGGTCGAGAAGAGGAAGACCAAGGCCTTATGAGCACAAAACCAAAGGAGGGACGTCAAGGGCGTGTGATAGGGACAGTCATGAGAGAAGAGTGGCGTCAGTGTGAGGGTGAGGTACGAAAGAAGGCAGAACGCCACAATTGTGAGGGTGAAATACGCGACGACGTGATTGGCGCGGAAGGCGAAGACGACGAGTCCGGCGAAGAACAGGAGTATAGATATGAGAAGGAGGAATGGCAGCACATCGACAAGCCAAGAGATCCCGAACCTGCGTGCGCCTCGTGCAAAGTATTCCCGAATATGGGCACGGACGTGGGGGGCGTGGTTCCGTTGAACCATCTGGAGATACCTGCGGGCCCATTGTTGCAGGAGTGTGGCCATGAGTGCGCATGTGAGACTGAGTACGAGGCTGAGGAACCAGACCGAGTTGATAAATACCACCGATGCCGCAGGGGTAAAGGAAGTTTGGACAGATGGACTTGCGGCACTAGTGGTACCGCCGGTGGTGGAAGTAGAAAGTTGTTGGGATATCTGTGCGAGGAGGGACTGGGTGGTGACATTGGGATCTTGTTGCAAATTCTGGTAACTGATAGCGATAAAACTAGCCACTGTTGAGGAGAAGAGGCCGGTCTGAAAAGGGAGAGCACCGTAAGCGAATTACATTCATGGAGATTGGCAACAGAAGCGTACAAATAGGAGGATCCCATTTGCCTGTCCGTCCCAATTATCCACATTTTCCTTGTCAAACGTTTGTGCCCTGTCGATGTACATAGAGAAGATGGCTCCAGAGGAATCACTATACGTAGGTTTTTCAGGAGCAGGAGTAACATGCTGGGATGTAGGTTGTTGCCGGGTAGCCATAATGGCAGGTTGGGACTCGGATAGTACAAGTGGGTGAGCACAAGAAGATATATCAAGACCATGCTGAATGTTATATCGGGAAGTTGATAACCACGATCCTTCTGAAGGGTAAATGAAGGGCGGGTCGGACAAAATCATTCCGGTCCTAACTTAGTTTGGTTGACAGATGACATCGCTCAACAGGTTTATTTGACAGGTCAGTGGCAATTTTGACCAGTTACAGTATCGCTCTCTGCAGCCCGCGCAACACAACAGATCGTAAGAAAGCCTGGATTCTAAGAGTGTTGGGAGAGATCCTGCCAGTAATTATACACGAAGACAACCACAACGGAGGCATTGCACCGTTACTGTAGTGGAAAATAAGAATAAAAACGAGCAAGGCTGTTGATTCACCTGTGAAAATTTACTAACTGACGAAACATAATAACTTCGTCCATAAGCGCATCGGAGCTCATACATAGCAAGGGCGATAAATGGAAGCATAGTGGTATGAGTAACTGAGAGCACATTGACGCTTAGATGTGCGAGGCGACTCACCTTAGGGGCGTAATAACGGGACAGACCCCCACACGGTTCCACACTCAATCCGATCCGCAGAATACACCAATGAATTTGGGTATGAACAGTCGCAACCGAAGCATGAAAGCTGCTGCTGGACTTCACGGAAGAGGGGCAGACAATTACAATAAACGACGAAGTGTACTGTATCGCTTCAAGTTGTAAGGCGCACTTGTGGTGGCCGCAATGCCCACCGGATCTTTTTCGTACTGCTACTCCCGTGATGGAGTGCAGGAAATAGCTAGCTCGCTCTTGCTAGCGGCGCTTTCAATTTAATATCGCCGGGGTTTGAATATTTGAATCATTGAGGAGCGCTGGTATACTGCCTGTCTCTCCGGTGACCAAGTTATCTCGTTTGTCTGTCATTACGGCGCTATGCAGGAATTCCTAAGGAGCTGAGACCGACGCGATGCACCGATGCATGATGTCTCATATGATTTGGGTTATCAGCGCTCGTCACTTCCCTCAACTTCTGATCCTGCTTCTGATATATGATATTTTCATACGGAACTTCCCCTCTGGTGCCCTAGTACACAATTGGCATAATCGGACTGACAGCGGCTACAGTAAATGTCTACTACTACTACCACGGGGAGCAATAAGCTCGAGCTTCGTTTGCACCATACAATTCTCTGTTCTTCCCTCCACCGCTCCATTTTTCCACTATTTCCAGGGATCTTCTCCGAGTCGTCGACTACTACAAAGTGACTGTGTACAAGCCCGTGTTTTGTCGGTATCGTTTACGGCCACGGCCCAATCTTAGCTAGTGAATACAGCTTATGTCTGCTCTGGATAACCTGTCGTCGCCAATCAGCTTTAAGAATTTGTTCGAGGGCAATGATGGACCATAGACTTGATCTTTTTGGTGCATGTGGAAGTGGCCCACGCGTGTTTCCGCTGTTCTTTGGGCCCATTTTACATTTGCTGTCTCGGTGCCGACTTGTTGTGCTTCAGTAATTTACGGAGGAGTGGGGGAAGTATGGGGGAAGTATTTCCCTGTCCGATAGGCCTTCAGCTGCCTTTTTTTCTTCGCTATCCGCCCTCGATCCCCAAATGTCCCACCGTCTATCTGATCTTGATCATGAGTGAGTAATTGGGTAAATTTATCATCTATTTCACTATTTGATACGTGCCACTGCTTTTCATAGCTCCTTTCCGTACTGTACTACTACTCCCGTTGTGCGTGATGGAGTGCAGGAAGTAGCGAGCTCAGCGCTTACTACAGTAACAGCGCTTTCCAAACCATGATATGGCGGGGTTTGAATATTTGAATATCACTCTGTAACTGAAGGTCGTCATCCTCCAAAAAATCCTCCCGAGTCCTTGAAACCTGAGGCCAGAAGCTTCAATGAGTCATCGCTTCCGAGTCGCTCTTGTCTCTCCTACCAAGTCATCTCGTCTGTCTTTCATTACGGTGCTGTACAAAATTCCCAAGGAGCTGATGATTCGTTGATGAACAATCAATGTCTCACATCTTGTATCATTCAAGTTATCCTGAGCCGTTTGCTTCCCTCGACTGTGACTTCTGATCCTGCTTGTGATGTGTGATACGGTCGTACGAAACAGACCCCTCTGGTGCCCCACATAATTGGCATAATCGGTGGTCATCGCACTGACAGCGGCTACACCAAATGTCTACTACCGGTACTACTACTTAAAAACCCGTGAGGGGCAATGAGCTTGAGCTTTGTACGCCATACAGGTTTGCACTTGACCCAATCCCAGGCTCTCTGTTCTTCCCTCCACCACCATCTTTCCACCATGTCCAGTGATCCTCTCGTCGACTACTACAAAGCGACCATGTACGAAAACCTTTTTCTCGGTCTCGTTTACGGTGAGGGACAAAAGACTCGCTGTTGCTACAACAGTTTCTGAACCACTGTGCCATGCATCACAGGTGTCTATCTCGTACTATATGTTACCTCGGTCCACATTCTCCTGTGAGTGTTCTCGAACGAGGGATGACGCAAACCTAAAGTAGATGGCTTTCAGGTGCAGTCCAGGTTTCACTTCATCTCGGCCCAGGATGTTTATGTTTGGAATTACGACTTTTATGTTCATCATGGGAATCATTGCACTGGTGCTGGAGAAAACTCTCGAGTTCCAGTCTATCCAGTGGGTTACCTTAATTTTCAGCACCATGGCTGGCGATGTATGGTCTTCATATCACACCAATGTTGTCTTTGCCGTAGATGCGACTATCATACGTCTAATGGTGCGCCTGCACAATACTTTTATACCATCTGCTTGACTCAACTAAACGCTGTTCAGTATATTCTAGGTGATATTATCTGTGCATGGCGTGCGGTGGTCCTCTGGAACAGACACAGCCATGTCATTGCCATTCTTCTACTCTTTATACTTGGGACCACAGGTATATAAAAGGGATCACTCATGGTCGGCGTTCTGTACTCACTGGGAACCAACGCTCATAGCCGCTGCTGGGTGTGAACTTGGTCTCAGCCTCGTACCCCTATTCAAGTCCGACTTACCCTACTTCACTACTCAAGGTAAAGCCACCGTGAATTTTGGCCCCCTAATCATGGTTGGCCCAACACTGGCAACTAATCTGGTCTCCACCGGGTTGATCGCCTGGAAGGCTTGGTGAATTCTCCTCGCATCCAACCCCCGGATGACCAATCTCTGACCATGTCGCCTGTGTAGGCAACGCCGCATCTCAATCAGGAGACATTTGGGCGAAGGAAGTGGATCTGTGCGGGCAGAGAGGGTCTTTGCTCTGCTCATCGAATCTGGTTTTATTTATTGCTGCCTTTGGGTATGTCCTACTATCCGGCGTCAATGCTTGCAGAAGGACTCACTGCGCTATTTCAGATTTTATATTTGATCTCAGCGTTCGGCGTGATACCTCCGCCAGCATTTGTTATCATGAACCACGTCTTAGTGTTTGCTTCAGTGCGTTCGGTGGCATTCCTTCTACACGTTCTCTTGGGCACTAAATAGTACCAAATACCGACATAACACAGGGTTTGTATCCGACGCTCATAATCATCTTCGTCGCCATGCAGAAGAGCCCGATCGAATACTACTCGACCAGAATGCAGTTTGCAAGGGGGCCGGCAGGAGGACCACCCACGGTGGGTGACAACGTGTACCCAATTCGTCACGAGTACGCAAGCGACTCCGATACGCACGTTCCATCTATGGTGTTTGTGGTGACCTCTGATGAGGAAAAGGGCGGATCTTTGGTCAGTGGTACGAACTTGTCGACATTGTCTAGTTGAATCATGCAGTTTTCGGGTAACCTTCAATTTTGGAATATTTCTATTGTACCTCTTTATTGGTGTTAACTTGTATGAAACTACGTTGCCTACAGTTCTTTGTAGACTCGAAAAGCCCGACTAGAATCCAAGGAACGGTACTTGTTCTGTTCTCACCGACGGTTGCTAGCTTTTCATGTATCTGATAAGGGTGAGACCATCCACGCACTAATTGGCTTTTTATTTGTGCTCGTCACGTCTACCCAGTCATGGGGATACTCCTCGCGCGTGCCTTGCGGACGGGCTAGCAGGAATGCGTGATATGTCCCCAACTCGGAAATTGTATTTTACCTCGACGTGAACGAGCCGACCTTGTCAATGCGGTGCGGAAGAGCCTTGTACGAGACCTTGGCGTCCACTGCGGGGGGACCACACGTCGGCTGTAGATCAGACGTGCGTGACCTCCATGGTCTCTGACCTGTATTCCGAAATGCGCAGTGCGAGGCTGCAGTTCTCTAGCCGGTAATTTGATGCGCGGAACTAAAAAAAGTCAAAATCTGCATTTACGTGTCAACAGGACCCAATCGCGAGGGGTGGAGTAACGAGGGGTGAGATTAGTAAAATCACCACCACCTCAGGTTATCATGATCAACACTGGCCACAACGGATAGACCCTGTCGGGTTCTGCGGCGGACGCTTGCGCGAACGCATGGGGTAGACTTTGGATTGGGAAGGAACTGGGAATGATATCTTCTTGGTTTCGTTGCGGTACAGCAAGTCGAAATTGATGCAAGTGTCCGGGGTTCCAGCTTCGCGGGGTCGGCGGGGTACCAAATAGGAGAGAAGGCGGAAGCTGTTGAGAAGCAAGCAAGTCACGATCATGATGAAACCGAAGTGTGAGATGAGAGTGATTTGCTCCTACTGTATTGCTTAGGGTGACTGGGCGGGTACAAACCGCAGAATCGGGAAAGCAGCGCGTGCCATATGAGTGGAAAGCGAATAGAATATCATCGTATTGTGATCCCACTGGCAGCGCTGTGCATCGTTCGTGTCTTATCCTGGGGAGGGGTTGGTAGATACGGCGCAAAGAGGTCACCAGACCCATGCGGAGTTAGAGGGCGTATGTCGACCCATACCTTCCACGATCGAGCAGCTTCGTGGAGTCTGCGCGCTCAGGCTGTGCCGGAATATAAGACATAGATAACCGGCGTTAGTGTACGGAAACAGATGGCATGACTGAGACTTGGAGCTTGGAGGCTTGCTTGGAGGTCGCTGTGATGTGAGTCATGTGACCTCAGATGGTCCGAGTCAAGCGCCGTCTCTCTAATAATGAGCTGTATCTCGTCTGGAAATTCTAAGACGCTAGGGTGAGTCTGATGAAATAGATGTGACACCGGTGCCATTTTATTGCCAAGAGTGGCAGCCCTACATGCCTAGGAGATGGTCGTTTTCTTGATGCTTGATACGTGGCACGTCACTGGCATTTAGACCATTTGAGGCTGTTGGCTTCCCCCAGCAGCCTACGACACCTATTTACGATATCCCTCTTTCGCACGCCAGTACTGCCACCTCCGGTTCCCCATACAATTGACATACACCCGGCGGTCCTCGCTCTCAAGCTGACAGTGCCAGTGCCTCTTGCAGCAGTTACAGCAAATGCCTACTACTTAAGAATTCACGGGGAGCAGTGAGCTTGTTTTCCCCATACTTTTCCTCTTGCTCTGATCTGCCAGTGCCCTCCGCCACTGGGCCCATTCCATTTCGCGCGCATTATTTTCGCCGCCATGTCCAGCGACTCCAGCAATACTACTATTGTCTACGTCACGGTTTTTGACAGTGATTTATACGGACTGACAGTGTACGACAATCTTATTGTCGGAATCATATATGGTGAGAGACAAGAAACTCCGTCTATACTCCAGTTTCTGAGCGGTGGGGATGTGCATCACAGGCGTCTATATCGTGCTCTACGTTACCTCGGCCCACATACTCCTGTGAGGTCATCTGTCCTCTCGAAGGAAGGACGACGCACGCTTACAGTAGATGGCTTTCAGGCGAAAACCAGGTTTCGCATCGTCTCGGCCTAGAATGATCATGTTTGGAACCACAACTTTCATGTTCGCCATGGGAATCATCGCACTGGTGCTAGAGATAGCTCTCGGGTTTCAGCAAAACCAGTATGTATGGTCTCCATATCGCGTCAACGTTGTCTTTGCTGTAGAGGCAACTATCACACGCCTGATGGTGCGCCTACACGATGCTTCCACGCTATCTGCTTGACTCAACCAAACGCTGTTCAGTATATTCTAAGCGATATTATCTGTGCTTGGCGTGCGGTGGTTCTCTGGAACAGAGACAAACGTGTCATTGCCACCCTTCTAATCCTCATCCTTGGGACCACAGGTACATGAAGGGATCCCTGATAGTCGTCGTTCTGTGCTCATCAGGAACCAATGTTCGTAGTTGCTGGTGGATATGAACTTGGTGTCACCCTCAGACCCAGCTTCGAGTTCAACACACCCTACTACTACTCTATCCAAGATGGTTCCGTGCCAGAGACCACCGGGGATTCGGGTCCCCTAATCATGGTTGGCCCAACATTGGGAACTAATCTGGTCTCCACCGGGTTGATCGCCTGGAAGGCCTGGTGCGCTCTTCTCACGTCCGACCCCCAGACGTCCATCTCTGACCATGTCTTTGGCATAGGCAACACCGCGTCTCATTCAGGAAAGATTTGCACGAAGGAAGTGGATCTGTGATGGTCGAGAGGGTCCTTGCTCTGCTCATCGAGTCTGGTTTTATTTATTGCTGCCTCTGGGTATGTCCTACTTTTCGGAAGCATCAATGCTCGCAGAAGGGCTCACTGCGCTACTTCAGGTTGTATATTTGATATCGGCGTTAGGCGTGATACCTGGCTTCATTGTCATGGAGCACGTCCTATTTTTTTCCTCAGTGAGTTCTGCGGCACATGTGTTCCTGTACACTTTTTTTTCTTGGGTACTCAATACTGACTTCACGAAGGGCTTATATCCGACGCTCATAATCATCCTCGTCGCCATGCAGAAGAGCCTGATTGAATACTCAACCTGCTCGACCAGGATGCAGTTCGCGAATGGGCCGGCACTCGGACAGACCAGGGCTGGCAACATGCCACGACACTTGTACTCGATTCGTCGCGAGTATGCGAGCGGCTCCGATATGCGCGTTCCATCTATGGTGTTTATGAAGACCTCCGATGAGGAAAAGGGTCCGAGTCTATGATATTTTGATCGGTGGGATGATGATCGTCCAGTTGAATCGTGCTGTAGTACTCGCAGGTAACCCTCTATTTCTGCGATATTCCTTTGCTGGTGTTAGCGCGCACGAATGCGCATGAACTACGTTGACTCCAGTTTTTTGTAGACACGAAAAGCCGGGCTAGTTACCAAGAAACAGTACTTGCTCTCTCCACACTGACAGCTACTTACTTTTCGCATAATTCTCACGGACCTTGAATTCGGTCTCTACCTAAATACCTTTTTCTTTGCTTGCTCGGGCAGGCAGAGGAAGTACTCTGTACGTTTATTAACTATTAAATATGAAGTTCTGGCATATATTGTACCCAAATTTGGCTCTCCGGCTTCGGGACATTAACGGGCCTACAACTACAAGCGGATCTAAGTATATCAGCTTGTCTGGTGCTGCATCAAGTATATTCTGTGTAATACTCGTGAGGCCGCATATGATTGATAAGGGTGAGATCATCCACGTACAATCAGCTTCTCCTGCCGCAGGAATGCGTGATATGTCCCCGGCTCACATTTGAAGCTCAGAAACTGCTCCATCGTATTTTACCTCGGCGTGAACGAGTCGACGTTTCCAATGTGGCGCGGGAGGGTCTCGTATGAGCCTCCGCAAGTCGACCTTGGCGTCCACGCAAGGGACCACACGTCGGCTGTAGATCAGATGCGTGTGATCTCCATGGCCTCTGACCTGTATTCCGGAATGCGCAGCGCGAGGCTGCAGTTCTCTATCCTATAATTCAATACGCGGAACTGAATGAAAGTTGAAATCCGCTGATACCCTAAACTGTCAAACAGTCTAAGATGAGCGCAGGGTCTAGGGGGTGTGAAGCGTCGCGAGGTGCTGTATATATGTCCGCGGTGGTCGCAGACGCGTCGGTGTCGAAGGGATAGTGCCGCGCGCGAATGCAGCGAGGTTGGGAATGGAAACGGGGTCGGTTGGTCGTGGCTGATCGAAAGTGGTCGCGCACGCTTCAGCGCGGCGCGAAACTTGGTAGATGTGGCCGCCGGGGTCGGGAACGCGTAGGGTTCGAGTCGCTAAGGCCGCGCGCGGATGCAGAACACTCTGTCTGGAACGCGAGGGGAGAGCTACACTGAGCTCCAAAAGTCCGAAATCTGAGAGGGGAGAAGTCTGTTATTGAAATCTGGGTTGTAAGGTTGTAGTTACATGAGATATATACTAAGGAAGGTAAGCTAAGGAATGGGGTGCATTAGATAAACTGGGGAAAGCTAGAACGCGAAGGGGAGAGTCCGGGGCAAGTGGGAGACCGAGCGCGCACAGAGAGCGCGGGAAAGTGCGGAAGCGTGCGGGAAAGCGGCGCTTAGAAAGCGTGCAAGAGCACGGGAGAGCGCAGGAAAGCGCGGGAACGCGGCGCTTAGAAGCGCGAGAAACTGCGAGCAAGTGCGGGAGTGTAGAGTACTGTTAGAAACTGTGAAAAGTGTAAATTCACCGGCCAGGGAAAGCACTGGCGTATCACCGCTTTTAGGTGTCGACAGGGCCAAATCGCTGGGGGTGGTGTAACGAGAGGTGAGAGTGGTAAAATCACCACCACCTCACTGGTGACCTCAGGCTCGATGTGCAGACGGCGATCAATTTACCGAACGGCATCATAATCAATACTGGCCACAGCGGATAGACCTTGTTAGCTTCTGTGGCGGACACTTGCGCGAGCGCATGGGGTAGACCTTGGATCGGGGAGGAACTGGGAATTCTTCTTGGTTCCGTTGCGGTACAGCAAGTCGAAATGATGCAGGTGTCCGGGGTTGCAGCCTCGCGGGGTCGGCGGGGTACCAGACGGACCGGGCGTAGTGGTTGCACAAGGAGAGAAGGTGGAAGCTGTTGAGAAGCGTGCAAGTCGTGATGATGATGAGACAGGAGGGTGAGAGCGTTTTGGTCCTACTGTATTGCTTAGGACGACTGGGCGGGTACAAACCGCGCATGATCAGGAAAGTGGAAAGCAAATAGAATAGCATCGTACTGTGATCCCACTGGCAGCGCTGTGCATCATTGAGGTCTTATCCTGGGGCGGGTTGGTAGCTACAGGCGCAGAGTGCGGGGCTATAAGTCAACAGTTTTTACAACAAACAGCATCTAGTAAAGGTCACTAGACACGCGCGGGCGTATATCGAGTCATACCAGCATCCTGGGAGATCCGCGGGGAGTTATTGCATGGACCTTCCACAATCGAGCAGCTTCGTGGAGTCTGCGCGATCAGGCTGTGAAGACATAGGTAACCGACGTTAGTATGGAAACAGATCGGTAGAATTCGATACTGCACCTGCCAGTGTATACATGTCGTATCACATCTGATTCACATTATTAGCATTCCATCAGCGGAGCTGCCGGGAAGGCGATGCATCGATTGGATGTGGTGATGACCCCACTGAAATCAGATACTAGTAGCATGGAACCATGTTATGATAGATCCGCTAGAAGTAGTTCACACGAGTTGTGCAGTCATTATACCTTGTTCGACTGATTTCTGCAGTGGCTGGGTGTATGGACTTGAGACTTTGCTAACCGCCGCAGTCACGGATCTCGAAGAAGGATGAGGGGAGGAGCACCTGATTGTGCAGATTGGACAACTTGAATAACACGATATGATTCATGATGGTTCAGTCAAACTCGAGGCTGTCGCTAGAGGAACACAAGATCACTGGCATGGTTGTGGCAGACTCGGACTCGCCGGACTCGGAGCCGGACACGGTTTTGTGACCCCAAATGGGTGTCGCGCATCTTAGTTGAGCTTGAGCGCTTCGGCGCTCCGCCGTCACCGTGACGGTACTGCAAACCCATTCATCAAGGTTCGCACGCCGTTTCTCTAGTGAGCTGTATCACCCGGATTTTCTAAGAAGCTAGGGCGAGTCTGATGGAACAAATGTGACATTTCATTGCCAACAGTGGCAACCCTACATACGTAGGTCCCTCCGCGGCGGCCTATCGATGTCCATCCTCTTTCGCACGATGCACGCCAGTACTACCCCCTCCAGTTCCCCACACAATTGACATACACTCGGCGGTCTTCGCTCTCAGGCTGACAGCGCTTCTTGCAACGGCTACGGAAAATGTCTACTACTTAAGAATCGAGGAGCAGCCTAAGTGAGCTATGTTTTCCCCATACCTGACCTCTTGCTCTGATCTTCCAGTGCCCTCCGTCACTCCATTTCGCGCGCATTATCTTCGCCGCCATGTCCAGCGGTCCTTTCGACGGCCTCAACTACTATCTATACAAACGGGCAGTGTATGACAACCTTGTTGTCGGAATCGTATATGGTGAGAGACAAGAGGCTCACAGTCTCTACTCCAGTTTCTGAGCCGTTGCGCTGTGCATCACAGGTGTCTATATCGTACTCTACATTACCTCGATCCACATCCTTTTGTGAGGTCGTCTGTGTTCTCGAAAGAAGGACGACGCACGCTCACAGTAGATGGCTTTCAGGCGCAATCCAGGTTTCACTTCGTCTCGGCCTAGAATGATCACGTTTGGAATCACAACTTTCATGTTCGCCATGGAATCATCGCACTGGTGCTAGAGACAGTTCTCGGGTTTCGGCAATACCACTATTTCACGTATGGCAATGTATGGTCTGCATGTCGCACCAATGTCGTCTTTGCTGTAGAGTCAACTATCACACGCCTGATGGTGCGCCTGCACGATGCTTCCATGCCATCTGCTTGACTCAAATAAAGGTTGTTCAGTATATTCTAAGCGATATCATCTGTGCGTGGCGTGCGGTGGTTCTATGGAACAGAGACAAACGGGTCATCGCCATTCTTTTACTCCTCATCCTTGGGACCACAGGTACATAAAGGGATCCCTGATAGTCGTCGTTCTGTGCTCATCAGGAACCAACGCTCGTAGCTGTTGCTGGATATGAACTTTATTTCAGCCTCGCATTTTGCTTCAGGCCCATCTCGAACCCCTACTACAACGTTTTTCGAGTCGGAACCACCGGGGATTCAGGTTCCTAATCATGGTTGGCCCAACGCTGGGAACTAATCTAGTCTCCACCGGATTGATCGCCTGGAAGGCTTGGTGAGCTCTTCTCACTTCCGACCCGCAGCTGAACATCTCTGACCGTGTCGCTGGCGTAGGCAACGCCGCGTCTCAGTTGGGAAATATTTGGGCAAAGGAAGTGGATCTGTGAGGGCTGAGAGGATCTTAGCTCTGCTCATCGAGTTCGGTTTTATTTATTGCTCCCTTTGGGTATGTCCTACTTCCAGAACCGTTTATGCTCGCAGAAGGGCTCACTGCGCTACACCAGGTGTATATTTGATTTCGGCGTTAAACGTGATACCCGGCTTCAGTGTCATGGAGCACGTCTTATTCTTTGTCGCAGTAAGTTCTGCAGCACATGTGCTCTTTATACACATTCTCCACTGAATAACGACTTCACCAAGGGCTTATATCCGACGCTCATAATCATCCTCGTCGCCATGCAGAAGAGCCCGATCGAATACTACTCGACCTACCCGACCGGAATGCAGTTCGCGACTGGGCCAGCACTCGGACCGACCAGGGCCGGCGACGTGCCACGACTCGTGTGCACGATTGTCGTGAGTACGCGGGCGACTCCGATACGCACATTCCATGAAAGAACTCCGGTGAGAAAAAGAGCCCGTGTCTACTGGCCACCCTCCTTGATACTGAGATCATTATATCCCCAATGCCATCATATACTGCAGAATATAAAGTTGAAAAAGGAAATCACCAGTCCATATACATTGGTATCTCTGAAAGTAATAAATAGTTTGTTTATCGGGTTCGGGGATGTAAATTTCACTCCTCTTCTTACTTCTCTTCATCAATTATATTCTTCAATTTGTCAAAGTCGGGCATCCCAAGACCCGTGACCTATAGGACGACGGAGTTAGTCAACGTCAAAACGAAGAGACACAAGTCTGGCGGGACGCACATGATCCCACCCAGCGACAGCAGGGAATCCGTCTGTCCTGCAGCCCGGATTCGAGCCAAGTGTAATGTCGTTGAGGCCCGGGAGGCCGAAGCTGTAGAGCCAGGGGTTGCGGAAGCCGAGCGCGTGCTTGCCTTTCGAAAGGCGGTAGTCATTCAGCAGCGAAGTAGTGCCAGCCACGGTCTGTACGTTGGGCGGCCAGCTGGGTACGCGAGGGTGGACAACGGCAGAATGGGGAAGGTGGGAAAGACGCAAGAATGCCGAGCCGCTCGTGCCATCCACCTCCTCGAATTCCCCGTCAATGACGATTTCGAAGTTGAGTGCCTGCGCGGAGATGTCGGGTATGTCGCGCCCATAAGGAACACAAATACAAAGTAAGACTACATCAGGAAAGGTCGTGGCAGGAACTTAAAGAGGCCGCCGTATATGTCGGCACGTCCTGGAGGAAGAGGGGCACGGCGATCTCCTGGTGGTATGGACGTGGAAAGTAGTTCGAGAAGCCGCCTCCAGAGAGAATCGCGGCGATCTCGGAATGATCACTTGTCGTACCGCCAACGCTGGTGACCCACGGACCTACGAAAGTGTGGTGGTGTTGTCAGTGACTTGCCGTCTATGTATCGCTTCCGAACAGAGAATAAACACGTACAGGACGCGGGGAACTCGGGGAGGAACTGGACACTAACTTGTCCGTTGCTGCTCCGGACTAAACAATCCCCCTGGCCGGCACCCCAGCCACCGCTCGAGAACATGACACTGACGCCCCGCACGCCAAGCTTTGGAAACTGTTCGCAAATGGACTCTGCATATTCCTTCGGGGCGCTGTACTAGGGGCCGCCGTACGTCGTGCTAATTGTCCGAGGGATGGTCTCCAGATTAAGCAAATAAATGAGCCAATTGAGGTATGGATCTCTGGCCGTGTTTAGCCTGCCGCCTGTACTGTAAAAGATGTTCCATTTCGGGTAGGTCAAGGCCTCAGCGTACTGGAGGTCGAGATTGGCCTCGAAGCCGGGTATATTCGGGTTCTACCTGTTGCCATTGACCTGCGTGACAGTAAAGGTCGCGTCTTCCCCATCGGTGCGATATTCCGTCATGAAAGCACTCAGGTCCTGCGGACTGGGGTGCTCCACGGCGTAACCCGCAGTTGCGATCGCATTCTGGTCCACAGAAGCCGGCGCATAACCCACAGTTTTATACAGCCAGCGCAGGTACGACGGCATGACGGATATTTTTTCGCCGTGCCGTGCCGTCACGAGCTCCTCCGACCCCGTCTTCGTCCGTGCCGCAGCTACGCTACGGGGGAGAATGCGCGGTATCTTCCACTGTGTGCGCGGAGAGCCGAAGAACGTCGTCGGCACGACAGTTTGAATGTGTCCTTGCAGTGCATCAGAGAGCGAGTAACTGAGCGTTCGAAGGACGGTATCGTTCATCTCAACATGCTGGTAGAGTTGGTACGAAGCGCCGACTTGAGGCAACGGCACGCCGATGACCATCAGCCAGTCACCACCAAGCATCATCGAGACAGAGGAGGGGACGCCATGATCCTCGAGCCATGAGTGGACAAGGTTCAACGAGCTTAGTGACCTGCTCCCTGGATAGGGGTGCGAGGACGGGTGGAAGGAGGACGAACTTAACATGCCCGGGGTCGCTGACCTCAGCGTTCTCATGTTGGGGCTTCAATTTCAGGTAGAGGTCGATCGTGGTATCAGTGGGCGGGTGGCCCAGGCTCTCCTAGGACTTCGGGACTCCATTCCGCGAGTGTTTCACCATTGTTCCATTTCCAACATGGGGTGACGGGCATCGAGAGGCCTCCAACAAGCTTAGTAGCAATGACGGAGAGTACAGAGAACAGGTGGTACCACCCTGGCATGATTATAGACCAAGATGAAGGTTATGCTTAAGGTTATGCAACCATGGCAGGCTGGTAGAGGAAGGGAGAGTCTTACGAGGTTCCAAAATAAAATTTTTAAAAGGGTGTCCCCTTAAGAATAGAGCGTCGAACGCCCGCTTTTATGCCAGCTCACTCGACGGCGGCATTGTTGAGATGGGGTAATGTCAATATGCTGAGACATGCGCCGGTAGGACTCGGATCGGATGACCGGGCAGGTCCGTCTGTACGGGACGCTGACATAATAGACGGTCAGCCTGCGAAAAAATGGCCAACAGAGTCAGCTCTCACCTCGAATCCACTTCAACTTCCACCTCCACCTTCACCTCCATCTCCATTCCCCTTCCCCGCTTGCTTTCGGACAGGCCATCCAAGCAAGCTAGAGATATATATCTGCCGTAGATTTATCTTCGTCCCCATTTAATTCAACCTCAATGTCGCACCTCGCCCCGTCAGGCAAATGGGATGCCCGGTGAGCTGTCACTTAATATTCCTTTTCTTCCTTGAGCGTCGCAATGACTGATACGCGTCTGCAGCTATCTTGGCCCAGTCCCCCACGACACATCATACTATGCCAAGTGCATGCTTGGCGGTGTTCTCGCCTGTGGTCTCACACATGCCGGAATCACTCCCCTTGATGTTGCCAAATGCAACATGCAGGTAGGCGTTGTGATCCCCCATCGTTATTCACGCTCATTTCATTCCGTCAGGTGAACCCTGCCAAGTACACGGGTAGTATCAGCGGCCTGAAAACTATCATCGCTGAGGAGGGCACAAAGGGTATCTGGAAAGGCTTCGGCCCTACTTTTATCGGATACTCTCTCCAGGGCATGTTTAAATATGGCTTGTACGAGGTCTTCAAGGATGCCTACATGAACCTTGCCGGCGAGGAAGCGTCCGAGAAGTATAAGGGTGCCATCTGGCTCGCCGGCTCGGCTAGCGCTGAGTTCTTCGCCGACATCGCGCTCTGCCCACTCGAGATGACCAAGGTCAAGATTCAGACTAGCCCCGCTGGTACTTTCCCTGTTCCCTTTGGTGCTGCCTGGTCGGAAATGGCCCGCACAAGTGCCGAGACGCGTTTCCCCTTCGGCTCCCTCGTTCCTCTGTGGTCCCGTCAGGTGCGGTCTCTTTGTAAGCGCACTGCCATTACTAGTCTCTAACTCTCCCCGCAGATCCCGTACACGATGGCCAAGTTCTTCTGTTTCGAAAAGATCGTGCAGCTCTTCTATACGCGCGTCTTCACTGAGCCGAAGGACAGCTACAGCAAGCCTACGCAGCTCGGTGTCACCTTCGCGTCTGGTTACCTTTCCGGTATCGTTTGCGCTGTAGTCTCGCACCCCGCCGACTCGCTTGTCTCTCAGCTCGGCAAGCCACAAAATAAGGGCAAGAGTCTCGGTGCAATCGTCAATGAGGTCGGCTTCGGTACTCTCGCAACGAAGGGTCTCGGGACGCGTGTAGTCATGATTGGTACCCTCACTGGTGCGTATAATTTTTTTTTTTTTTTCGCGGGGCCTACTAATTCCATCTTTGCGTGTAGGCTTCCAATGGTGGATCTACGATTCCTTCAAGGCTTCAATGGGCATGGGCACGACTGGCGGCAAGTAGACTCATACCTTAATAAAATGATCCCCTAGGTATGTGTTCACCTGTCCGTTTGGAGGTGTTGTTCTAACTGTTGACTCTAGAGGACCGTCACGATACACTTGACCCATCATGTATGTTGATTGTCTTCGTTCCCAGTTATCTCTTCCTAGTTTGTCCCTGGCTAGTTATGTGTGATTGGTATAGATTGTGTTCACACATATCCTACTATTCGTGTTGTAGTATGTGGGAGCGTGAAGATTTCAACGACAGCCTCCAGAAAATGGGGATAAGAGGTTGTGAGGCGGGCTATCGGGCCGCATCTTGTCAGTGGGTGACAACCCATAAAGCGATACAGTATGCCAGATCCCATAAAAACACCCGACGATCTCGTGAAAGAGTAAATTTGCCTTCATTGCGCTCAGGTTCGCAACAAAGACAAAAGATAACCAGTCGAAAACACACAGATTCAAGAAATCAGGCGAATTCGATCGTCTCAGGCGCGAGCTCCTCGCGCAATTCCAAAGCGGAGTGCGTGCCGTGCTCCCCAAATCCCTCGCTGCAGTCTGTGTTGACTGGGTTGGTATCGGAAATTCGGGATAGGTAGGAACGGAGGCGTTCTGTGCGCGTGTGGACGACATTGCGCGGGCGCGGCTCGAGGCGGAGGACAAGTTGCACCTCAAGGCGGACGACACGCTCCACCGCGAGTTATTGCAGGAGCTCGATCGGTAAAATATTGCCCTTACTCCCTCCTACTTTGGTTGACGGGAGGGCCCAGGTTTCCGCTCGTCGAGCGCGCGCTCGCGGACGTGCCTGCGCTCGCGGATCCCGAGTTCGCCGCTGGGATACGCAGGCATGCCGAGAACCTCGTGCGGCGCTCTCGCGGCCTTTCCGGTACGTTCCCATCCCCCCACGTCGCTTGTCTGTTCTGATGGCTGAGTGGCTACCAGAGGAAGAACCGTCGCGGGTTAATGGCGCGCGGGATGAGCAACCGCAGCGGAATGGGGCGTCGCACGATGAGGCCTCGCGCGACGAAGGAATGGAGATATCGGATGGGTGATTGGGGACCTGAGATCTGAGTTGACAGTGCTAGGTTACCCCTCGTTCCAACGGTTCTGGAAAATGCTCTTCGGTCGCGTTATGCGCAGTTCAACTATCATTTCTTTTTATGCCTCACTTTAACCGTGACGCCGTTGGTAAACACTCAGACAACAGAGCATCTCTAGTTGAGCTCCCGAAGTCATAATCGAGGACATCGTAAGTCTACTTACACTCACCTAGTACAGCACGTAGAATAAGCCACGATTCACTTTCCGGTCACCGATGCAGTACACGTTCCTTATCGAATAACATTGCCAGTTGGCTGGGTCATCGATGCGTGCTAACATTATCACTGCGTCACTGGTGGACCCTGTCGCCTGCTCTCTCCGGTAAGCAGGTGCCAGAGGTGTGATTATGGGACTCCCGTCAGGAATACTGAGCTACAAGACGCGACGTGCTATTTACAGGTACACGTTACTACCAAATTCACTCATCGTCTTCCTGGCTGGGCACACAACGCAATGTCGTGTCACGGTTTACTTAGCCTTGCGGAGGACCATGGTTGTATTTGAGCGCCCGAAATCACATAGATCCCGTAGAGGACGGCGATGGCGTGTCTGTACCTGGTCCTCGTTTCGGGCTGTGAGCATCGGCACTGGTGTCGGAATCGAAGTTTTGGATAACGTGGAGCGGCCGGGATACGTGCGGTGATGGCGGCGGTTTGTCGATTTGGACACTGGCGGTCCCGCTGTCTTGTTGTGATTCGTCTGCGCTCCGGCTCACGCTCTCGCCTCTACCATCATTTGATCCTTCACTGGCATTTCTACTCATGTTGGTCTCGACCGCGGTTCTACTACCAAACTCGACCCCGCCCCCTCTGCCTGTGTCGCCGTTTCCGACTGCCACATCGTCCCCTGGTTCCGAGGCCCTTAAAAGTGGACCCTCCGCGGATGGGAGATTCCGCCTCGCATGGTGCTCCTGGCCCTCCGTCCAGCGGCTCGGGGGTATCGGCGCGGTCGCGGAAGCAGAAGCAGAAGCGGATGTAGGAATTGAGGCGGGGGCAAAAGCCGGAGGGGCAGGATTCGACGGGGATGCCTGCGTTCCAACTCCCGGCTCGGCGCTCTCGTCCACGGGCGTATGGAAGCGCGTGCCTGGCGTAGAGAGCGACAACGAGCCCGAGTGTGACTGCGGGGGTATGTATAGCCCGAGACCCTGCCCAGCTATCGTGGGGAGAGGAGTCGGAGACCACGACGGTCGCCCCAATTTGGCCGGTGATGACGAGCGGCTCTGTTCTGGAGGCGGCGTGGCCGGAGGCGAGGACCGCGGTGCAGGCGGTACAGCAGGCACCAGCGATTTCCGCGACGAGGCGCGTGAAGAGTTCAGGCGACTCCACGAGCCTGAGCCGTCTCTTCTCTGTACCACGACCACGGGTGAGGACACGGTACTAGTATCCTGTGCCGGTTCCGACTCGGCGGTGATCGCCGTCTGAAGGCTTGTGCTGGCCTGCATGGGCGGCGCGAATGGCTCGAGCCTGGCAGCCAACACGAACCCATATTCGGCACTACTATTGGAAGACGATGATGAAGATGAAGGAGACGGTGGCTGGGTAGGAGGATTTGCTGCACTTTCGTCAAGTCTCTGTGCTACCAACGATCCTGCGTTACCGTGCATGTGGGGAGACGACGGGGACGGCGATAGCGAAGGAGGCGTTGGGACACTGTCATGAGGTTTCCACGACTTCCACGACGCCCACGATCCTGCGCTGCCGCGCCTGTTAGGAGGCGGCGGAGACGGTGGCTGCATAGATGTTGGGGCATTCTCATGGGGTTGCCACGTCGTCCACGATGTCACCCTGCCACGCCTATTGGAAGATGACGGAGACGGTGTCCAGGCACGAGAAGTCGGGGGGTCGTCATGAAATCCCGACGCTGTCCACCACCCTTCCCTGTCGCGCCCGTCGGAAGATCGCTGGCTTGGAGAGGTCGAGGCACCGTCACGTGGTTTCTGTGCTGGCAACGAACCCACGCTGCCGCGTCTGCTAGAAGATGACGGAGACGGTGGCTGTGCGATGATGGTCGGGGCTGCATCACGAGAACTACTTGCGGCCCGCGGTCCCATGCTGTCGCGCCTGTTGGGGCTGGCGGGCTCCCAGGGGTGCCGCACCGTATCAATAAATTCGCCCTGTTCTGGCTCAACTGGCACGTCAATATAAGGTTCCTGCAGGCGACCGCTGGGTGAATAGAGGGGCCGGGCTATCTTGTGAGAGCTATCCGTCAATTCAAGTTAGCACCTGCGCCATTAAATGAGTCACGTGTGCCTACTTTCTCCTGCTGTCGCTCCGTACCCGCTGGAAGAGGCCCACCTCCAGTGCCTTCGCCGTAGAGTTTCGTGGTGGGGCAGGACCTAATAGGTGTGGACTAGGGGCAGCTGGCTTGGACAGCGGTTGTCTCGGATGGGTGGTAACGATGGCAAGAGAGCTATGTGATTCAGAAGGGGCGGGCAGCAGCAACGGCTTCCGAGCAGGCTGTGCTGCGGAAAACTGGTAGTGGAGTAGCTTTCTTCTTATCCATGCCTGAGAATCGTTGAGTGTGTCAGCCAAGTCCGGGCATGTGTCTTCGTATTCAAAGAGTATTGATTGTGCCGACTGCCACAGGTTTGGCGTTCCCAGTCCCTGAACAGCCAAGGGTATGATCTTCTCTCCAATCTTGACGATGAACTGGTAAACGGACCCGGTGAGGTTGTCGATGTCTCGGAACATCACGTCAAGGTGCTGTTCCTTGAGGAACTTCAGGAGCCCAAGTAAACTTCTCTGGCTGCGTTCATTGAGTTTGCCTTGCAAAGTGCGTATTGGGACGGCGATTGTCTCCAGAGTTTCCAGTATCATGATTTGATCTACGTCGCTCTTCTTCGGGTCCTTGATAGTATGCTTGATGAGTTGGATCACGTTGGCCACATGCCCCGACGCGATGATCCTTGGCATGAGTTCTTTCATCGTGGCTGAGCTCCACTGGTCAAGGCACTCGGTAGCCTCGTCGACATAGGCGCTGAGAGGCAGCTGGGTGGATTCCAAAGGTTTCAGTGTCCTGTGCAAGAGCTTGGCATGTAACGAAAGATAAGCCAAGACGGAATCTAGCATCGACGACTCCCCAGTATCTGTCTCGTTGTGCCGCAATTCAATGTCGTCGTCGAGCCACGCCTCAGGCGGGCGCATGTTCTGTTCCCAGAGGTATCTCATCATCTTCAGGTCCGCTTTTTCGGCGTCCCAATTCTGAAACTGGGCTCGCTTGCTGTCTGGCTGTGGTGAATTCATCCTCAGCGTCTCGATATGCGTTTGCGTGGACTGAGCCCAGACCGCCAGGAGGTCGTGGTTGATCTTCTCCTTGATCTTGTTCCTGACCCTAGCCCTTCGGCCGTTTCTACGCCCCTTGTCCCGTGTGCTCTCGAGATACGCGAGAAGACGTTCCACCGTCACGAGCTTCTGTTTCGTATACGCGCCGAGTTCGTCATAGTCCACCAAGAGTCTCCAAACGGCGACAGCTGCGGTGCAACGCGCGTGCATCGAAATCACCGAGTCACCGACGGACCGAAGACTCATGGTGACGTCGATCACCTTTTCCGGAAAGCTGTAACTCCATTTCCAAACGCAGTGTGAGTCGCCGTCCTGCAACGTCACCCCCGTGTCGTCGGAGAACCAATTGGCGGTAAGAGCACGAAGGGCACTCAGCCCGGAAATCGACTGGCGGCGGCGGACGTCAATGGAATCGTGCGCAGGTTCTACACAGTTGACCAACAGGTCTAAGATGTGGCGCGCTAAGTCCTTGCGCTTTACGAGTTCGTGCATGATGATCGGGGCACCGACAATCTTCTCAGAGCGCATGAAACCCGCAATTCCTTCGATGAACGGCTCGCAGTCGCCACGATCTAGGAGTGATGAAAGCGCCCACGAAAGTGAATCGAGGTCTCGGTCTTGCGTCCCTTCGCGAGTCGCAGACGCGTACTGCTCGCGGCCACGCGAAAGACTACGCGAGTCGACGATGACGGGCCAGCCTTCCACATTAGTGAAACTGAGTGGGCGAACGGCCTGCTTGATATACCACAGCGCACTGGAAAGGGGAGTGCGATACGGACTTTGCAGGTCGTGCAGGGGGGACCAACTGAGAGAAAGATAGAACGCCGCGATGATGACGAGGACGCAAAGGGATAAGAGCGAGAGCAAGCGGCTGGCTGGGGCGGTGATGTCGACCAAACCGGCGATGAATAAGAACATAGCCAAATGCAAGAGCGCCGGCGCGCCCTCGACGACGGCCTTCACGCCGGAGCGCTCGATTCCTTGCAGCAGAAACGCGCGGACGCGGGCACGCTGATGCGGTGCCGCGCGTCGGCCGAGGGCTTGGGTGTACTGGCGCGCCCATTGCTGGACCAAAGTCGCACAGAGCGCACTCAAGAGGCTAGAAAGCAGACTTGAGCACCACAATGCGTTGGCGCGAAGCAAAGATGAGGAATTTGCCGGGGCGGGAGCGGAGGTTGGTCCAGGAATTTGATTTGATTGTGTCATCTGCTGCAGGCTCCCGACTAGAAATGCTGTCACCACAGCAGAGAAAAGACCAGCCTAGAGCTGCGCTAAGCCATGCATCGACATCGCATTGTGAGACACCGGCTGACTTACGAAGATGAGTAGCCCATCCATATCAGCTTTCCAACTCTCTGCCAGTGCCTCATCATGGCGTTCGCTTTCTGCCAGATAGACTGACCATAACTTTCCAGAGCTTTCCACCGCGTACTCAGTGGTTCGTGGACTAGGGGGGCCTGGAGAACGCAAGTGAGTGGAGGAAAGGGGCTGTGGGAAGCTTGAAACTACCGTTCGGAGCTTCCGTGCCATCCTTTGCAGCTTCGACGTCGACTGAGCGGACCATCACTAAGGAACCAGTTGTGAGGAGACCCGTACTAGGACGAGAGACGCCCGTCAAGCTCTCTGCCCAATCCTTGACGGCGCTCAATGCCCGATGAGGACGTCCCTTTCATTTCGAGTTCTGTAGACATAGACTCGAATCAGGCTACGATAAGAAAAGCCACACGGTGTGAGCAAGTCGGAACACCAGATGCCATTACAGTAGCTACACAGTAATTGGTTGAGCAATAAAAGAGTGTTTAAACGGAGACTCAATTCGAGATTAGCGGGAGAGCGGACCGGCGCGTGGGAAGTCTGCAATTGACGCGCAGTCAGTCAGTACGGTAGGGACAGCAAAGATGGGAGCGTCCGCTCATTTCCAGTGCACCACCTGTTCGGGCTCCCAGAGTACTCTCATCTTCTATCGCAACAGGCTATGGCCCCTGCCCACTAAATAAAGGGCAGGGGATTACTTTCAATTGGGATCTTGTCTTGGATCTTGTATCAGGGCGCCGCATGGGAATTATCTCGCGTTGTATGGACTGCTAGGGCAAAAACCGGCCCACGTATGTGCCGGTGGATGCGTGGTCCGTGGAGAGCTGTAGAGCAATGGATTAGAGGTTACCGGTCAGCTGTCGTCCATTTTTGGTCGAGAGGCCGGGTTTCGTTGTAAGAGACAGGTCACCCGCGATGACACCGACTGCAGAGTGTCCTTCTTGCGACTTCCCATCACCATGGCCTCGCTCTACGGGTTTGCCAAACGGCTCTACCTCGTGCGTACGATGTCATGTATTTTCCACAGCATACTGATTTTACTCCCGGACGAACCATAGGTATTTAACCCACCCTCTCCAAAAGAGCCCACCGCGTCGCCATTGCGATTTGGGATCCTCGGGGCTGCGAGAATCGCGCCTATTGCGTTGATTTTACCTGTGAAGAGCCATCCAGATGCGGTGGTGACGGCTGTTGCTGCGCGGGACCAAGGGCGTGCGGACGCTTTCGCGAAGCAGCACGGTATCCCGAAAGCATATGGCGGGTCGGGGGCGTATCAAAGTACGTTATCGACTTGTTATATAAACACGTGGGATGCTAATTTAATTACGATTCGCAGAGCTGTTGGACGACCCCGAGATTGACGTCGTGTATAACCCGGTACGTTGCGAATCGCCCAGTTGTGAATGGGTAACTTAGGGCGTTTATTACACAGCTGCCCAATGGTCTCCATTACGAATGGACTATGAAAGCACTCGCAGCTGGAAAACATGTCCTGCTCGAAAAGCCAAGTGCCAATACTGCCGAAGAAACGCGCAAGATGTTCACATTCGCTCAGGAAAAAGGCCTCGTCCTATTGGAGGCATTCCACTATCGGTAGGCTGCACGGGATTTCCTTGTTGCGGATTGGTGCTCATAGTGGGAAGGTACCATCCCGCAACACGTCGCGTGAAAGCGATAATCGATAGCGGCGAGCTCGGCACGCTGACAAAGATTGAAGTCAATTTCGGCATCCCAGGCTTCTTCGTCAAAGACAGCGACATTCGGATGGTATATGACCTGGGTGGTGGCGCTATGATGGACATGGGATGCAAGTTTCACACTGCCCCCACCCGAGGATCCCGCTGAGTTGTTTCCCGCAGGCTATGCCATGTCCATCTCGCGCTATTTGGCAAATGCCGATCCGACCAAGGTCATTAGCGCAAATGCCGAAGTGCTCCCGAAGTTCCCTCGAGTTGATGTCAGTACCACAGCCACGCTTGCCTTTCCCACATCTGGAGGGACCACTACCAACGGATCCGCGGACGGCCTCACGGCGACCCTTTTGACGCACTTCCGGCTTCCACCTCTGTTGGGGTTCCTTCCGCGTTGGCCGGATTTTTCTGTGCGTGTATCTGGAACACGTGGTATCGTTGATCTGAGCAACTTCCCTGCTCCATGGGTGCATCACAACATCACGGTTGAGAGCTCAGAACAGGAGGGTGGGCGATTGCGGAAGCGCACGGAGAAGCATTACGGGAATCTCGGATGGACAACGTGAGTATTTTCTCACCGTATGCTATCTGCGCTCCGATTCGGACGTGTGCGCAGATACCGCTACCAACTAGAGGCATTGGTTGACAAGTTGCGCGAGCGCACGCCCGAGCACTGGTACGACGCCCAGGACTCCATCACCAACTTGGAGTGGATAGAAGCCGTCTATAAAGAAGTCAGTCACCTGTTTCTCCAGTGATCTCGGGCTGATAACTTGTATTCAGACCGGGCTAGGGTCCCGTCCTCCATCAACTGCCCAGGTGCCATAACTTTCCCACATCGGATTTTCTCACGCCAGATTGTCGGTTAATTGATGTAATTACGTAATATTGAATTGAGAACCTGGTTGCGACGTCGACCGCGGTGTATTCAAGCTCCCATCTCATCTTGCTCTTTGTTGCCCTTTTTTTCCCCTCCCTTTTCCTTCCGCTTTTCTCCTCCGTCCTCGACCCGTGCGGCTCCCTTTTCTCCTTCCCTCCCAATGAGCCACGCACCATATCCTCCTAATAGAATGCCACCTAATGCCCCACCTCGACTTGCCTCTCACCCCTCTCATCATCCATGGCGTCAATTCGATGAAAAACCTACAGCCCTGAGCTCTCTCAGCTCAACTCTCAAGATGAGCCCAACCCGTGGCTGGCTGGCCAGCACTCCTCGGGATTCCGTGCACCACCATCATAAGAGTAGTAGTGATAAAGACGAACGAAGGGGTTTACTACAGCAACATAATATCCTTACCCATCTCAGGAAGGCGATGCGTAACATCCTCCGGTCTTCAGATATACTCCCTACGACTTCAATATCGCATCGAGGTAATAGTCCTAGCAGTGCGCGACCATCCCTCACCTCCCTTTCATCTCCGACACTCCCCGCCCTCCCTTCTGCGTCGACCGCGCGCTTTGTCCTCCTATGTGGCCTGTGGTATGCCTCCTCCGCCTTATCATCCAACACGGGAAAAGCCATCATGAATCAGTTCCGTTATCCCATCACCCTCACATTTGTGCAGTTTGGCTTTGTCGCGGGGTACTGCCTGCTCTTCATGTCCCCCATTATCCGCTTTTCACGGCTCCGTCGCCCGACACGGGCTATTCTGAAGGATACGCTACCAATGGGTTGCTTCCAAGTTGGCGGCCATATCTTTTCAAGCATAGCGATATCGCGTATCCCTGTTAGCACGACGCATACTATCAAGGTACGCACTCATCCCGCTCTTTAAGTGCGCTCTTAAACGTGCGACGTTCTCCAGGCGTTGTCACCTCTGTTTACTGTTGCCGCTTACGCCCTCCTATTTGGGGTACGGTACTCTGCCAAAACGTACATATCCCTCTTTCCCCTCACCGTTGGCGTCATGCTGGCTTGCTCGTTCGACATGTCAGCATCCAACTTCATCGGTTTACTGTGCGCGTTTGGTTCAGCCATCGTATTCGTATCGTCGAATATTTTCTTCAAGAAGATCATGCCAACTGGTTCTTCGTCTTCACATCACAAACTTGACAAGCTGAACCTGCTCTTCTATTCATCCTCAATGGCGTTTCTCTTAATGGTCCCAATCTGGGTGTTTACCGACCTTCCGGTGCTTATGGCCATGCAGACGGCAGAACCAGGGCATATCAAGCACCCCGCACATGAGCCCGCTTCAACCCACTCTGTCACCTACTACACTTTCCTAAACGGGATAGTGCACTTCGCCCAAAACATTATCGCATTTATCATCCTCGCATCCGTATCACCTGTCACGTATTCGATCGCATCACTCTTTAAACGGGTCGCCGTGATCTGCATCGCGTTAGTTTGGTTCAATCAACACGTTCACCCGCTCCAAGGCGCTGGCATCGCCCTCACCTTCTTGGGGCTTTGGATGTACAACAACGCCAAGGGCGACATCGCGCGCGGTGAGACTCGGAGGCGTGGAGTCGAGGCCGTTCGGGAAGGCGCTCTGCCTTCGACACGCACAGAAGGGCAGATGTTCGATGCAGCCGCGAATAGTCTACCCCTGCCTGCATTTGAGCGCCCACTCGCAGAGCTCACTTTGGCGGTGTCGAGCGCTCGTGTGCCGGAGACCTTGGCTTCCCCTGTACGCTCCAAGCTGCACATACCGCCGTTGCACATCAAGATTACTGCACCCACTCCGCAGAAGGGTACGGTATTGTCGCCACCGTATCCATCACCCCCAGCGTCTCTGGACTCACCGCCACTCACGGCCGCCCTTACTGTGATGCCTACTCGCGCATAGTACTGCTCTGGTTGATCGTACTGATCAACCTTTTACCGATGTCGGGGTCAGCTTCAGCCACTTTTTGTCGGACTTCTGCTACTAGACTATCCGAAGTGGACTGCATAGATATAAAGGATTTTCATAAGGATCTCTGTCTCCATTCCATTCCTTTACTGCGCATTGTCGACTATCTTACACGATTGATGGACCGAGCGGGGAGGGCGAGGGTGACGAACGTTTGATGAACATTTGACGGCCGGGAACGAGGACCTTGTGCCGATTATTATTTTTTCTTGTTACTTTTATTCTTCTGTTCATGTTTCGGGCGGGCTTTGCTCTGTGCGTGCGTTATGCTCGTACTGTATATACCCGCGCCCTTTGAATTAGCCGGCGATTGCGGTGACCGTCTTTACCTCGCCTGTGTGACCGGCGTCTAAACAAATACAGGACCTCGCCGCCACCATCTGTCATCTGAGGTAGCAATAACGATGCCGCCGCGTAGTGGAACAGCTTGGACTTCAGACCGCATCCGCCCACAAACACACAAGCCATCGGCGCACCTCGTCGCGCAGACGCCCTCAAAATCAGACAAAGGAAAGGGCAGGGCCGGCACACCAGAGCCACCACGCAGCACCGCGGTGCGCAAGCTCGATGAGCTCCTTGCTGGCCTCCGCTCCTCCTCCACCGAGCCCACTCAATCCCAGCGCTTCAAGGACAATAGGGTGTCTTCCGCTCACGACGGGTGCTTCTGCCAAGGTACGTCCAGTCGCCCCCCTTACTCGCCCCCCCATACTCACCCACCGCAGCACGCACGCACGCGCTCTCCGAATACACACCGCTCTGCGCCGCCTGCGGCCTCGTCCTCTGCGCGCTACACCCGCCCCACCGCCCATGCCCGCACTGCACCGCCCCGCTACTAGACCCCGCCGCGCGCGCGGCGCTGCTCGTGCAGCTCGAGGAACAGCGCACACATACGCTCGCTGAGGAGGCAGCGGCGCGGGCACGCGCAGCGGAGGAGCTGCGTATGGCGGAGGGCGCGTTCCCTGCGCTGGGTGGGGCGCCGGGTGCTGGTGCTGGTGCCGGCGGGGGTGGTGCCGGTGCGCGGGTGCTCTCTCTCGTCGGGCAACGCGTGGTGGTCGAGTCGTACCGTGCTGCGTCCGACATGCGGTCGAAGGAGGCTGCGGAGAGGGAAGAGGACGCAGAGGATGGGGTGTCGCCGCGCGTGCCTCCGCCACCAATGGAGGTCGAGTATATGCGTGTGCCGCGTGGGCCTGCGACGCGCTGGGTGGCTTCGAGGGACGGCGAAGGGGCGGCCAAGTACGTCGCGCCCCCTCCTGTGCCACGTGGCCAATCGGACCGACGGGGCAAGGGGAAGGGAAAGGCGCGGGATGTGGCTGGTTCGTAGAGCCCCAGGGAGATGTTCGATTCGTTCGTTGCAAGCTACCTATACTGTACTAATGTGCTCTATGGGGTTCTGTACCCAAGGCACATGGAAATGGAGAATAGAACTGTATCAATTTACTCCCGCTAAGGGATCTGTGCTACAGTATTGACCCTGGCATGAATACGTCTCCAAAGTGGTACGATAGAAGGTCGTTATTTAGTGTTCATTGGACTAGGTACTGCATTGAGTACTAAGTTTTCGGTCGCCCAACATAAAACACTTCTTACCAATACACCTATCTAAGGAGTTCGTCTTGGGTGGTCTAACCTCGGTGACGCTGCAGTAAGTAGGGCCTGTAGTGAAACGGCACGTGGACCCGCGAGTATCGCTGTCCCATAAATAATTCTGGTTCACGCAAACTTGGAGGCGGTGGCAGCGCAAGCGTGGCATCGAGGTCGCTCAACTTCCTGATCAACGCGTCTACCCAATCGCTCTTCACAAGGCCATCTTCGCCTTCGCTCATTTGTCTGAGTAACGACCGACACTGTTGTAGAGCTTCACGGGAATGCTCGATCACTGACGCAGATGATCCCCAGGGCTCCCGAGGGGGGTCTTCTGGCAGACAGTCCTGGACGACCCTCGCCAAAATGTCCAGCGTCTCCGAGGCTACACGTCCGAGTGACTCCAGAGGGGACGTTTCCTGATGAGCGAGCTTAGCCAGACCATCAAGCATTGCGAGAAGTTCCCTGGGTGGGGCGCCAGGTGCCGGTGCCGGGAAGGCTGGGGCGTTGGTGGTCGAGTCGTACCGTGCTGAGTTGGGCGCGCAATTGGAGGCGGATGATGGGATGCCACCGCGTGCCTCCGCCGGCGAGGGAGGTCCGGTATATACGTGTACCGCATTGGTTTGCGACGCGCTAGGCAGTCTCGAGGGACGGCGAGGGCACGTCGCGCCACCTCCTGCGCCGCGGGGTCCGATTGACCGGCGGGACGACGGAAGAACGGAAGGACGCGGGGTGTGGCTGGTTCGTAGAACCTAGAGGAGTTGTTTCATTCGTAGTAAAAAGCTACCCATACTGTACCAACAACTCCTATCTAAGGAATCTGTGCTGCGCTACAGTATTGATACAGTATCGGTGTTCTGGGTATGAATACGTCCCCAAAGTAGTAAAACAGAAGGTACGTCATGTTGCAGGCTTTCAGTTCAGTGGCCGCCAACGCTGCCCTCGCTCGCCGTCACGGCGTATTCGTGTTTTGACGGATCCCAACCCTCGGCCCAACTCGGCTTACCACGCCGCCCACGCACCACACTCGCGCGAATCGAGTGTGGGTTAGAGAACGCCGGTGCCGGGGGAAAGTTCTGCGAGCGCAAAGCGGGATTGCTAGGGGAATTTTTAAAAAAAAAGTCAACAAATGCCTCGCACTCGCATCATATTGGGACGACGTACTTAGCGGAGAGCGTCGGCCCGAGCGCGAGCCTCGCAAAGCTGGTCGGGAAGAGCGGGTTTCCGGGCCCACGCTCGCCGACGACATCGTACACCTCGCTGCTTGCATTTGACGCCGCATAGCTCCACCTCCTCCCCAAGCTGCTCATCGAGCTCCTCCTGTGGGGAGAAGGATGCTCGTCAGGTGTTTTGGGCTGCTGCTGCTGCTGCTGCAGTTGGTTGACGGACGACATGGAGGAGGTGCGCAGTAGGCGCGTGTGAGGTGAGTCGCCCGCAAATATACCGGGCGTGGCCGGGACAGTCGAAATGCGCAAACCCTGGATAATACCGCGCTGAAGGGAGGGCTCAGCGGGCTCAGAAAGCTCCTCGTCTTCGTTCTCGCTGGACTCTTCCCGAACATCCTCGGAAATATCGTGCATGCGATGACCGCCGGGACGCGTCGGCGGATGATCGTGTTCACCCGTGGGTGAGGAGGGCATGAGCACAGGCTCGATGGTCAATGCGGAGATGCTGGGAGAGTCTTCAGCAGGAGCCGAGACATTGGATTCGGACGCATGATCCGGCGCAGGCTGGGGCTGAGGCGTAGTATCGGGAACAGGCGGATGGTCCTTGGTAGGTGACGCAACGAGATCCTCCAAAGATTCGAGCTTGAAATCACTGAATGCGAGTGGTTTGTCAGCGGTAAAAGGGTCTTCCTCGAACCCATCGGGATCAAGTTCTGGGGGCGCTCCGAGTGCACCCTTGATCCTCTCCCAGATGAGTTCGCTGTGGAATAGGACGCAGCGGCGGATGAGGCCAACCCAGACTTCGTCCGGGGCAGAGTCGCGATCGACACATTTCATCCAGAATTCGAGCTGAGCTGATGACCACTTTCTAGGATCGGTCGCGAACACGGCGTCATTGGTCACGGGGGACTCCGACGCGGTCTGCGGCGCAAATGTCTGAGCGAGGAGGGCAAACAGTCTTGCACCAGGTTGCGGGGAAGTGAAGAGGGCCTTGACCTCGTCAGTGCGGTCCACAAAAGGAAGGAAGACGTCATCGGGTATCGCAGTGAACGAGGTGCGTCCGGACCGAGCCGCTGCCGTAAGTGAACCGCCAGGCGTGCGAGGGGAAGAGGGCGCTGATTGCGGGTTGCATGACTGCTGGGCAAGCGATATGATCTGATCCGCAGAAAGGCGTGGTTTTGGCACAGAGGAACGCCGGTTCAAGCCGTGGCCATGTCCGTGAGTGGGACTGCCTGGCCGTGGTCCAGGCCCAGTGGGCGACCCAGGTGGGGCAAACGAGGCCGAAGCAAAGCTCATGCGCGTATTCTCGCCCTTCCCCGCGACCGAGTGTCCGTGGCTCCCGTGGCGCCTGTGCGGGCTCTGAGGATGAGAGCCGATGCTGAAGTGTCGACGTTGCTGCTGAGGGGAAGGCGGCCGCTCGTCGAGTTGGATCTGGGGTGCCGGGTTGACGCGCACGATAGTCAGTTTGCAGGATGTCGTTCGTCCCGGGTTCATGTTGAGCTCGAGGTGCGCACCCCAGGGATCCGCAGCAGTGGCGGATCCCCTGCGCTGTAGCACACGGCGGGATTGAACAGGGCTAGTTGCCCCACTGTGGGGGGGAGACAACGGGGGACTAACAGTGGGGGATACGACTGTCTTGGACATGATGGACGTTGAGAAGGAACACTACTGTAGTATGGCCGAGATCATCTGAGCTTTGAGGCGATGTGTCACGGTGTTGGCTATCGTGAATGGATCGTCCGGGTTAGTCCTGTGGGTAACTGGTCGGTCCCATACGGAGGCAGTCGATCAGAGCGAGACCGGCCGCTACCCTTACGATTTAGAAATCTAGGCCTTATTCAAAAAAATTCAGGTCACAAGCAGCATTTTTTTCTCAGTCGTGCTGCTCTGCCGGAATGAACATTGTATCTTTACGTTTGCCGCTACGAAATAACGAAACATTGGTCCGTGTATTCAAACATTCAAACGTGCGCGCTGCATCCAATCCCGAATAGTCGATGGCTCGGCGAGAAATGAGAATTTCATTAAATCAATCCTCGATATGCGGGTCTAGGCTTCCACTCGGCGTTCGCCGTCGCCTCCTTCTCCTTCGAGAACAAACTATCAAGGTTGATCTTTCTTTCGAGGCACTGTAAACTCAAAAGCCTTACGTTTGATAGTACAGCAGCCGGAGAAACAAAGCTTTTGTAGTTCGTCTGCGTGGATGAGGGGCCATGAGGAGGACATGACGCAAGACATGACGTGCAGAATGTTTTTCTTACGTCAATCGGCGTTGCGATCGTGCTTCACTTGGCCTTTCTTTCAGGGCGGCCACACGGGCTCGGGCTCTTGCTCGGGCTTGCCGCATCAGCCAATTGTCTTTCGGTGGGAAACCCACGCACAAACTTGCTTCCCAGTTCCCACCTGCCATAACTTACTGTGGCCGATAGGCGAGCTTCTGCGCAGCTCCACGGAGGGTCTTCTACGGCGCCTCATCACCGCATCTTGTAATTGTATTTCAAACTCAGGTGCCTTTCCCAATGCGCCGCGACTGGGAGCGTCTGTGGAAACTGATGATATCACAAGAAGTCCTGGATGATAGTACCCCCATCTCTGTTCATCAATTCCTGCGAACGGCAGCAGAGTAAACAATGGGTTGTCAACCGACTCGTGTCACGATCTTATCATTTTCCAAGCTTCACAGTAATCTGTGTGCAGGACCGCCACCTGATGTCTACAGTATGGTCGCTCGAGGCGCCACCATCTTCCCCCATCATAACTTATTCCTGGAAGTCTATCCATTATTTCCGCGATCATAGAGCACTGCGCCCTCCCCATGCCATCCTTTGCTAGAGAACGCTCGAACATGCAATAACCCAGGAGTTTACACCCTTGCCTGAAGCTAGCTCCCCAATGACCGGACCTTCAGAGAGATTACCCTCTTTGGGCCAACTACCTCCGTCATTACTGTACTGTGTATTAACGTGTTAGCCATTGTCCTGAACCAACACCGTGGGAGCATTGACATGGGAAAAGGTCTTCCCATCAGGCAGGATTTCGCAGGATGCGTCTGCGTCTAATTTGAAGGATGAAATGAAAATCGTGGCAATGAGTTCCCACGGGTAGGTGTCCGGTGTCCCTATGATTGATTCACTTCGCAGATCTCACCCGTGCCCCCTCGTCATGGGGCCAAGTGGTTAGGCTTTTTCGCTCATGGACGCTCACCGGCGCTCACCTTCAAAGCTTCAAGCTTCAAGTCTCAATAGTCGATAAAAAATCCTCCGCTCCCCTCTCCGAGTTCCACAGAACTGCTCTCGTCATCAGGCCCTCCTAGGTATGTCTATTACCAGTGCCTCTGTATTCTTGCCGCAATGATTGATCGATTAATTGGGCACTTACCTCTAATCTTTGTACAGACCTACAACGATGCTCCACTCTCTCCCGGACGATGTCCTTCTAGAAATATTTGACCTTTACCGATGTGACGAAGTTACTACTTCAAGTCACCTCCAATGGAAATAGCACAGGCGAGACGTCATATTTTCATCGTCACGCCATCTCAACCTAGAACTCCTCTGTACACACGGGACACCTGTCAAGAAAAATATAGGAGACCTCGCAGCCCTTCCCGTAGTTATTCACTTTCCAGATTCTTTGAGGGCAGTGACGAAGAGCCACTGGAGCACCCCGATCGTGTACGCGTTTTCAAGTTTCGTGTGTCATGTTCACTGTCAAAAAATATGGTTACAGTGACGCAGTGGCAGGGGCTGTGTCTGGCATTGACACGCCTTTCGCTTGGATCGCGACCGTCCTTCCTGGCACATTCCTGGGTGGAGGCGTTCCACGTTCACTCCTAATCTACTTAGATGCCATTCCATTTCCAGCAATACCAACTGTTCTTTTGTCAGTTGTGATCTTCGGGGTATACCTGATACTGGTCGCATTTCACCAGAGGCGGTGGTTACAAGCCTGGCCGCGTTATCGAGGTAATATCTTACACTTGGGTTCCGATTGGGGCTCTGATCGAATACGCTAGCCTCCCACCACGCAGACTGTCCTTCCTGCTCTCGCTCGCTTTTATTTATTTGCATATGTTTTCGAATATTGGGAACACTTTGTGGCGCAGATCCATGCTCCTCAACTTGACTGCTTAGGAATAGAGTACTTGGAGTACCGGGGCGAGGAAGAAATCGCTGATTATCAAATCTCCCTGGTTAGTCGACCGTTCAGACAAACTCGAGCTATCTCGATTCGGGCGCATGGACCTACAATGTCTAGTTGAATACGTACTACGTATTCAACTGGACACTGTAAGCATCGAACTTGTTCGTGGAGGCCAGTCGTCGTTCAAACTCCTCTATCCTCTTCCATTCCGGTGCAGCTTGCAGACTCGGTTGTGGGAGCTGGAAGGTTCATGCCCCGTCTTAAAGTAACTCACGGAGGTTCTCCCGGGACAACTGTATGGCTCGACATGGCCCTTTAACCCCTGCGCATGGGTCTGGTGTCCTTGGGCAACCCATTTTGATTCCCCCTCTATATGTTGTCCGTTGTAAAGACTGCAGCCTCACGTTGCGCATTCCGGATTACGGGTCAGAGGTGATGGAAGTCACGCGTGTAGGATTTGCCATCGACTGGTCCCTCGTCACGGTGGATGCCAAGGTCGACGTGCGGAGGCACTCGTACAGGACCCCCCCGCGCCGCTGAGTTGGACAAGGTCGGCACATGGCACCAGGGTGAAGTACGATGGAGCGGCTGCCAAGCCTCACCCGCATTTCGCGGGCGTAACACGCGTTCCTGATGGCTGTCCGCAAGGCGCGCGCAAGGTGGGTAGATGCGACGAGCACAAAGGAGAAGCCGGTTGGTTCGTGGACGATCTCACGGTTATCAAGCATACGCAGCCTCACGGATATGTGACGATGCTAATGATGGGCCGCCACTCAATGGGCCGCCACTCAATGATGATACTGCTCACGTTGGTTTCTCTATAGGCGTTTGAGGCGGCCAAAGAAGCATCCGACATCATCCTGATGGACGACAACTTCTCCTCGATCGTTAATGGTATTAAGTAAATTATTGTCGTCGTCCTGTTTCATGTTCGCGGGTAGCGTTCGAATCGGAAATATGTCTGTAATACCTCTTTACTGGTATACTGGTGTTAGCGTGTATGAAAAGTTCATCAACTATGTTGACTCAAGTTCTTTGTAGAGTCACAACAGCCCAGCTAGATGTTAAGAAATGGCACTCACTCTCCCCACGCGGATAATTTCTTACTCTTCGTATCATTCCCACGGACTGGCCTCGAATTCAGTCTCTGTCTTCGGTTGCCGAATACTACATCTATTTGCTATTTGGCTCTACGGCTCTATGATAGCTTCGTAATGACGAGCACAAAACTGGCTGAGCTGCTCTCGTGCTCCCATGGAGTCAGATAGTCTGGTGCTGCACCAAGCAGAGTACCAAACGTCACAGGCTCTTGTCTTCATCAGAGGTCTCCATAACACTATGTACTCGCTTATTGGAGTCGTTCGCGTTCTCGCGAAATATCGTGTACACGTATGGTGGCATGTCACCAGCCCGGAGCGGCTCGGGTACTGCCTCCCTTGTGAACTGCATTCCGGTCGAGTGGGTCGAGTAGTATTGGACCGGGCTCTTCTGCATGGCGACGAGGATGATTATGAGCGTCGGGTATAAGCCCTGTGCTAAGTCTGTATTCAGTGCTAAAGAGAATATGCATGACGACTCACTGAGACAAACACTAAGACATTGTCCATGACAGCGAAGCCCGGAACTGGCATCAAGTCGAGCGCAGAGATCAAATATACAATCTGAAATAGCACAGTGAAACCTTCTGCGAGCATAGACGCTTCTGGGGGTAGGACGTACCCAAACGCAGCAATAAATAAAGCCAGATTCGACAAGCAGAGCGAACACCCTCTCTGTCCTCACACATCTATTTGCTTCGCCCAAATGTTTCTTGACCGAGACGCGGTGTTCCCTACACCGGCGACGTGGTCAGAGATGGCCGCCGGGGGTCGGACACGAGACAAACGCACCAAGCCTTCCAGGTGATCGACCCGGTGGAGACCAGATTAGTTGCCAGTGTTGGGCCAACCATAATTAAAGGCCCCCGGTCGCCTTGAAAACTACGGTTGCCGGAAGGAATTACGGAGATGCCGAGACGAAGTTCACACCCAGCAGCAGCTATAAACGTTGGCCCCTGATGAGGAAAAACGACGACTATGAGGAATCTCTTTTATGCACCTGTTGTCCCAAGGATGAGGAGTAGAAGTATGGCGATGATGCGTTTGTCTCTGTTCCAGAGAACGACCGCGCGCCAGGCACAGACAATATCACTTAGGATATACTGAAGAACGTTTAGTTGAGTCGAACAGATAGCATAGAAGCATCATGCGGGCGCACCAGCAGGCGTGTGATAGTTGCCTCTACCAAAGAGACGACATGGAAGCGATCTTCTGACCATGTATGCGCGGACGTGAAGCCAAGGAACGCCTGCATGACTTGAAACCCGAGAGCAGTCCTTAGTACCAGTGCGACGATTGCCAAGGCGAACATGAGGGTCGTGATTCCAAACATGAACATCCTAGGCCGACACGAAGTGAAACCTGGTTTACTCCTCAACAAGCCATCTACTGTAAGCGTGCACCGTCCTTCAGGTGCACAAATGAACCTCACAGGATGTGGACCGATGTGACGTAGAGTACGATATAGACGCCTGTGATGCATAGCACATTGACTCAGAACCAGGTGTAGCAACAGTGGGTCTCTTGTCCCTCACCATATACGATACCAGCGAAAAGGTTGTCGTACACTGTCAGTTTGTATTCAAAGTAATAAAACTTGGAAATGTTGGAATTATCGTTGGACATGGTGGTGAAATGAAGTGGCGGAGGGCACTGGCAGATCAGAGGGTGAGGTTAAGGATGGGCCGAACATAGCTCGTTGTTCCCCGCGGATTATTAGAGCGCGTCCGGTGCAAAGTCGCTCCTCGGAAATGGCCGCTCGCGACCTCAGTCTGACGAGTGGGAGAAATCAGTCAGCTCCGGCATAGCCTCGTGAAACCAGCCACTCGACAAGTGAGTTTTCGGCAAGCGGAGGATGCGAGGTGTCGGAGCTTGAAGAGTGCTGCTAGCCGAGTCACACATTGAGTGTCGTCAACAATCGTACGGCCTGGTGGGGTGCTGCATTCCGCCCAGGTTTCCAAGTTTTGCGTTTGTGACATACAATTGTGATAGTCAGTCTCCGGCCTCGTTCTTCCTGGAGTCCGTGTGGTTTCCATATGGACCAAGTTATCACCTCGAACAGTCAGTACTAGTGGCAGTCGCCGCAGTCAGCAGCACCGGGTGCTTTCGCTTCGTCGTCTTTCTTGATAATCCATTAGCTAAAGTTGCGAAGCGCTTCGTAGAACAAGACAAGAAAGTGGAAAAACATGGCAACCGATCTGATCCCGCGGGATCAGAGGCTTTTTTTAAGTCTGCGGCACCTTATTGAAGGTCCGCTAGAAGAAAACGTCTGCGTGCTTCACAGCCAAGGAGAGGAAAGAGCTACGCGTGGCCGCCACTGTGATGAAGTATCAACAATCCAGGCTTGGACGTGACCTCTATTGAGAAAATACCAAAAAAATGTGGTTCGCTAGGTTTCCATCAACATGTCTGACATCGTCGGTGCACGAGTATTCATTGTGGCAAAGTCTTCTTGCAACACGCTCTCAAATCGACTTGAAAAAATCTTTGCCCCGGCACTTGCGACATTGGGATTTTGAAGATTCTCACGTTGGGTTTCAGCTGATCAGGCCGATCAGGACGCGTGATGACGTCGTTCTCAGTCTCAGAGGCGAGTCTTGGCAAAGGGGGCTCGGGTTCACACCTGAAAAAGGACACAGGACCGAATAACGATATTGTCGCCCGGTTAGGTAGAGTGGAAGCATTTGGTAGAATCGATGGCCATAAAAGGAAAGTCTTGGTCATGGGTAGTTCCGGCTTTCCACCTCTTACGCCCAAGTCCGAGTCTTTTGCCAAATGTCTTCTTTCGAAAAGGTCGTCAAAAACGCATGTAAACCAAAGCCCACACGCCCAAGTCAAAGGTTAGGGTTAGCCCCCCACTTTCTCCATGCACGCCAACTCATACCGCCCCTCTCGGGTCAGTACGTCGATCCAATCATCGCCGCAACATGGTCCGAGAATGGTGCCATCCACGATGTCTGCAAAGCTCGCTTTAGAGAGCCAAACTCTACCGTCAGTTTGTCTCTACAATCGAATGAATAGTAAGACGCGCCAATGGGCTGACGATCGTTCAGGTGGTGTTCAAGGCGCTTATTGTCCTTCACACGATGGTTCGGAATAGTGTAACGGACAATGTACTCCAGTATCTGTCTTCTCCGGATGTTCTACGATTGAAGAATGTCTCGGGTCAATGGGAAGGTACGCATTATACTTTTCTCCTCATCCACTTCCGGACCTACTCACTTCGTTCACGTTACAAAGCGTCCAAGAATCTCCAGCATTACGCTTTATATCTCAATACGCGTGTACGTTTCTACCGTGACATAAAACGTGATGCAATCCGTGTACATTCTGAAACAAACATTCCCCAGCTTTGCAAATTCGTCCACCGTTCAGAGAAACTGACTATCCTGGTTTGGGCGCATGGACCTACGTATTCAACTGGACACTGTTAGCATCGAACTTGTACGTGGAGGCCAGTCGTCGTTTAAACTCCTATCCTCTTCCATTCCGATACAGCTTGCAGATTCGGTTGTGGGAGCTGGAAGGTTCATGCCCTGTCTTAGAGTAACTCACGGAGGTTCTCCCAGGACGACTGTATAGCTCGACATGGAGCCCTCTAACTCCGCGCGGGTCCAGTGACCTTGGCCGACCCATTTTGATTCCCCCCTCTATATGTTGTCCGTTGTAAAGACTGCAGCCTCACGTTGCGCATTATGGAATACGGGTCAGAGGCGATGGAAGTCACGCGTGTAGGATTTGCCGTCGGCGTGTGGTCCTCTCGCGGTGGATGCCAAGGTCGACGTGCGGGGGAACTCATACAGGCCCCCCTTCGCGCCGCTGAGTTGGACAAGGTCGGCACATGGCGCCAGGGTACGTACAGTACGGCGGAGCGGCTGCCGAGCCTCACACGCATTTCGGGGGCGTAACGCGCGTTCCTGATGGCTGTCCGCAAGGTAGGTAGATGTAATGAGCACAAAGGAGAAGCCGATTGGTGCGTGGACGATCTCACGGTTATCAAGCATACACAACCTCACGAATTTCACCAGGACTCTGCTTGGTGCAACACCAGACGATCTGACTCCACGAGAGCACGATCAGTTCGCAACTCAGTCAGTTTTGTGCCCGTCATTACGAAGCTACCATAGAGCCGTAGAGCCAAATGGCAAATAGATGTAGCATTCGGCAATCGAGGACGGAGACTGAATTCGAGGCCGATCCATGGGAAAGTAAGAAACTGTCAGTGTGGGGAGAGCAAGTACTATTTCTAACATCTAGCCTGGCCGGAGTCTACAAAGAACTTGAGTCAATGTAGTTGATTAACTTTTCATACACGCTAACACCAGTACACCAGTAGAGGTATTACAGAAATATTTCCGAGTCGAACGCTGCCCGCGAATACGGGACAGGACGACGACAACAATTTACTTACCAAAAGTCACAGGCTCTTTTCCTCAGAGGTCTCCATAACACTATGTATTCGCTTATTGGAGTCGTTCGCGTTCTCGCGAGAAACCGTGTACACATGTGGTGGCAGGTCACCAGCCCTGAGTGGTCTGGATGCTGGCCCCCTTGTGAACTGCATTCCGGTCGAGTGGGTCGAGTAGTATTGGACAGGGCTCTTCTGCATGGTGACGAGGATGATTATGAGCATCGGATACAAACCCTGTGCTAAGTCTGTATTTAGCGCTCAAGAGTATGTGTATGATGACTCACTTAGACAAACAATAAGACATCGTCCGTGACAATGAAGCCTGGAACTGGTATCAAGTCGAGCGCAGAGATTAAATATACAATCTAAAATAGCACAGTGAAACCTTGTGCCAGTGCGAGCATAGACACTTCTGGGGGTAGGATGTACCCAAATGCAGCAATAAATAAAGCCAGATTCAACAAGCAGAGTGAACACCCCCTCAACCCTCACAGATCTACTTGCTTTGCCCAAATGTTTCTTGACACCAATGTGGTGTTCCCTACACCAGCGACATGGTCAGAGATTACTGCCAGGGGCTGGATGCAAGGCAAACGTACCAAGCCTTCCAGGCAATCAAACCAGTGGAGACCAGATTAGTTGCCAGTGTTGGGCCAACCATGATTAAGGGTCCCTCGTCATCTAGAATACTTTGAGTGGAAGGGCTTACATCAGGAAAACCCATGTTTTACTTATTTGTGCTTTCTGTTCTTTTTGCTCTTTTAGCAAGGGAAAAAGGACCCTTTCAGAAAAGTACCAACTACTTAAAAAAAGAAATCCCCTCTTCTTTTTCTTTACTTTTTCTACTTTTTAGGCATATTTCTGGGGAAATTTTGGATTTTGGTCTGATTTTGGTCTGATTTTTTGAAATTTTCAGACCAAAAAATAAAGTTTGGTCTAATATTTTCATTTTTAGACATTTTATTTTGTCAATTTTTGGTCATTTGGTACTCTACTTATCCTGTACTTTTTTTGGCAGCTCAGCAAGTGAAAAAAAAAGAGGGATATCTTTTTCTTACTTTTTCTACTTGTTTTCTGAAAAGAATGAAAAGTATGGAAAAGTATGAATAAGTAAATACATGGTTTTCCTGATGACTACAGGGTTGCTGAGACCAAGTTCACACCCAGCAGCAGCTATGGGCATTGGTTCCTGATAAGCACAAAATGACAACTATGAGGAATCTCTTGTATGCACCTGCTGTGCCAAGGATGAGGAGCAGAAGTATGGTGATGATGCATTTATCTCTGTTCCAGAGAACGACCATGCGCCAGGCACAGACAATATCACTTAGGATATACTGAACAGTGTTTAGTTGAGTTGAATAGATAACATTGAAGTATTGTGCAGGCGCACCATCAGGCATGTGATAGTTGCATCTACCAAAGAGACGACAAGGAAGCGATTGTGTGACCATGGATGGGTGATCATGAACTTTGAACCAAGTGAGGAGCCAATCCTGAGGCTGACACCCAGCATTTGCTGAAACCTGAGAGTAGTCCTTAGCACCAGTGCAATGATTGCCACAAGGATTGCCAAGTCATCAGGAAAACCATGTATTTACTTATTCATACTTTTCCATACTTTTTCATTCTTTTCAGAAAACAAGTAGAAAAATTAAGAAAAAGACATCCCTCTTTCTCTTTTTTTTACTTGCTGAGCTGCCAAAAAAAGTATAGGATAAGTAGAGTACCAAATGACCAAAAATTGACAAAATAAAATGTCCAAAAATGGAAATATTGGACCAAACTTAATTTTTTTGGTCCAAAAAAATTCCATATATGGTAATAATTTGGACCAAAATTTCAGAAAAATCAGACCAAAATCAGACCAAAATCCAAAATTTCCCCAGAAATATGCCTAAAAGGTAGAAAAAGTAAAGAAAAAGAAGAGGGGATTTCTTTTTTTAAGTAGTTGGTACTTTTCTGAAAGGGACCTTTTTTCCCTTGCTAAAAGAGCAAAAAGAACAGAAAGTACAAATAAGTAAAACATGGGTTTTCCTGATGCTTCATGGTCGAGGCCCCAGCTTGACCATGCTGGGTGGCCTCCCTCTGTGCTGCCACTCACTGTCCTTCCTCTACTCTGGGGCAGTATGAGTCCTGCTTGGCTTTGATGCAGGTGATTGCATTGGCTTGTTGCAGCTGGAGTATGCAATCCCTTCTCACCCTGGCTATATTGTCTAGCTTGTCCATCTTCTTTGCCAACTCCTCCTCCTTGGCTTCATAGCCTGCCTGGGCACAGTGGTAGTGGTGGACCTCTGTGATGAGGGTGAGATCTTTCATGCCCATGAGGGCATGATCAACCAACTTGTGCATGATGCTGCACTGATCTAGAAAGATCAGGTTGTTGTCATAGTTTTTACGATCAAGAGGCGGGCTCATGACCGCGTCACTACCACTTAGTCGTAAATGCTATTGGCTGCCTCACAGCTTGCAGGGAGGGACAACTCTTGAGCTTCCAAGAGGAGAACTGCCTATATAGCCAGGCAGAGCACTAGGGGTAAGACCACTTGCTAGAGAGCAATGGAATGGAACTAGAATTCACTACTGGAAACAAGACTAGAACAAGGAATACAAGGTACACTATGGGCTCCCTAAATACTGTACAAGAAATCTTTATTTTTCTGTGTTTTTCTCTCATTTTGTGAGCTGGCAGGAACAGAAGACAGGACTCTGAAACACCCAGAACATTCTGACAGAAAAAGAAGCAGAGCTTGAAAAACAAGAAGCAGAAGCAAGAATTCTGAAGAGTAAACAAAAATAGAAAGATCTGAAACATGAGAACCAAATCTGAGACCTTTCCAGAAAACTGATTATCAGAGATAATCAATGGCACAATTATCGGATCGTGACAATAGTAGTGGCTGTCCACAGGGTAGTTGTTACGGTTCGGATCGATTGGCGCCTCGGGCCGGGAAGTGGACACTGACGCGTCGACTATGACATCGCCGTCAGCGGAATATCGTCATGGACTTGTAGGATCAGTCAGCTGGGTAAGCTCCGGCACATGTGATTGTACGATAACGGATCGGATCTCGGATGACTCGTAGTGACTCATAACTAGGATAGCTGTACTAGGGTTCACGGTACTTACGCTATTGGCTAGTTAGTATTCAAGCGGCGCTTCAAAGCCCGCGCGTAACTGTATAAGTAGACTAGTGCGAAGACCAAGAACGACATCTTGGTCTTCTTCCAATACCACCACTTTCTACTCGTCTTTACTAAGAGGCTTTCCCCTCTTAAGTGAGTGTCCGGCATATCCCCTTAGACCAGGGATCCCCGTGACTTATCCTTGACTGCCCCTTCGTGGTTCAGTGGACTTTCCCGCCGACATCGCAGCGTATCAAGTCTTTCTCTATCGCAACGACCGAGTAGCGTCCCCCTACCACACCTTCTACATTATCGACAGCGCCACTTGGGCCAGCGCCCAATACATCGACCGTATCCCAGCAGGGGTACCGCAACTCGAAGACCTTCACGCATACTTCGGACGGGACGAAAGCCTTCAACCCCATCCAGCCTTCTACGCAGACACCTTCGCAAACCACAATTATCGACGTGTACGGATCGCCACTAAGCAAGAAGCCTAAGTCAGGCAAGCGTCCGTGGTAGACGTAACAGTAGTTGTAGTTGGGAGTGGCATGCACCGGCTTGCCATACTGCTGGTTGCTGCCCCTTTGTTAGGTGAGGATGAATGGGTCTGCTGTAAGGATGATGTTGCGATTGGACTCATTAATATGGATTGGTGACTTGTGGGGTTCTGACTACCCTAGTATTAGTCAGGGACAGTCGTCTCAGTCAGCTGCTTGGGCTAGATTATCACATGTCTCATAGTTTGGACTTGACTCACACCTAGGATAGCTGTAGTAGGGTTTGAGCTACTATTGCTATTGTCATGAACCTAAGAACTTAGGTCATGACTCACACATCTAAGACCGGTCTGCACCAGCCTGGTCTTAGGTAATCAACTTCCTAAAGGGGAAGTCCGAATTTGGAGTTCCAAATTTGTACTCCGATGGTCATGTGATCGGTCATGTGATTACCCTATGTTTATCAAGTCACCTGACGATTGGGAATCGTACCACTCTCTGAATTAATCCTATTGGACTGTGGAGCAGTCACACCACTATGGTGCAATCTTGCACAATTGACTGCGGCGCAGTTGTACAATACTTACTATAATTCTGATTGGCTGATATATTTAGAACCCTTCCAGAACCTTCCATTGCACAGCACCTGTGGGAAGCAGTAGGCCTCCCCTAAAGTATGCACAGACCATGTACCCAGGTATATAAGCTAGAGCAATAGAATGGACAGTCCCTCAGACTGTCCACTTGTGTTCCCCCCACTTGGATACTACCTCTTGTTCTTAGACAAGCTCAGGGCCAGACGCTCATCATTGAGCCTTTTGCCTCTCTCACAGTACTCCTTGTGTTAACAGTTTACCAAGTCTTCCTCTGTCATCCCCTCACTCTCTTCTTCATCCCTTGCATGCCTTGTCTGTCACAATCACTGGATCGTGCCATCGATCTCAGAAGATTCTATATAGAACATTCCGCTTTTTGTTTCCGATTCTCGTGTTTCAAGATTCTTCTATGTTCTCATGCTTTGGAAGTTTCCGTTTCTATTCTGGAATGTTCTACTTACGATACAATTGCGTGCTACTGATGATATGACTGATGGTGCGATTCTTACAACTGAAAGACTGTGTGTTCCAGAGAAAATTGTAGGAAAATACAGAAAAATAATGACTTTGTACTGTATAAAAGAGCCAGTAGGGTAGCTTGTATCCCTCGTTCTAGTCTTGTTTTCCATCTCGAATCCATTGCTTTAACCATTCGCTTGCTCGAGGCAAGTCGTCTTACATAACCGAACCCCAACTACATCCCGGTATCGAGCCCGGGCTCTGCACGACCTCTTTGACCATGATCATCTGTGCTGAGAGAGCCATCGGATTGTGAAATAAGACTAGAACCATTCATAACGAACCTCTCATGTGCATGACGAGAGACCCCGACACCATGATCCTGTAAAATCGCTCAGGTGATTGGATCGAATGACCTCCCTGAATTTGGTCCCGTGCCAGGGAACACAGCACCCAAACACTGTAGAAAACATACCCAAATGTGGCGAGCTTACGATTACAGTTCCCGGACAACAATGATTGGGTTGAAGTATTCCGAAGACTTTCAGACAACCTTCCGCAGCACGTACTCGGTTCGGCATATTGGAACACCTCACCCACTGATCCACACAGAGGTTATCGCTGCCTGCTTGGACAGAAAATCTATCTTGTCGAGTTCATTAATGATACCTGGTACCTCGTAGAATGACATTTCGATACCAACCTTGGAGAACACATCCACCGTACCAGACACTCCCTCGTTATCGAGCGAGGCAACCCCCTTGGCCTTGGTTGGTGGCACCCTGATGACGAAAGCAACCCCAAATGACTCCCTCCTGCCATCACACCTGTCCCTGTGGAATTTCAAGAAGGAGGACCTATCGAAGAGATAGAAGAAGACATCCAACTCGACCTTCCATTTCCCGATCCCATCGAAGAGCTCACCGAAGCATTCCGTCAGCTTACTCCAATCCACGTAGACCTCGCGCTCGTAGAACCACCTACTACCGCGCAGTCTCCAATTGTCCCTATGCCTCTCGTTCCACCCGTACTCCCGCCACCTCCCATGGCCACAGCACCTCTCACAGGAGCCCTTAAGGGCGTCACTCCCATGCCGTTCACCGGAGATTGCACCGAAAGTGAACAGTTCCTAAGGGAAGTCAGACACTACCGCCTTCTCAATAGAAATCACGAGCTCATTCAGAGCCCCTTTTTGCATGTCGTACTTGCATTGGGGTTCATCCAAGGACCAGCAGTAAACGACTGGGTAGATATGATAGGACAGAAACTCGAACACGAGACCACACACGCTGTCAATCGCATCCTGAAAACTGACGAAGTCCTTTGGACTAACTTCGAAACAGAATTCCGGAACACCTGGACAGATACCCTCAGCAAACAAACGGCGTATCAACAGCTTACAACTCTCAAGATGAAGGGCGACAACGTGGATGAATATGTTGCTACCTTCGAAAGACTTGCGAACATCACAGATTGGCATTGTGATGCTAACGGAACTATCGAGTTCTTCCGTCGAGGACTGACAGAGGCCATTCATTGGGCCTGCCTTGCATGCACGATGATGCCTGAAACAATGACCGAATGGCAGACCACCGCCTACGCTGAAGCCCAAAGGGTGCGCACTATAGCTAGTAGTTTCGGGACCCGTAACAGTCGTGCAAAGCTAGACCCTACGCTGCACACACAATCTGTCAACAGACCACCGCCCATCACTCTCGTGCCGAACGACGTTGTCCCCATGGAGGTCAACGCCATCACCACCTCGCAACGCATGTTCCAGACCAGATTATCGGACGCAGACTACGCCCGTTGTCAGAAGGAGGGCAGGTGTTTCTTTTGCCAGCAAATCGGGCACCTGACCAAGGAATGTCCGAAGCGCTGCAAACCAGTCACACGGATCAACGAAGCAACCGCCTTGCCTACTAACGTCGTGACCCCCACCCAGAACGTTCTCCAAGCCGCTCTGGCCCTCCACCCCAAAGAACGCATACACATCCTTAACACCCTCGCACTGGATGGAAAATACACTTTTACCATTGACAAAATTTAGGCATAGCCAATAACAAAAGGTATTTTTTATCCACAATTTTAAATACACAAAATGTTGACAAGGTAACTAAATATTGTCAATGCAATTTCAGAGCACAATATGTAGACAATAAATTTTCCTTTTCCATAATATTGTCAGAATATTATAGAGGTTATATTATGTATCTCATTAAATTATTTCACATGGTATCATCCTTATAAAATACAACAGTGGCTCAGTTTAGAGGGTTCAGGCAAAGTTCAGGGTTCAACTGCAAAAACATTTTATCAAGATATTACCATGTGAAATATTTCAACAAGATACATAATATAACCTCTATAATATTCTGACAATATTATGGAAAAGGAAATTTATATTGTCTACGTATTGTGGTTTAAAATTGCATTGACAATATTTAGTTATCATATCAACATTTTATGTATGGAAAATTGTGGATAAAAAATACCTTTTGTTATTGGATATGCCTAAATTTTGTCAATGGTAAAAGTGTAATTTCCATTCAGTGCTAGTTATCACAGCCAAGAAACCACAAAAGCGCCTAACCACGATCAACACCATACAAACCACAGAAACCCACCATGATGCAGACAAACCTACTTTCTCTCAAGAAGCCATAGAGCCATTCCTGTACAACCACCAAGAGACCAAGTATGAAGATATAGCTATCCGAGCCAAGACAACCACCAGCACAGAAATAGCGGCCAGAACAGTGCCCAAATCATCCCTTGACCATATCCCAGCACAGTTCTCCCACTTTGCAAAAATCTTTAGTGAAAAAGCGTCACAAAGACTACCACAGCACCAGCTATAGGATCACGCCATAGTCTTAAAACCTGGAGCCACCATGAAGAACTGCTCCATCTACCATCTTATGCCCAAGGAATCAGATGCATTGAAGATTTATATCATGGACCACCTGCAAAGGGGATACATTCGCCCTTCCAAGTCACCCATGGCCAGCCCCTTCTTCTTTATAGACAAGAAGGATGGCAAATTACGCCCAGTACAAGATTATTGAGCATTAAACAATATTACGATCAAGAACGCCGCCCCACTGCCATTAATCCCCAAGCTCATTGATAAACTATGTGGCGCAAGATGGTTCACCAAGTTAGATATCCAATGGGGCTACAACAACATACAAGTCTGAAAGGGTGACGAGTACAAAGCTGCATTCAAGACACCCCTCAGTCTTTACGAACCCACAGTCATGACATTTGGCCTCTGCAATTCCCCTGCCACGTTTCAAACATTCATGAATACCATCTTCAAAGACCTGATAGATGAGGGACATGTCGTTGTCTATCTCGATGATATCTGTGATGAACACTCACTCAGAGTGTTCCTGCAATACACTTGGCTGACGAGGAACACGAGGGATGAGGAAGATGGCAGGAAAAACTTGGTATAACTTGGCAAGAACAAGGATAACAAGGAGATTGCAAATCCAAGCTATGGTCAATAGCGAAGAAAGGCACTAGAGGGTTATCCAAGTGGGAGTCACAAGTGGACAGTCTGAGGGACTGTCCGTTCTATTGCTCTAGCTTATATACCTGGGTACATGGTCTGTGCGTACTTTAGGGGAGGCTTACTACTTCCCACAGGTGCTGCGCAATGGAAGGTTCTGGAAGGGTTCTAAATATATCAACCAATCAGAATAATTGTAGGTATCGTATGACTGCTCTGCAGTCAATTGTGCAAGATTGCGCCATAGTGGTGTGACTGCTCCGCAGTCCAATAGGACTAATCCAAAGAGTGGTACGACTTTCAGTCGTCAGGTGACTTGATAAACATAGGATAATCACGTGACCAGTCACGTGATCATCGGAGTACGAATTTGGAACTCCGACTTCGGATTTTCCCTTTAGGAAATTGATTACATAAGACCGGGCCGGTGCGGACCGGTCTTAGATGCTCGAGTCACAACCCAAGTTTACAGGTTCGTGACAGTATCCCCTCTTTAAGGGGTTGCTGCACCGTTCAGCAACCATCAAGGTTCTGAGTTTGGGTGCTCGTGGATTCTTGTGGTGAAATTGTCAAACCAAGTCCTGGCCGTGTTTCATTTGTGAGGCTGAGAGCCAGGAGTTTTCTGAAGAAGGGTATCCTTTCCACTTTACTAGGTATTGAGTGCCTTTCTTGTTCGGAGAAAGCCTTGACTGGAGGATCGCTTCTACTTCATAGTGCTTGTCCTCTCCTTGGACTATTTCTGGGGGTGGTCTGGTGAAATTGGGTCCATGGGCTGTGGTTTCTTTATAGGGGGATACCAGGGATATATGGAACACTGGATGGATTCTCCAAGCTTTGGGCAACTGGAGTTTACAATTAACTCCCCATGCTGATATGACTTTGAATGGCCCATGTCGTCTAGGGGCTAGCTTGGCTTTGGGGTGTGTGGTGTGGATATTGGTTCCTTCTAACCAAACTTGGTCGCCTGGTTGGGGTATGTAGGTGGCTGTGGATACATGGGTATTTTTCATGACTTCAGCTGCTACCTTCAATGCAGCGGATACTTCGATGCGAATTTGTTCTAGGGAATGAAGGCGTTCTTCTACTGTGGGTATTTTGGATGCAAAGTTGACTGGTGGAATAAATTCTGGTTTGTAGCTGTACCAGATTTCGAAGGGTGATTTTCCTGTGGTGCTGTGTTGTCTTGCGTTGTGGGCGAATTCCATGAAGGGTATTAGTTCTACCCAGTTGTCGACTTGGAAGTTACAAAAGACGCGTAGGTATTGTTCTAGCTCCTGGTTGACGTGTTCTGTTTCTCCATCTGTTTGTGGATGGAATGCTGTAGACATGGTTGACTTGACGCCTAGCTTGCTCCAAACTTCTTGCATTACTTTGGAGGCAAATTGTGGTCCTCTATCGGATATTACTTGGTGTGGTAGGCCTGTTCGTCTCCAAACTTGTTCTAGGTATAACTTGGATGTTTCTTCGGCAGTGATAGTTTTGTTACATGGAGCAATTATTGTTGCTTTACTGAGACGATCCACTACAACGAATAGTGAATTGTATCCTTGTGATGTGGGGAGGTCCGTGATGAAGTCCATGGTGATTATTTCCCAAATTTCATTAGGGACTTGATTTGGTTGTAGGGGTACTTGGTTCCTTGGTTTAACTTTTGTTGCTTGGCAAGTGGCACATCCGTCCACATAGCTCTTGACAAAGGTGGACATGCCTGGCCACCAGAATTCTCGTGAAATTAGTTCATAGGTCTTCCATCTTCCAGGGTGTCCTGTGGCAAGATGGTCATGGTATTGCTTGACTATTTCTCTTCAGAGATCTTCATTCTTGGGGACGTATACTTGTCCTTTGTACAGGATGATTCCATCTTCTAAGTTCCAATATTCTAAGCCCTTTGTGAGGGATCTAGGGCCATTCTTTAGAAGGGTTTCTAAGGCAAGGCTAACTTCTTTGTTGTATTCCTGAGTGTTCTTGATTTGTTGTCGTAATGTGGTGTTTCCTTGGACTGTGATTGTTGTGGGTCGGACTGCGTGGATTGTGAAAAATTTGGTATCCAGGAGCACACGATCATTTTCTTCGTGAGCTATCCCCTCTTTAAGGTCTGGACGCCTGGACAGGGCATCTGACTTGTTTTGGGTACCAGGTTTGTGGACAATGGTGAACTTGAAACGTGAGAGGAAGAGGGCCCATCGTGCTTGGCGTTGGGTAAGTTTCTGTTTCGTGGAGAAATAGACCAAATTTCCATGGTCTGACCAAATTTCCATGGTCTGACCAAATTTTGAGGGTGTCTTCGCGTCCTTCAAGGTAGTGGCAAAAAATTTCCAGGGCGTGGATGATAGCGAGGAGTTCTTTATTGTGGATTTCATAGTTCCGTTCAGCAGGCTGTAGAGACTTGGAGTGGTACATGATGGGGTGCCAACAGTTGAGTGCATCAGGTTGTTCTAAGATGGCGCCAGTGGCAAAATCACTAGCGTCCGTGATTAAGCGGAAAGGCTTATCGTGGTCTGGCAGGGCAAGGACAGGTGCAGTGGTAAAAGCTGTGATGAGTGTCTGAAAGGCTGTGGATGCTTCTGGGGTCCATAGGAAGGGTACTTCTTTCTTGGTTAAGTCAAACAAGGGGCGGGCAATGGTAGAGAAGTCCTTGATGAAGTGTCGATAAAAGTTACAAAATCCCAGGAAGGCTTGGACTTGTTTGACTGTCTTAGGAGGTGGCCAGTCTCTTATTCCTGCCACCTTAGCTGGGTCCATGGCAATTTGTCCTTTGGATATAACGAGTCTGAGGTATTCTATGGATGTCTGGGCGAAAGAGCATTTCTCTGGTTTCAAGTAGAGGTCGTATTTTGCTAGGCATGATAGTACTTCGTGGGTGAGTCTGGTTAACGTGGGGAGGTCCTCTGCAAATATCAGGATATCATTGAGATAGACGACAACGTGTCCTTCATCTATCAGGTCTTTGAAGATTGTGTTCATGAATGTTTGAAACGTGGCAGGGGCGTTGCAGAGGCCGAATGTCATGACTGTGGGTTCATATAGTCCGAGGGGTGTCTTGAAAGCAGCTTTGTACTCGTCGCCTTTGCGGACTCATATATTGTTGTAGCCCCATCGGATATCTAACTTGGTGAACCATCTTGCACCGCGTAGTTTATCAATGAGCTTGGGGATTAAAGGCAATGGGGCGGCGTTCTTGATCGTAATATCGTTTAATGCTTGATAATCTTGTACTGGGCATAACTTGCCATCTTTCTTATCTATAAAGAAGAAGGGGCTGGCCATGGGTGACTTGGAAGGGCGAATATATCCCCTTTGTAGGTGGTCTGTGATATAAATCTTCAACGCGTCTGCTTCCTTGGGCGTAAGACGATAGATGGAGCAATTCTTCATGGTGGCTCTGGGTTTTAATTCTATGGCATGGTCCCATGGCTGGTGCTGTGGTAGTCTTTGGGAGGCTGTCTTGCTAAATACTTTAGCATATTGTGAAAACTGGGCTGGGATGTGTTCTGTGGATGTCTTGGGTGCTGTTCTAGCTGCGATTTCTGTGCTCGTGGTGGTCTTGGCTCGAATGAGTATATCTTCTTCCTTGGTTTCGTGATGTAGGTACAGGAACGGCTCCATGGCTTCTTGACTAAAAGCAGGTTCACCTGCGTCTTGGTGTTCTTCCGTGGTTTGTAAGACATTGATCGTGGTCGCTCACGTCTGTGGCTTCTTGGCTGTAATGACTAGGGACTTGGTGGATAGTGTGCAGGTCTTGGGGCATCTTGTGAAGGCGAGTTGTGGCATGGCCCAGTTAACTTCTGGGTTGTGTGCTTTGAGCCAGTCTGTTCCTAGGATAATGTTGTGGTCGCCTAGCGTGGTTACGTAGAGTTCAACACATTCGTCGTGGTATTCTCCATCGGAAGTCTTTATCCGGATTGTCTGGATCGTAGTATATCAAACTGATCCTTGTTTGTTCAATGTTCCATCCACATTTCGTACTGGAAGTGGGTTAACTAGGGTTCTGAGAGTTAGGTTATTCCTCTTGGCAAAATCTTGATCTATGATGATTCCTTCTGCGCTGCTGTCTAGTAAAGCCCGTGCACTGATTTCTCGACCGGTTTTCTTCCCTACTAGAGTGATTCTGAGCGTAATTGAAGGTGATTGTCTATTCCGTATCGTATCACCGGGTACAGGCTCAGAATCTAACGTCTCTAGTAATGAGTATCCTTGGGTAAAACTATGGTTGGCCACTCGTAAAGCCCTAACTGACAGTGCTTCAGTAGGGTAGTTCAAAAATCCTCTGGAAGGGGGGCTGATTGAGGGTGTGGAATCGTGATGTGTGCTGGGGGACTGTGGTACATTGCCGCTATCTGGGCAGGGTGATCTTTGGGGGGATCCTCATAGGATTCTTCTTGAGTTAGGGTCGCGCGTGCCCTAAAGTCTGACCACTGATTACTGGGTCTTCCATTCCCTTGTCCTTGTCGTTGGGAGCTATTCCTGGTCCGGCAGTCCTTGGCTCGGTGGTTCGGCTTTCTGCAATAAAAACAGAGCTTCTCCCTGAAGCGTCAATCTTTTTCTTCCTTGGTTATTCTGCCTGCTTGCTGAGGTCTTATATTCGTGGCTGTGGTGGCGTTGATGTGAGCGCCGTCTTCTTCAGCGTACATGGCCCTATTTCTTGGCCCTTGAAGTCTTTGTCCTGTGAATGCTGGGTTACTGTAGAGACGCCATATGCGGTCAAATTCTCTTGCTAGTTCGACCAATTTGTCTAAGGTTGTGGGCTGTGGTGATACACCAATAATCTTCTGGTGTAGAGCTGCTGGGAGTGCCTTCCTAAAGGCGAACATCTTGGTTTCTTCTTTTGCACCTGATCTGGACATGTACATGGACCATTCTTGGTACCAGTCATTGAAGGGTCGATTTCCCATACGACAGGAGTACATGAGGTTGGTTGATTCTAACTTGGTGTGTGATGGGATGAAGTGTTTCTTGAACGCGTCTCTGAAATCGTTCCAGGTGCCAAAGTCTATGGGCGTGGCTGTGAGGGCTTTGGTCTGCTGATCTTGGGCCCAATCTCCTGCTGGGGTACCAATCTTGAAGTGCGTTAAGGCAGCCGATACGCGCTTGCCTTCGTTGGTGTATGTGGATTCATTGAGATAGTAGTAGTTTTCAACACTACTCCAAAAGGCTTCTGCCTTGTCTTGTTTGCCATCGAATGGTTCTGGGGGTGTTCCTAATAACTTGGCGCCTCCTCCTGAAGCCATGGTGCTTGTTACTGGGAGTGTCGGTGGTGGAGAAGGGGATTGGCTCTTGGTACTAAAAAGCTTTGGTTGTCTTGGTGTGAACAGTGGATAACTTGGTTGAATGGATGGTCCTGGGGTACTTGGGAGTGCGCCTGGTAACTTTCCTGCTGATGGTGACTGGGGGGTGTGTGTTCCTGATAAACTGGCTAGTACTGAGGTGACGGTCTTGGTGGTTTTCTCTAGGAGGCCTGATACTTCAGCTTGTTCTGTATCCGAATTCTCTTGGTCTGTACTTGGCGGTGGGGATAGGTCTGATCCTTCTTGGTCAGAGTCTGGGAAGACTACTCTTCTGTTATTCTTGTAGACCCAAAGTTCTCGTCTGGTCAACCAATGGACTTCCTTTCCGTTGTACTTGGCTGTGAGATTGTGGTGATCGTACAATCCTTTGTCAAATTTGCTATATCCTGGGTACACGTCTTCAAAATCGTCCTTGCTGACAGTGTCGTCCGTCCCAAAGAATTTCCACAGGAACTTCCTGTTTGGGCTAGTGAGTTCTTCGGTGTTCCAGATAACGTGGATTAGATTATCGTCAAGGGAGAAGAAGGGGTTCTTGAACATCTGTAAAAGTGGGACCTGTCAAAAGCTGTCGGCGACTGGTCCCGACCGGTCTCTGACAGCTTTTGACAGGTCCCACTTTTACAGATGAAGTAGATAGGGACTCTTGCTAGTTCTTTGGGGGTAAGATCTCTAGTGTTTTGGTCTGGTTGATTGCTCATTCACTAGAGCGTCTTTGTAGTCTTGATACGGTCCAACCGTCTGAGTCCCAGGCGTAAAAGATTTTATACCCTGGTTGTAGTGTTATCCCGTGAGTTGCACTTGGTCGTTGGCTAGATCGAATCCAACAATATTCTTCGAATATCCTGTAATGTGATATTAAGACACTGGATCTCCACAAGAGTCCTTGGAACCCTACTGGGTCTGTGGTGATGTCGCGGATGTTGTTGACTGTGTTGTCACGGTACGCGAGAAACAGACTCTTACTATACGATATGACCTCGTTAGTAAGTCGTAATGTGTCATGGACAGAAGTATCAGTCAGCGAGAGTAGTAGAATCACATGCCGGTATGGCATGACTCATTCCTAGGATAGCTGTAGTAGGGTTCAAGCTACTTACGCTATTAGTCGTATGGATTCGGGAGGAGCTTTAAAGCTGCCTCATACATGTATAAATAGTGGCTCGATAAGACCAAGGTGCGCCATCTTGGTCTTCTTCAATCACCACTCCGTTCTCTTCCCACCTACGTGTGATTCGCTTGCCTCATTGTGCAAGTTGTCTTCATCGATCGGATTACCTAGTGGCACTACAGGCCCTAGTGTACATTTAGATCACGTGCTGAATAAGCGCCGTGTATCCCGTAACCAAGTCACGTGACCTCAAAGGAATATTTCGCTAAGTCGTGAACGCCCTTTCGCAGTCCAAGTTGGACTAACGCCAGTGGTGGCGTTACATTAAGACCAAGATCCATTCATCGTGGCGTTCACAACCAGAGACCAGTGGAGAAACTTTCAGACCTACTCCCTCGAACGAAGAGGAGACCGCAACGTCCCAACACAATTCTTAGGAGCTGCTCGGTGGAGGGAATACAGGGGAGAAACAGGATACTTTGTAGATTTCGCATCGGGCCCAACCCGATACCGCCCCATTGAGTTCAATTTCGATCACCTGTGCTGGGTCGAGATTACGTGGAACCCCATAGACAATCGCTACGACGCAGTACGACCTGCAGGACGAAACTACAACTGCGACATCGACTCAAGAAACCTACCCACACGCGCAGAGTGGGGACGCATAGACAGACAACCAGAAGAGGAACCAAGCACCTCTGAACCCAGAACCCCCGCACCGTCAGAAACCAGCGGAGACGACGAAGAAACAAACGACGAAGAGTCAGAAGTCGGGGACATAATACAAACAGCTGAGTCCCTACGTATAAACGAACCAGAAAACATCGAAGTACACCCCCCTGTAGAAATGGCCACCGCAACAATCACTGAAGTCGACACAGCAATCGAAGAAGCCCGAAGAATCACCAAAGAAGCCGAAGCCTACTTACGACCCATCAACCCAACAACGGGACACCGAATGACAGCTGACGACGTGGCAATCTTCAGAGCAGTAGGACCAGACATCGCGGACCCTCCACCAGGCGCAGGAGGCCCCCCACAACCTAGAAGACCAGGAGGCAGCTTCGGCCAAGGACCCCCAGGAAGACGACAACCTCAATTCGGAGGAGGAGGTGGAGACCCATTCGGAGGAGGACCACCACCACCGGCAGGAGGACCAGCTCCAGGAGCACTGGGAGCACCAGGAGCACCCCACGGGACTGACAAACTAGTGGGGGAGACCCCAAATACCTTCGACGGAAATAGAGATGAGTACGAATCCTTCCTCACGCAGTGGCACATATACTGGGGACAAAATTCAGAAGCGCCGATTATGACCAACGTCTATCGGCGATGCCTACTGTTCCTAGGCTTCATCAAAGGACCGCGAGTGTCGAATTGGACACTCGGCTTCCTCCAATGGCTCAACAACGAGCTACATCACGGACGCAGCTGGTACGATCCCTATCTATGGGACACTTTAACGGTGGGATTCTCGGACCGATTCTCGAACGTACTGGAACAAGAGCAGGCGCAGGCCACCCTAGCAAAAGGATTCAAGATGATCGGTGATGACATTGATTCGTACGTCACCAACTTCGAACAGCTAGCGTGGAAAGCTGACTATCGCCTCAACGACCGCCAAACCCTGGACCGATTCACGGCAGGATTACCGAGAGCATTATTCACGAAGATCTACAAGTTGGACGACCCCCAAACCTTCAACCAATGGAAGGAGGCCGCACTTCGAAGGCAGAAACAGTATATTCATCTACGCGCCCACCTTGGAATCAATACCACCCCGCGCAACCCCCCAACGCCGAGACCCCAGCAGAACCGCGGCTATACCCCACAATGGGCACCGCCCAGATTTCAACCACCTCGCCGTGACCCAGATGCCATGGACACATCGGCGGATCGCACCTGAGCACGCCTCGCCGAAGTAGGGGACCCAAACCGAGGGGGCTACCAACGACCCCCATTTCCACCAAGAGGAGGACCAGGACAAAACCGAGGAGGCGGGCCACACCGGGATATGAGGGAAGTCATCTGTTACAACTGTAACAACCCGGGCCACTTCTCATGAGAATGCACACACCCCAGAAAGCCAAGACAGCCTGCCCAACCATACGCAAGCACAAGCCGAGGCGCGGACACCGGATACTACAACCAAGAACCCGTAACGGCGCGCCGCACAGAAACCACGCCACAAGAACAAGCGAAGGAATGGATGGAAACGCTGAGGGGAGCTAGCGACGAGGTGAAAGACCTTGTATTCAAGGATCTCTGGACCCAAGAGGGTTTTCAGGACGCCTGAACCCATCGGCCTGGGTGAGGGCAGTCAACTGTAATTCTGTAATCATGACTTGCTACTGTTCACTCCGAATTCCAGTATCGATTCTGTCATGGACGCGTATATTATTTTCCCTATTTTTCTGTATTTTTACAGAATTATTTGAGGAAGATATAAAGGGCCAAAGTACGAGATATTGTCAGTCACATGCTGCCATCATGTGCACCTTTAAGCACGTGACCCTGGGACAGTTGCACCCTTAACGGGACAACCTAACCCGGTCACATTCCATTCACGTACGGACTCACACGATTGGTAGATAAGGAAGGAACCTTCTAGATAGTTCTAGACTTCGCTTAGTAGTTTACGCTTACTCGCTGTATTAGGTTTTACTCAGCAAGATAAGGCATCGCGTCAGCGCCATGACTAGTGCATCAGTCAGCACAATAGATAGCGCTATTATTAGACACGACGCGTCAGCTCCTGAGTCATGGAGTCTTACTGTACACTTAGTAATAGTGTTTAGACTCAGTTTAAGCTCAGCCACAGTAGCGTATATAAACCCTCCTGTAGCGTCCTGAGTGGAACCAACTTGTCCTCTTGGTTCTCCACTCAGGTGCGCATCTCCTTGTACTCCTTACTCCTTACCAATCTAACTTGTCCTCTTGGTTCTCCACTCAGCGTACCACGGCGTGACCTTGACATCTTGAGTTCTTGTATAAAGACTCTAAGTTGATTGTCCCTCCACCGTGACTGTGCGTTAGCATGTGATTTATCTCCGCGCCAGGCTTGGGTGTGCTCACCTGACGGTTCACTTATTTTCTAGTTTACACTTGAGCTTGACGTAGCGAGGTGTCATACCGCTACAGATTCGTACAAATTACTCCATGGCTGACATCAAGGGGCTCGTTGACTCCGGAGCCACCGACAACTTTATAAGACCCGCGTTCGCTAAACGCATGGGCCTCGGGCTACAGACCCTTGAGAAACCAAAAAAAATCTGGAACATAGACAACACAGAAAACAAAGCGGGGTCCATTACACACTTCATCGACCTAGACATCCAAACCAATAACGTCTCTAAAACTATGAGGTTCCTCGTCACCGACATAGGGAATGAAGATCTTGTCCTCGGATACCCATGGCTAGCGACCTATGAACCAACCATCAGCTGGGCGCATGCTACCATTCACGAAGGGGCCCTTCCAGTAGTGCTCCGATCAATCAATCCCATGGAAACGCAAACCACCATTGCCAGCGCGATGACCCAAGACGAAGCCGAAAAGATTGTCCAAGAACTCGAGGAGGAATGCCAGATACGTACCACAGCCACCGAACTAGCCATCGCAGCTAATCAAAACACCGTTGCGACAGCCCTCCCAGAACCATACCAGCGCTTCGCAAAAATCTTCAGCGAAGAGGCATCCCACCGATTCCCGCCGTCATGACCGTGGGACCATGCAATCGACTTCAAACCCGGCACACCCCCCAGCATTGACTGCAAAGTCTACCCAATGTCACAAGACGAAGACGGACAACTGCGTGAATGGCTAGATGAACAACTCAAACTGGGTTACATCTGACCCTCAAAATTGCCCTACGCCTCGTCATTCTTCTTTATCAAGAAAAAAGACAGAAAGCTGAGACCAGTACAAGACTATAGGCGAATCAACGCCTGCACGGTACGCAATCAATACCCACTACCTCTCATGGTGGAACTCATTAATGACCTTGGGAACGGACACATATTCACCAAACTCGACATCCGTTGGGGGTACAACAACATACGGATCAAAGAAGGCGACGAGTACAAAGCCGCATTCAAGATGAAATACGGATTATTCGAACCCCTTGTCATGTACTTTGGACTCACAAACTCACCGGCAACGTTCCAGAACATGATGAACGACATCCTAGACGACACAATTCGCGTCTTCGCAGCAATGGGTACTATCATCCGTGTTTACATGGACGACATCGGCATCGCAACACTCGAACACGCAGGACTCCAGGCACACATAGACGCAGTATGTGCGGTACTCCAAGTCGCAATGGACCACGACCTCTACTTCAAACCGTCCAAATGCACCTTCCACCAACCGCGAATGGATTACCTGGGGGTAATCCTTGAAAAGGGGGTAACTCGCATGGACCCCGTAAAAATTGCCGGCATACGTGACTGGCCCACACCCACGAAGGTATGCGACGTATGCTCCTTCCTAGGCTTCTGCAATTTTTACCGCCTCTTCATTCGCGGTTTTGCCACATACGCACGAGCCCTCAATGTTACGGTTTCGCCCGTAACTGCTCCCCCGAACACCCCTGCACGACCTCGGAACACTGCCGTAAAGCGATCACGTGCTGAAGAAGCCGAAGAAGAGGTTGTAGTTATGGGATATGGGGCGTGGACTACCCAACAACCAGCTAAGTCATGTGACTTTCCCAACTACCACGGATTCGCTCAAGAATACTGGGAGTAGATCACGTGATCTTACATCAAACGCCCGTCACGTGACCCTGGCACGTGACCTGGCTAGACTCGCACCAGAAGGGTCCAGATGAGCTTGTGCCTGGATCGGTCTCGACTGCCTCGTGTTTGTGATGACTCGTATGTGCCTGATCGATTGTGCCTTGATTCTGATGGATTGTACACGTTTGCGTTCTGATTGGATAGAAGCAGTGCTCATACAGCTGCGGATGCTTATCTCTGACTCATACCTTTGCGCCTTACTGCCATTGGTGGATTGTTATCTCTGACTCGTTTGTGACTCATTCCTAGGATCCGGATATTAGGGTTTCGGAGTTCCAAGCTGGGGTTCAAACCTCCTTGGACATGTATATAGACTGGGGCTTATGGTCGCTGAAGACCTAAGCTTGACTTCTTGGATTATACCACCCACCGTAGTGCCTCCTCTGCGCTGTCTTGCCAGTCGAGTGCTGTTAGCTACCTTTGGTGCCTATACATCTGTTGAACTGTCCTTAGCTGAGGGATCGCCGTAAGGCCCCTATCCTTTCCTTTCTGCTCTACTCTTGCCGTTCAAGGAACGTGCTGCCTCATTCTCCTTTGGTTGTGCTGTCTTGCCGACCATTCACTCTTATCAACTTCGACTTGCTCTCTTTATCGCCCTTTGTATCCTTTGGGCCACTCTACTACGCCTCGTTATCGAGCTAGTACAAGATCGAGCACGTGACTTCGACATATCACGGTGATCGTTGGGTCGTCCCGAAAGCCTTGTCCGCAGTACAAGAAGGAACGTCCGGTGGAACGTTACACTCAACAAACTCACACGCAAAGACGCGGAATGGACATGGGGCAAAGACGAAGAAACTGCTTTCCAAAACCTCAAACACCTAGTCACCAGCGAACCGGTACTCGCACACCCCACACTAATGGATCAGTTTGAACTCGAGGTAGACGTGTCCGGATACGCAGTAGGCGCAGTACTTCTACAAAAGAAACAAGATGGGAAACGACACCCCATCAGATATTTCTCGGCCACCCTGAACGAAGCCGAACGCAACTATGACATCTACGATCTAGAGCTACTGGCCATCGTCAAGGCGCTACGACACTGGAGACCATTTCTGGCAGGATCCCCACACAAGGTCAAAATCTTCTCGGACCACCTCAATCTCACGCACTGGAAATCACCACAAAAGATAAGTCATCGCGTAGCCCGAGAAGTCCTAGAACTCATGGAATACAACTTTGAGATCCACCACATTAAAGGAACAAACAACGGCCGCGCAGATGCACTATCGAGGAGACCGGACTACGACAGAGGAGAAAGAGACAACGAAGGAGTCATAGTCCTACCAGAAAAGGTATTCGCGCGAAATCTCACCACGCAAAGCCCAGAGACACACGATCAAGATGAGCAAGTCATATGCCCCTGGGTAGACCCCCACAAACTCAAGAAAATCGACGGAGTCTGGTACCATCAAGGAGCACGAGTCATCACCGGAGGTGTTACGGTTTCGCCCGTAACTGCTCCCCCGAACACCCCTGCACGACCTCGGAACACTGCCGTGAAGCGATCACGTGCTGAAGAAGCCGAAGAAGAGGTTGTAGTTATGGGATATGGGGCGTGGACTACCCAACAACCAGCTAAGTCACGTGACTTTCCCGACTACCATGGATTCGCTCAAGAATACTGGGAGTAGATCACGTGATCTTACGTCAAAACGCCCGTCACGTGACCCTGGCACGTGACCTGGCTAGACTCGCACCAGAAGGGCCCAGATGAGCTTGTGCCTGGACCGGTCTCGACTGCCTCGTGTTTGTGATGACTCGTATGTGCCTGATCGATTGTGCCTTGATTCTGATGGATTGTACACGTTTGCGTTCTGATTGGATGGAAGCAGCGCTCATACAGCTGCGGATGCTTATCTCTGACTCATACCTTTGCGCCCTACTGCCATTGGTGGATTGTTATCTCTGACTCGTTTGTGACTCATTCCTAGGATCCGGATATTAGGGTTTCGGAGTTCCAAGCTGGGGTTCAAACCTCCTTGGACATGTATATAGACTGGGGCTTATGGTCGCTGAAGACCTAAGCTTGACTTCTTGGATTATACCACCCACTGTAGTGCCACTCCTGCGCTGTCTTGCCAGTTGTGTGCTGTTAGCTACCTTTGGTGCATATACATCTGTTGAATCGTCCTTAGCTGAGGGATCACCGTAAGGCCCCTATCCTTTCCTTTCCGCTCTACTCTTGCCGTTCAAGGAACGTGCTGCACCATTCTCCTTTGGTTGTGCTGTCTTGCCGACCATTCGTTCATATCAACTTCGACTTGCTCTCTTCACTGTCCTCTGCATCCTTTGGACTACTCTACTACGCCTCGTTATCGAGCTAGTACAAGATCGAGCACGTGACTTCGACATATCCCGGTGATCGTTGGGTCGTCCCGATAGCCTTGTCCGCAGTACCAGAAGGAACGTCCGGTGGAACGTTACAGAGGACCAAAGGAAATCCGCACTATTATCGCCAACCACCACGACCCCCCAGTCTATGGCCACCCCGGAATCAAACGAACAACGAGAATCATCGAACAAAGTCACTGGTGGCCGAACATGTCGAAACAAGTAACAGAATACGTCCAAGGATGCGCCGAGTGCCAACGCCACAAAGTCAACAACCGCCCGACAAGAGCACCACTAGTACCAATTACACCAAAAACCGACGCTAAGCCATTTGAAGTCATTGCCCTCGACTTCATTACTAAACTACCGGAATCGCAGGGATACGACTCCATCCTCACGGTAACTGACCACGACTGCACCAAAGCGTCGGTGTTCATCCCCTGCAACGAAGAGATATCAGCAGAGGAAACCGCAGCGCTGTACGTCACTCACGTGTTCCGGAGATTCAGATTACTGGCGAAAAGTATCAGCGACCGAGACCCACGCTTTGCATCAAAATTCACACGAGAGCTATGCCGAATCCTTGGCATATACCAAAACATCTCCACGGTGTACCACCCCCGAACAGATGGACAATCAGAGCGCACCAATCAATGGCTAGAGCAATACCTACGGTTCTGGACCAACGAACGTCAAAACAACTGGGCACAGTTCCTACCCATGGCAGAATTCGCACATAACAACTGGCCGCATGAGGCAACAAGGAAGTCCCCGTTCTCACTCATGATGGGGTATGATCCACATGCTGATTGGATCGATAAGCCATCTCCCATCCCACAGGTGCTCACGCGACTCCAACAGTTCCGCGAAGCACGGAAGGAAGCCCAGAACCTCATCAAAAAGGCACAAACCATGTGGATCAAACACCGAAACACACCCAGGTACCAAATCGGAGATCAAGTGTGGCTAGAAGGGTGACACCTTCGAACCAATCAACCAACGGCCAAACTGGCGGCACGATGGCATGGCCCCTTTAAAATCACACGTGTCCTATCACCAGTCAATTATCAACTCGAACTTCCCATGCAGTGGAGTATTCACCCCGTGTTTCACATTGACTTACTCACGCCTTATCGTGAAACGCCCATGCATGGAAAAAATTTCCAACGCCCGCCACCGGACCTTGTGGATGGGGAAGAGGAGTACAAAGTGGAGCGCATTCTAGACTCCCGAAGATTCGGCCGGAGCAAGAAAGTGCAATACGTCGTGAAATGGAAGGGATACCCAGACTCGGAAAACCAGTGGGTCAACAAAGATGACATCTTCGCTGACGACGCCCTAGCGGAATACGAACGGAGTTCGAATGCAAAGAAGATCCATATAAGACGAGGGCAAACCACGAACTGCTCCCCATCCTTTCATCCTGGACCCCTCACTACAACCACCATGTCTCTTCCCACTTCCACCTCTTCCACCCCTCTCGCTGCCCGTCTCATCGACAGCCTCACCCACGAAGAACTCCAGGAGGCCCTCGCCAACGCGCAGTCCATCATCGACGTCGAGGAACCCGACCAACCCGCTACCTACTGGCTCATCAACGACAATGGCGACCGCCTCAACACGGCGCTGTACACCAAAGCCGAAATTACTCGGCTTCGTGCAGCTGTCGGACTCTTTGCGAGTCCCCCATCTCGACCTGAACCCACTCGAGTCGAGTTCAAGCAGGAAGAAGACGCCCGCAACCCGGAGATGGCAGGAATGGATGAAGACACGGGACTGGAAGGAGTCAGCGGAGGACTGGAAGCGCCGGCAGCTAGCGACAGCCGCAGCCAGGCGGGCCATCATCTACCACCGACACCGACAACATACCGAGACACTGAGAGAGCAGTGTACGAAGCAGTTGAAGGGACTCTAAGGGAGTGGTACCCAGTTGAGCAACCCTATCTCATTACGGCCACCGACTCTGACAACCCCCGTGAAACCCCCTACGCCTGCGACACCACGGGTCGCCCCATATACCGCGGAGGCGTGGTCGTCGACACCCACGACTCCACGCTGCCGGCGGTTCGCCTCTGGTACCTAGGAGGGTCGTCGCGGGTTGCACCACACAGGTACAAACACAACCGGGGGGAGGACTTCGTCCATTACCCCATCACCGACGCCCAAGGAGTAACCCGCCAGGCCTCCTACATTCAAGTCATCGCGGGACCAGACCCCATCGTCCTCGGACTCGTGGAGGACAGCGACAAGGTGTATAGCCGCCCCTTGTACGCCGAACCCCACGTCCGCGAAGCCGGCAAACCCCACTACACGCCAGAAGACCTATTCGCCCTCGTCGGAGGGCACAGCAACCAACATCGAGTGGACCGAGCCGTCAATGAGTTGAAGGACGTAGGGCTTAAAGGGGAGCTGACCCGGTTCCGCGCGTACAGACACGAGGCAGAGAGGATGGAGCAGCGGCTCCACGCCCTGGCTCAGGCGCTCGGAGGAGTACAGTTGGAGCTGGCCCGCTGTAAGTTCCGGCTGGAGATGGCGAACGTGTTGGATCGGATCACAGAAAGGCAGGAGGCATGGGTCGGAGGGATAGGCCCCACTTGGTGTCGTGGTCGTCGTGGCTGAAAAGGGGGTGATGTCACGGTACGTGAGAAACAGACTCTTACTATACGATATGACCTCGTTAGTAAGTCGTAATGTGTCATGGACAGAAGTATCAGTCAGTGAGAGTAGTAGAATCACATGCCGGTATGGCATGACTCATTCCTAGGATAGCTGTAGTAGGGTTCAAGCTACTTACGCTATTAGTCGTATGGATTCGGGAGGAGCTTTAAAGCTGCCTCATACATGTATAAATAGTGGCTCGATAAGACCAAGGTGCGCCATCTTGGTCTTCTTCAATCACCACTCCGTTCTCTTCCCACCTACGTGTGATTCGCTTGCCTCATTGTGCAAGTTGTCTTCATCGATCGGATTACCTAGTGGCACTACAGGCCCTAGTGTACATTTAGATCACGTGCCGAATAAGCGCCGTGTATCCCGTAACCAAGTCACGTGACCTCAAAGGAATATTTTGCTAAGTCGTGAACACCCTTTTGCAGTCCAAGTCGGACTAACGCCAGTGGTGGCGTTACATGTGTGCTGGAGGTTTAGGGGAACTCCGTGTCTTTGGAATATGAGTTGACAGTGCTGCTTGAAGGTCTGTAATTCTCTGGGGTTTCTCGTGGGTAGTGTTCTTGATATGAAGGGTACTTCTGGGAGGTGGTAATACGTGGGTTGGGTTGCTAAGAATTGTCCTTCTTCACTACTAGTGGAGGGTTGACAAACGACTGGGGGAAGCTCGTGATAACTTGGATAAGTGGGGGTCGCTTGAACTGGGTTACTTGGACGTGTACTTGTTGCTTGGTTTACTCTCCTAATGTCTCTATTAGGGATTACTGGGGGGTGTTCTTCTGGAGAGGGAATAGGCGTATCCCTTCTTATAAACTGGTTTCGTTGTCTTCGGCTTCTGTGATGTTGGGATACTTGTTGAGATGCCAGGGTGATAGCCCAATCGAGTGCGCTTTCTGCCAGGGTGATTTAAACAAGAAACCTTCTATATTCTTTCTCTAGAAGGTAGGTATGCTTGGCCAGGAGCCCACAATACTACACTAGGTGGAGTAGGTGGGGTATCGGGACGATAACCGCAGTCGCAAACTTCTTTACTACACCAACAAACTGAATTACTGACCCACTGGTTGGGAGGTTCTCCCCAACCGTCTAGAGAGTCAGAAGGTGTAGTGGAACTTGGTGGACTGCTAGGCGGCAAGAAGCTATTGTTGTTTTGTTCTTCTTCGTCGATTTCTAAGCAGGCCACGAATTCAGGGTCGTCTTGTTGATAAGTGACCTGTGCGCACTTAGCGGCTCAAATGGACACGCAGATAACGGACTGCTCTAGATTAGATATACAGGACTTGTAGATTAGATTATTTTGATCTTTACAATCTCGGACTTCTTGTATTCTCTTATCTATGACATCACATATGTACATGACATCATGGACCACTCTGGATTACCCTTGTACTACGTCTATATACTTTCCTTTGTTCTTATCTCTATTGTGATGTCACTATGATATCATAGTCTGGACTCTTCTTGTTCTCTGCGCCTTGTTCTCTTTCTAGTCCACACCTTTGTCCGTGTACAGAACAACGCGCTTTGTATTTACTGTGACCTGCTGTTACCAGTGTCACCCCCTGTAGCAGTATAAGTAGAGTACTTTGTACGCTCCTGGTCCACATCAGTTCTCATCTGTTGTGTGCCAGGTATGTCTCCACCTCTCCAATGTATTATCAGTTCTCATCTGTTGTGTGCCAGACACCCATCTGCTTCACCTGCAAGATCTCTCTGTTGCTGCTTCCAGCCACCTTCTGTATCTCACCACAGTCTAACTTGTCACTGTGAGTATAGTCCCTTCATGTGTGCTGTTCATCACGTCTGGGGTGGCTGGTGGCTGGTGGAAAATTCGTGGATTGATTATGTCGTGATCTGGATTTTCTAGGGTGGTTTCCCACACTTGATCCCACTTGAGGGTGTATTCTCTACCTTCGGTGATTACTGGCTGTGATCTGAAGGGGGTAGTCTTGATGCGGATCTCTTGGAATGATATTTGGACTTGTTCATAGTCCAACCGGAAGTGTTCGAGGAAGTAGTGAGGTTCTCCACGTAGGAGATTTTGGATGAGGTCCTGTCTTCTTGGGGGGTTGAGGTGGACGAACCAAAAGTAATCTTCTTTATACCAAAGAAGAAGGGATTCAACAGGAGGGCCATGGATATCGCAAGTCTTCGCTAAGTGCCAATAGAGAAGCTGCTCTTGGGCTAGGTCGGTGAGTCGTGCTAGGTTGCCCGAAATAAAGTCTTGAAACTGGGATAACTTGAGTGTTCTTCTGAAGGGGAGGATTTCTTCTAATTTCTTGAGTATTTGGGTGTTGTCACTCCAAACTTCGATGGTGTTTGAGTGGGCGAGATTGTAAAGAGTGCTTGGGGGGTAGTACAATTGAAGTTGTCGTTCTCTGTGGGTTTCAAAGAGTGCTTGAGAGCGTCTTACTTGCTCTTGTTCGGAGATTTGGGTCGGGAAACAATAGGACACTAAACCCCTTTTTTATTTCATACCAATTACCCAACTAACTACAACACTTACTAGTATAGTAAGTGACTATAGTTCTTGTTGGTCTGGGTAGGTAGAGATAAACAAGAAGGGGTCAGCAGGTATACGTGGCGTAAAACAGTAAGCAAGGAGGGGGGGACTAGTCCTGACTGCGTCTTCAAAATGATATCCCTGGTCTATAACAAAAATTCGGTCTTCCCAAAAAGCAAGGTACCTGTAAGTAGAAATAATTCTCCCATCCAAAGAGTCCTGGAGTTCGAGGGTAACAAGAGTGCTGATGTATGCTTGCCTTATGACCTGGTTAAGAGGGGCGAGGGCCCGACGAATGCCTTCCCGGAAGTTGTACTTGATAGATCCAAGGGGAAGGTCTTGACTGGGGAGGTTGATAACAGCCTGGGAGCAAGCGTACAGAGGAGGGATACCGAGGGCGATAGCGAGGGGTCGGTGATGAGGGTAAAACGTGATGTAGTGGGGAGACCGGAACCAGAAGGGGGTGACGCCAGGGAAGTTGGGGGGGTACATGAGAAGGTGGTCAGTGGATGGGATCTGAGTGAGGGAGTGTTGGTAAAACTCCGAGATGGGGTGCCACTCTTCTCCTTGGGGGGTCTGGACGTTGATGAACTGGTGGGGATGAGGGCCGGTGGTGACTTTGACACAGGAAGGGGGGCAGATCAGGGGAGCAGGAGGGGGGATGTTCTCCTGGTCTTCGTGGGGGAGCTCGTTGTCAGGGGTGTCAATACGGGGGACGCCTTCTGCTACGCGATCGTAATTGATAGGCGAGTCTGGAGTGGCAAGGCGAGGGGGCAGGGACGCGGACCGGGGACAAGGCGAGATGAGACGGATCAACGGGGACGGAAGATCGGAGAGGGGCGACAAAGGCCCGAGCAGGGGGGACTGAAATACTTGAACCGGATCTGAGTACACCAGTTCTGGGGACGGGGAGCGAGTATGGGGGGCGCCGGATCGAATGGCTACTTGGGTCTGGATGTCAAAGTCCGGGGACGTGGGGCGAGTGATGGGGGACGGGGCACCAGAGACGAGAGTGTAATTTTTGTCGAGTAGAGTGTACTCGACGCCAGGGGAGGCCTCTGCGTAGGAGAGGGGGGTAGCGGGGCGTGGTGTCGGGGGGCGAGAGAAGACTGGGGATGAGGGTGCCGTAAAGGCAGCCAGACCTTGGGGTTGAGCGACTTGCTTGACTTGGATGGGAAGGGGGGTGTTTAGGCCCACCGGAGACAAGGGGAACGTAAGAGGAGAAGAGGGGGGCAGACGACGACGAGGGGGGCCACTATACTGGGGCTCCCATGAGGTGTAGTACGAACTGGAATCACTGTCCCAGTGACCAAAATCGTCTCCGAAATCAGACACTATCAAGGAGCGTCCAGGTCAGATGGTGAGACTGTCCAAGTGTGATGAACACTCACTCAGAGTGTTCCTGCAATACACTTGGCTGACGAGGAACGCGAGGAACAAGGAAGATGGCAGGAAAAACTTGGTATAACTTGGCAAGAACAAGGATAACAAGGAGATTGCAAATCCAAGCTATGGTCAATAGCGAAGAAAGGCACTAGAGGGTTATCCAAGTGGGAGTCACAAGTGGACAGTCTGAGGGACTGTCCGTTCTATTGCTCTAGCTTATATACCTGGGTACATGGTCTGTGCGTACTTTAGGGGAGGCTTACTACTTCCCACAGGTGCTGCGCAATGGAAGGTTCTGGAAGGGTTCTAAATATATCAACCAATCAGAATAATCGTAGGTATCGTATGACTGCTCCGCAGTCCAATAGGATTAATCCAAAGAGTGGTATGACTTTCAGTCGTCAGGTGACTTGATAAACATAGGATAATCACGTGACCAGTCACGTGATCGTCGGAGTACGAATTTGGAACTCCGACTTCGGATTTCCCCTTTAGGAAATTGATTACATAAGACCGGGCTGGTGCGGACCGGTCTTAGACGCTCGAGTCACAACCCAAGTGTAACGCCACCACGGGCGTTAGTCCGACTTGGACACGAAAGGGCGTTCACGACTTAGCAGAATGTCTCTTCGAGGTCACGTGACCTAATCACGGGATACACGGCGCTTACGGGCACGTGATCTGAGTGTACACTAGGGCAAGTCGTGCCACTAGGTATTCCGATAATCGATGAAGACGACTTGCTCTGGAAGAGACAAGCGAAGCACGCGTAAGGAGACGAGTAGAAGTGGTGAATTGAAGAAGACCAAGATGGCGAATCTTGGTCTCATCGAGCCACTATTTATACATGTATGAGGACGCTTTAAAGCTCCTCTCGAATCCGTACGACGAATAGCGTATGTAGCTCGAACCCTACTACAACTATCCTAGTGTTGACTAATGCCTCATCGGCATGTGATTGTGCTACCCTGCTGACTGATACTACTGTCCATGACACATTACTGCTTACAGACGAGGTCATCACCGTAAGTAAGAGTCCGTTCCGTGCGTACCGTGACATCACCCCCTTTTCAGCCGCGACGACCACGGCGCCGAGTAGGGCCTATGCCTCCAAGCCACCCCTCCTGCACTTCATCAACCCTGTTGTGAATGTCCGCCATTTCCAACCTGAACTTGGAACGTGCGACGTCGGCTTGTACACCACCGAGTGCCAATGAGAGAGCGTGAAGGCGCTGCTCGATCCTTTCAGCCTCGTTCTTGAGCGATCGGAATCTGTGTAACTCAGCTTTTAATCCCACGTCCTTTAACTCGTTGACCGCCATGTCGAGGCGATGCTGGTTGGCGTGTCCGGCAGCGAGGGCCCGTACCTCCAACTCTCCGTATTGAGGCTTCCCCCTCTCCCGTACTTGAGGTTCCGCGTAGAGCGGCTTCGAGTATGTCTTGTCGCTGTCCGCAGCGATGCCGAGGACGATGGGGTTGGGGGTCATGATGACCTGGACGTAGGAGGCTTGGGTGGTGACTCCCTGGGCATCGGTGATGGGGAAGTTGACGAATTTGTCCCCTCTGTTGTGGACGTAGCCGTACGGGGCGAAACGGGCGTCGGCGAGTCGGCGGTGGAGTGTGGTTGTGTGATGAGTGGAGGAAGGGAGGTCCACTCGAAGGGATCCTCGATAGATGGGGCGGCCCACGGTGTCGAGGGTGTATGGGGTTTCATTGGGGTGGTCAGAATCGGTGGTGGTGAGGATGAAAGGATGCTCAGCTGGGTACCACTCTTTGAGCTCGCGCTCGGGCTGGTCCTGGATCTGGCATGCATCGTCTCGTCGAATAGTTTCCTCCTTTCGAGGATCCTCGTTCTCCTTGTCGCTGCCATCGCCAGCTGCTCTAACCTCCACCTTTCCGCCGTCCGCTTCCACTCCTCCCATCGCATCGTGTTCGCGTTCTTGGTTCGCGTCGACCCAATACTCCACTCGAACCGGGAGAGGTCCCGGTGAGGAAGGCGCGCAGTCTCGGAGAGCTGCGCGAAGCCGATCAACTTCGGCCTGCGTATAGGGCGTATGGTTGAGGTGTTGGTTGTCGGTGCCAAGCAACCAGTAGGTGGTGGGAGTGTTGGGGTTGTCGAGGTCTTCGATGGGTGCGAGGTTTTCGACGGCGGCTTTAAGTTCCTCGTAGGTGAATGACCCTCGGAGGTTGGCGGCAATGGCGGGAGATGAGGAGGGAGAGGACATGGTGGTGTGTGAGAGGATTCCAGTGTGAGGAGATGGGGGTGACTTAGCGGCGTTTGCTCGGTTTATATGTATCCTGACTGCGGTTGAACTCCGCTCGTACTCCGCTATGGCTTCGTCAGCGAATATGTCATCCTTGTTGATCCACTGGTTCTCCGAGTCTGGGTATCCCTTCCATTTCACGAGGTACTGCAATTTCTTGTTCCGGCCGAATCGTCTGGAGTCTAGAATGTGCTCCACTTCATACTCCTCTTCCCCGTCCACTAGATCCGGTGGTGGGCGTTGGAAGTTTTCCCCATGTAGGGGCGTCTCACGATACGGTGTGAGTAAATCGATGTGGAATACGGGGTGAATACTCCACTGTGTGGGAAGTTCCAGTTGATAATTGACCGGTGATAGGACGCGCGTGATTTTGAACGGGCCATGCCGTCGTGCCGTCAGCTTGGCAGTCGGTTGATTGGTTCGTAGATGTCGCCCTTCTAGCCATACTTGGTCCCCAACTTGGTACTTGGGTGTGTTCCGATGTTTGACCCATAGTGATTGTGCCCTTTTGATAAGGTTCTGAGCCTCTTTCCGTGCTTCTCGGAATTGCTGAAGTCGCGTGAGTACCTGTGGGATAGGGGATGGCTTGTCGATCCAATCAGCGCGTGGGTCGTATCCCATCATGAGTGAGAAAGGGGACTTCCTTGTTGCCTCGTGTGGCCAATTGTTATGCGCGAATTCCGCCATTGGCAGGAATTGCGCCCAATTATCTTGACGCTCATTGGTCCAGAACCGTAGATATTGTTCCAGCCATTGATTGGTTCTTTCCAATTGTCCGTCGGTCCGGGGGTGGTACGCCGTGGAGATATTTTGGTAGATGCCGAGGATTCGGCACAATTCGCGTGTGAACTTTGATGCGAATCTCGGGTCTCGGTCGCTGATAATTTTTGCCGGTAATCCGAATCTCCGAAACACATGAGTGACGTACAGTGCAGCGGTTTCTTCTGCGGATATTTCTTCGTTGCAGGGGATGAACACTGACGCTTTGGTGCAGTCATGGTCCGTTACGGTGAGGATCGAATCGTATCCCTGTGACTCCGGTAGTTTAGTGATGAAGTCGAGGGCGATGACTTCGAATGGCTTAGCGTCAGGTGTCGGCGTGATGGGCGTTAGTGGGGCTCGCGTCGGGCGGTTGTTAACCTTGTGGCGTTGACATTCCGCGCAGCCTTGAACGTATTCCGTTATTTGTTTCAGCATATTCGGCCACCAGTGACTTCGCTCGATGATTCTCGCCGTTCGCTTGATTCCTGGGTGGCCGTAGACTGGGGGGTCGTGGTGGTTGGCGACGACGGTGCGGATTTCTTCCGGTCCTCCGGTGACTACTCACGCGCCTTGGCGGTACCAGACTCCACCGACTTTCTTGAGCTTGTATGGGTCTACCCAGGGTCGTAGAATGTCTTCGTCTTGTGCGTGGGTTTCCGGCGATTGCGTGGTGACGGTTCGTACGAATACCTTCTCAGGTAAGACGATGACTCCTTCGTTGTCCCTTTCCCCTCGGTCGTAGTCGGGTCTTTGCGATAGAGCATCTGCGCGTCCGTTGTTAGTCCCTTTGATGTGGTGGATCTCGAAATCGTATTCCATGAGCTCTAGGACTTCTCGGGCTACTCGGCGACTTATCTTCTGCGGTGTTTTCCAGTGTGTAAGGTTGAGGTGGTCGGAGAAGATTTTGATTTTGTGTGGTGAGCCTGCCAGGAACGGTCTCCAGTGTCGTAGTGCTTTGACAATCGCCAGGAGTTCCAAGTCGTAAATGTCATAGTTGCGTTCCACTTCGTTTAGGGTGGCTGAGAAGTAGCCGAGGGGGTGTCGTTTCCCGTCTTGCTTCTTTTGTAGGAGTACTGCGCCTACCGCGTATCCCGATGCGTCTACTTCAAGTTCAAATTGATCCGTCAACGTGGGATGTGCGAGTACCGGTTCGCTTGTGACTAGGCGTTTGAGGGTTTGGAAGGCCGTTTCTTCGTCCTTGCCCCACGTCCACTCCGCGTCTTTGCATGTGAGCTTGTTGAGGGCTCGTGTGTATGTGGCGAAACCGCGAATGAAGAGGCGGTAAAAATTGCAGAAGCCCAAAAAGGAGCGTACGTCTCGTACCTTCGTGGGTGTGGGCCAGTCGCGTATACCAGCAATTTTTACGGGGTCCATGCGAGTCACCCCCTTTTCAAGAATTACCCCCAGGTAATCCATTCGCGGTTGGTGGAATGTACATTTGGACGGTTTGAAGTACAGGTCGTGGTCGAGTGCCACTTGGAGTACGGCGCAGACGGCATCTATATGCGCTTGAAGTCCTACGTGTTCGAGGGTGGCGATGCCAATGTCGTCCATGTATACTCGGATGATTGTTCCCATTGCTGCAAAGACTCGGATCGTGTCGCCTAGGATGTCGTTCATCATGTTCTGGAATGTTGCCGGTGAGTTTGTAAGCCCAAAGTACATGACGAGGGGTTCGAAGAGGCCGTATTTCGTCTTGAACGCCGCTTTGTATTCGTCGCCTTCCTTAATGCGTATGTTGTTGTATCCCCAGCGGACATCAAGTTTCGTGAATATGTGTCCGTTCCCCAGGTCATTGATGAGTTCTGACATGAGGGGTAATGGGTATTGGTTACGCACGGTGCAGGCATTGATTCTTCGGTAGTCCTGTACGGGTCTTAACTTGCCATCCTTTTTTTTGATGAAGAAGAACGACGACGCATAAGGGGATTTCGATGGACGGATATATCCTAGTTTGAGTTGTTCATCTAACCATTCGCGTAGTTGCCCATCTTCGTCCTGTGACATTGGGTAGACTTTACAGTCGATGCTGGGGGGTGTGCCGGGTTTGAAGTCGATTGCATGGTCCCATGGTCGCGAAGGTGGGAAACGGTGGGACGCCTCTTCACTGAAGATTTTTGCGAATCATTGGTATGGTTCGGGGAGGGTTGCGACTACCGTTTCTTGGTTTGCGGCGATGGCTAGTTCGGTGGCTGTGGTACGCAGTTGGCATTCTTCCTCAAGCTCCTGAACTATTCCTTCTGCTTCGTCTTGAGTGATTGTGCGTGCGATGGTGGTCTGTGTTTCTGCCGGGTTGATTGATCTTAGCACCACCGGGAGGGTGTCTTCGTGTATGGTGGCATGCGCCCAGCTGATGGTCGGTTCATAGGTGGCTAGCCATGGGTATCCGAGGACTAAATCTTCGTTGCCTATGTCGGTGACTAGGAACCTCATGACCTTTGAAACGCCGTTGGTCTGAACATCTAGGTCGATGAAGTGCATAATGGACCCAGCTTTATTCTCTGTATTGTCAATGTTCCAGATCTTCTTTGGTTTCTCGAGGGTTTGTAGCCCGAGGCCCATGCGTCTGGCGAACGCGGGTCTTATAAAATTGTCGGTGGCTCCTGAGTCAATGAGCCCTTTGATATTGGCCATAGAGTAACTTGTGCGAATCGAGACTGGAATTCGAAGCGAACGATAGCGAGTCATGATTACAGAGTTACAATTAACTGCCCTCACCCAGGCCGATGGGTTCAGGCGTCCTGAAAACCCTCTTGGGTCCAGAGATCTTTAAATACGAGGTCCTTGACCTCGTCGCTTGCCCCCCTAAGTGTCTCCATCCATCCCTTGGCCTGCTCTTCGGGCGTGGTTTCTGTGCGACGTGCTGTTACCGGTTCTTGGCCGTAGTAATCCGTCTCCGCACTACAGCTCGTACTCGCGCGTGGTTGGAACGGTTGCCTAGGCTTTCTGGGGCGTGTACAATCTCGTGAGAAGTGGCCCGGGTTATTGCAGTTATAGCAAACGACTTCCCGCATGTCTCGGCGTTGCCCGCTTCCTCGGTTTTGTCCGTTCCTTGGGGGGAACGGCGGCCGTGGGTTTCCGCGATTCGGATCTCCTACTTCTGCGAGGTGTGCGCGGGTCCGATCCGCCGACGTGTCCATGGCGTTTGGGTCGTAGCGTGGTGGTGGGAATCTGGGTGGTGCCCACTGCGGAGTATATCCTCGATTCTGTTGTGGTCGTTGTGGTGGTGTCGTGCGGGGCGTGGTGTTGAGTCCTAAGCGTGCGCGTAAATGTATGTATTGTTTTTGTCTGCGCAGTGCCGCTTCCTTCCATTCGTTGAAGGTTTGCGGGTCGTCTAGCTCGTAGATTTTGGTGAAGAGGGCTCGCGGGAGGCCCGCCGTGAATCGATCCAACGTTTGGCGATCGTTGAGGCGGTAGTCAGCTTTTCTTGCTAACTGCTCGAAGTTGGTGATGTACGAGTCGATGTCGTCGCCGACCATCTTAAACCCCTTGGCCAACGTCGCTTGTGCCTGCTCTTGCTCGAGTACGTTCGAGAAACGGTCTGAAAATCCAGCCGTCAGGGTGTCCCATAAGAATGGGTCATATCGGCTGCGTCCCTGGTGCAGCTCGTTGTTGAGCCATTGGAGGAATCCGAGCGTCCAGTTGGATACTCGTGGGCCTTTGATGAAACCTAAGAATAGTAGGCACCGCCGATAGACGTTGGTCATGATCGGCGCTTCTGAATTTTGTCCCCAGTATATGTGCCACTGTGTGAGGAATGATTCGTACTCATCTCGATTTCCGTCGAATATGGTTGGGGTTTCTCCCACTAGCTTGTCTGATCCGTGTGGTGCTCCCAGCGCTGGTGCTGCTGCTGGCGGCGGTGGGGGTGGCGGTCCTCCGCCAAAGGGGTCCCCTCCGCCTCCTCCTCCGAATTGAGGTTGTCTTCCTCCATGCGGCGGCCTTCCGTCTCCTGGTGGCCCTTGACCAAAGGGTCCTCCGCGTCTTCTGGGTGGTGGCGGTCCTCCTGCGCCTGGTGGTGGGTCGGGGACATCTGGGCCTACTGCTCTGAAGATGGCCGTGTCGTCTGCGGTCATGCGATGTCCCGTTGTTGGGTTGATGGGGCGTAGGTAGGACTCTGCCTCCTCGGTGATTCTCCTGGCCTCTTCAAGGGCCAGATCTTCCTGGGTAATTGTTGCCGTTGCCATATCTGCGGGTGGGCGTACTTCGATGCTTTCGGGTTCGTTGATACGTAAGGACTCAGCTGTCTGTATTATTTCCCCCACTTCGGATTCTTCGTCGTTGTCAGTTTCTTCGTCGTCTCCACTAGTCTCGGATGGTGCAGGGGTTCTTGGTTCGGACGTGCTGGGTTCTTCTTCGGGTTGTCCGTCTATGCGTCCCCACTCTTCACGTGTGGGTAGGTTCCTTGCGTCGATATCGCAGTTGTAGTTTCTTCCTGCGGGTCATACTGCGTCGTATCGGTTGTCTACGGGGTTCCAAGTGATCTCGACCCAGCACAGATTGTCAAAATTGAACTCAACGGGGCGGTATCGGGTTGGCCCCGACGCAAAGTCTACGAAGTATCCTGTTTCTCCTCGGTATTCTCTCCACCTAGCAGCTCCTAGAAATTGTGTTGGTACGTTTCAGTCTCCTCGTCGTTCGAGGGAGTAGGTTTGAAAGTTTCTCCACTGGTCTCGAGTTGTGAACGCCACGATGGAAGGATCTTGGTCTTAATGTAACGCCACCACGGGCGTTAGTCCGACTTGGACACGAAAGGGCGTTCACGACTTAGCAGAATGTCTCTTCGAGGTCACGTGACCTAATCACGGGATACACGGCGCTTACGGGCACGTGATCTGAGTGTACACTAGGGCAAGTCGTGCCACTAGGTATTCCGATAATCGATGAAGACGACTTGCTCTGGAAGAGACAAGCGAAGCACGCGTAAGGAGACGAGTAGAAGTGGTGAATTGAAGAAGACCAAGATGGCGAATCTTGGTCTCATCGAGCCACTATTTATACATGTATGAGGACGCTTTAAAGCTCCTCTCGAATCCGTACGACGAATAGCGTATGTAGCTCGAACCCTACTACAACTATCCTAGTGTTGACTAATGCCTCATCGGCATGTGATTGTGCTACCCTGCTGACTGATACTACTGTCCATGACACATTACTGCTTACAGACGAGGTCATCACCGTAAGTAAGAGTCCGTTCCGTGCGTACCATGACACCAAGTTTACAGGTTCGTGACAATATCCTGATATTTGCAGAAGACCTCTCCACGCTAACTAGACACCCACAAAGTCCTGTCACACTTAGCAAAATACAACCTCTACTTGAAACCAGAGAAATGCTCCTTCACTCAGACATCCATAGAATACCTTGGACTTGTTATATCAGAAGGACAAGTCGCCATGGACCCCGCTAAAGTAGCAGGAGTACAGGACTGGCCATCACCCAAGACGGTCAAACAGGTCCAGGCCTTCCTTGTGGTGACTCACTGTCACTCGACAGTAAAGGCACGACGGATGTGAAAGACCGGGGGTGGTGGAGGGCGCGGGGCGGGGCACAAAGACAATTGTGGTTGGGATGACTTGGCTTGACTTAGGCAATGAAGTGGCGCTTAGTGGAAGATCGTGTCTTCACAGCTGAAGGGGCACAGGGGCGGGAGACAAGGCAAGTGAGGAATGTCACAAGTGGACAGTCTGAGGGACTGTCCGTTCTATTGCGCTGGCTTATATACCCAGAGGGATGGTTTGTGCGTAAGTTTAGGGCAGGCTTAAGGTCTGCCCACGGGTACTGCGGAATACTGTGGAATGGAACATTCCAGTAACATCTAAATATAGTGTCCAATGGGAAAATCAGGATAGTATCGTACGACTGCTCCGCAGTCGATGATGCCATATGACGTGACTGCTCCGCAGTCCAATCAGAATAATCGTAGGAGTGGTACGACTGCGCCGCAGTCGAGTTGGTCATAATGATTTGACTGCTCCACAGTCCAATCAGATAAATCCAAGGAATGGTACGACTTTCAGTCGTCAGGTGACTTGATAAACGATGGGAGATCGCGTGACTCATCATGTGATCGTCGGAGTACGAAATTCAAACTCCGATTTCGGATTTCCCCTTTAGGAAGGTGATTAGATAAGACCGGGCCGGTGCGGACCGGTCTTAGACGCCCAAGTCACGACCCAAGTTTCTAGGTTCGTGACAGTATCCCCTTTTTAACGCCGTGCTGCACCGACAGCACTGGTTGACTTTGGATGAGGGGCACGGGGGTGGTCCTTGTGGAACTTCTGGACCAGTTCTTGGGAGTGCGTCATGCGGGATGAGGGGAGCCAGGAATTCTCAGAATCAGGATATCCTTTCCACTTGATAAGGTAAAGTATCCCTTTCTTGTTGGGTGATACTTTGGATTGTAGGACCGCTTCAACTTCGTAGTGTTCGTCCTCTCCTTGGACGATCTCGCGAGGGGGTCAGGTGAAGTTGGGTCCATGGATATTATTCTCATGATACGGAGAGATCAAGGAGTTGTGGAAGACTGGATGAATACACCATGTTTTTGGGAGTTGGAGTTTACAATTAACTCCCCAGGTGGATAAGACTTTGAATGGGCCATGGCGTCTTGGGGCAAGTTTGGGTTTGGGGTGTGTGGTGTGGATATTGGTTCCTTCCAACCAGACTAAATCTCCGGGCTTGAATTCCCATGTTGGAACTTGTGATTTGGAATTTCTCATGATCTCTGCTGCCACTTTTAGTGCTGCGGTGACCTCAGATCGGATTTGGTTCAGGGTTTTTAGCCGGTCTTCGGCTGTAGGGATGTTGGTAGTGAAGTGGATGGGGGGAATGAATTCGGGTTTGAACCTGTACCACACTTCGAAGGGTGATTTCTTGGTAGCACTGTGTTGTCGGACATTGTGTGCGAATTCCATGAATGGAATCAAATCTGCCCAGTTATCTGCTTGGAAGTTGCAGAAAACGCGAAGGTATTGTTCGAGCTCTTGATTGACTCGCTCGGTTTCTCCATCTGTCTGTGGATGGAACGCAGTTGACATGGTGGATTTGACTCCCAGTTTGCTCCAAACTTCTTGCATCACTTTAGATGCGAATTGGGGTCCTCTATCCGAAATTACTTGTTGGGGGAGTCCGGTTCTTCGCCAGACTTGTTCCAGATATAACTTGGCAGTTTCATCAGCCGTGATGGTTTTGTTACAAGGGGCAATGATTGTTGCTTTGCTGAGGCGGTCTACGACTACGAATAATGTGTCGTAGCCAAGAGATACAGGGAGGTCGGTAATGAAGTCCATAGTGATAATTCCCCATACTTCTGTAGGAATTGAATTGGGTTGCAGGGGTACTTGGGTTCTGGGCTTGATTTTTGTTGATTGACAGATAGCGCATCCATCTACATAGCTTTTAACGAAGCTGGACATTCCTGGCCACCAGAAATCTCGGGATATCAGCTCGTAGGTCTTCCATCTTCCTGGGTGTCCTACAGCAATATGGTCATGGTATTGTTTAACGATATCTCTTCTTAGGTCGTCGTTTTTGGGCACATAGACTTGTCCGCGGAATAGGATGATTCCATCTTCTAGATTCCACTCTTCTAGTCCTTTGGTGAGTGAACGGGGGCCATTTTTCAAGAGGGTTTCCAATGCCATGCTAACTTCTGTATCGTATGTTTGTGTACTTCGGATGCGTTGCCGTAGGGTGGTGTTTCCTAAGGCTGTGATAGTTGTTCTTTGCACGGCATTGACTTGGAAATATTTGGTATCCAGGAGTATTCGTTTTTCATCTTCATCCGCTATCCCCTTTTTATGATCTGGACGCCTGGACAGTGCATCGGATTTGTTTTACTGCCCGGCTTGTGGATGATGATGAACTGGAACTGAGACAGAAACAGCACCCAACAGGCCTGTCGACGGGAGAGTTTTGCTTCTTCATAAAGTAAGCCAGGTTGTTGTGGTCGGTCCACACTTCTGTGGTATCGCTTCGTCCTTCAAGGTAGTGTCGGAATGCATGGAAAGCGTGGATGATTGCGAGGAGTTCTTTGTTGCAAATCTCGTAGTTGCGCTCCGCAGGAAGGAGAGATTTTGACAAAAAGGCAATGGGATGCCAACGGTCTAAGGCATCGGGTTGTTCCAGAATAGCCCCTGTTGCAAAGTCACTGGCGTCGGTGATGAGTCGGAATGGCTTGGAATGATCAGGAAGGGCTAAAACAGGGGCCTGTGTGAAAGCACTGATCAGGGTGCGGAAAGCACTTTCCGCCGTGGTATTCCAAGAAAAGAGCACAGCTTTCTTGGTCAGGTCAAAGAGTGGGTGGGCGACGGTGGAATAATCTTTGATGAACCGTCGGTAGAAGTTACAGAAGCCTAAAAACGCTTGGACTTGTTTGACTGTACACGGGACAGGCCAATCAGTAATACCAGCCACCTTGGCTGGGTCCATGGAAACTTGGCCGTTGGAAATCACGATTCCAAGGTATTCGACAGAGGTCTGAGCAAATATGCATTTCTCAGGTTTCAGGTAGAGGTCGTGCTGTTCCAAATGCTGGAGCACATCGTGGGTTAACGCAGTAAGGGAGTCAAGATCTTCCGTGAAGATGAGAATGTCGTCAAGGTAGACCACAACATGTCCACCATCGATCAGGGGCTTGAAGAGTTGGTTCATGAACGCTTGGAACGTTGCTGGTGCGTTGCAGAGACTGAATGGCATTACGGTCGGTTCGAAAAGGCCATGGGAAGTCTTGAAAGCGGCCTTGTATTCATCACCCTTGCGAATCCGGATGTTATTGTAACCCCACCGGATGTCCAACTTGGTAAAATAACGCGCGCCGTGAAGTTTGTCAATTAATTCAGGAATGAGGGGGAGAGGCGCCGCGTTCTTGATGGTGATGTCATTCAGAGCTCGGTAATCTTGAACCGGGCGGAGTTTTCCATCCTTCTTGTCAACAAAAAAGAAGGGACAGGCCATGGGGGACTTGGAAGGGTGGATGTAACCTTTCCGCAGGTGTTCAGAGATGTACTCCTTGAGTGCATCTGCCTCTTTAGGCGTCAGGCGGTAGATGGAACAGTTCTTTAAACTCGCTCCAGGTTTCAGATCAATTGCATGATCCCAGGGTCGGTGGGCTGGCAAGCGGTGGGACGCTTCCTCGCTGAAGACTCGGGTGTATCGCTGGAAGTGGCTCAGGATATGGTCCGTGGAAGGTTTAGGGGCAGTCTTTGCTGCTAACTTGGTACTTGTGGTGAAATTTGCTCGAATGGCCAAGTGGTCGTACTTGGGAAAACTGTGGCTCCACAGGAATGGCTCAATAGCCTCTTGAAAGAATGTGCGTTCTACAGGTTCTGTTGCATCAGCAGTCGGGATTAAAGCGTCGTTCGTTTGTTCGGGTTCAGGTTCTAACTCTAGAATGTTGATTGTTGTGTCTCGGGTTTGGGGTGTCTGGGAGGAAATGACTACGGCCTTCGTAGACAAGGTGCAGTGGCTTGGGCACCGCGTGAAGGCGAGCTGGGGTCTTGACCAGTCGATTTCGGGATTATGTGTTCGGAGCCAATCCGTTCCTAGGATTATGTCGTGCTCCCCTAGAGTGGTGACGTAGAGTTCAACCAATTCATCGTGGTAAGCGTCGTTCGCCGTTCTGATTCGTAGCTTCTGGATTGTGGTATGCTTGACGGAGCCCATTTTGTTGGGTGAGCCATCCACATTTCTAACCGGTAATGGTTTAATCAGGGTTCGAAGGGTTAAGTTGTTTGCACGTGCAAACCCATCATCGATGATGATGCCCTCCGTGCCACTGTCCAACAGGGCACGGGCACTGATTTCTTTGCCAGATTGTTTTCCAACTAGTGACACTCGTAGTACGATAGAGGGGGCTCTCCTATTTCGTATCGTATGGGCTGGCACAGGCTTGTTACTGAGCGTGTCTAGTAGGGAAAAAACGCTAACGGCGTTACTGGCTATCAAACTTCCTATCGACAGTGCTTCGAAGGAAGGGACTAAAAATCCTCGTTTATAGGTGCAGAGCGTGGGTGCGTGTCTGGGAGTATTTCTTGATACATAGCTCCAATTTGAGCTGGGTGATCCACAGGGGTTTCCTCCTGATCGTGATCTTCATCGATGAAGGTGCCTCGTGCTCTGGCATTGTTGGGATTGGAACGGCTGCCTTTGGCCTTCATGGCTTGGGTTTTGGAACGGCATTCACGGAGGATGTGGCCTGGTTGGCCACAATACAGACAAAGCTTGTTTTGGAAGCGTCGGTTTCGTTCTTCCTTGGTAAGTTTTCCTTGAGGTTTTTTGGCACCAGAGGAGGTAGCATCAATATTTAAGCTGCCATCTTCCGTTAGGATAGCTCGTCCAAAAGCAGGTTTTCCAGTATTGCTACGCGAAGATGGGTTTCGTGGGGAGGAATCAGCGTATAGTTTATATACGCGGTCGAATTCCCTGGCTTTGTCGACCAAGGCTTCCAGTGTTGTTGGGATTGGGGAGATACCCATGAGTTTCATATGGAGGGCCGTTGGGATAGCCTTTCTAAAGGCATGCATTTGGGTTTGTTCATTTGCACCGCTTCTGGTGGCATGGGTGGACCATTCTTGGTACCATTCATTGAACGGGCGATTTCCCATTTTCATGGTATACATCAGGTTGGTGGCTTCCAACGCGGTATGTGCTGGGATGAAGTGTTTGTCAAAATCTGATTTGAATGTAGCCCATGTTCCGAAGGAGATAGCTGCTCCTGCAGCTGGGTTCAAAGCCTTGTGTTGTCTATCCTGGGCCCACTCGCCTGCTGAGGTGCCCGCTTTAAAGTATGTCAGGGCTGCTGAGACTTTCTTTTCGTCGGTGTCAAAGACAGGTCCATTGAGGTGAAAGTAGTTTTCTAAGTTATTCCAGAAAGCTTCTGCTTTGCTGGGTTTTCCATCAAAGGGTTCTGGTGCTGCACCAAGGATTTTTGCAGGGTTTGCCGCCATGGGGTTTATTGCTAGGGGTCCTGGAGGGGAGTATGAAGGGAATTTGGGAAGACGAGGCGCTTGGGGTGAAGGCGATCGGGATTGTGGGGGTGCTGTTGCTTGATGGGTTAGAGGTGGGGATGGTAGTCTAGGGGGGAAATTTATGGAGGTGGTGGAAATCAGATGAAGCCGACTGGGGCCGGGTGTACTTGGGAGTGGACTGGGGGATATGCGAGGGGAAGAGGGTTGTGAAGCTACTCGGGATACGAGACCAGTGAGTCGTTTAGTAGTGTCATCGAGGATTCATGAAACTTCTTCTTGTTCACTATCGGAATCGGGGGCGTTGGAAGGACTCAAGGGAGTGAGCGATTTTTCACTATCTGATTGTTCTTCAGAGTCGGAAAATCGAACTGCGCGGTTATTGCCGTATATCCAACGGGAGTGGGTAAAGGACCAGGATACTCTCTTTTTCTTGAAGGATCCACAGAGGATAGTCCAATCTAGTTTTCAAATTTTTCGAACGTGGGGGAAGACCTGCTCGAAGTCTTGGATTGTAAGATGTTTCTGGGTGATGACGTGTGTCCACGGATAGTGACCGTTTGGGCTGGTGATGGGTTGATTGTTGAAGGTGGCGTAGATGAGGTTGTCAGTGATGGAAAAGTAGGGGTCCAGGAAATATACAGGGATAAGGTCTTGTTCGTCGGTGGTGAGGTCTCTTTTTTCGCTCATTCACTGGGGGCGTTGATGTATTAGCGAGACGTTCCAACTTGTCTCGTTCCAAGGGTAAAAAACTTGATATGCGGGGCGGAGGATTGCTCGATCCGGTTGGTTTCGCCTTTGTTGACGACGAATCCACTGGTATTCTTCGTAAATACCAAAGTGGGTCAGGGTAGTTTTACTTCGCCACAAGAAGTTTTGGAAGTTTAACGGGCTTGAGGTGATGTCTTGTGCTCGAGTGAGGGGTGATGCAAGGATGAGGGTTTGTTGCGGGTACTCGTTGTATTGAAGGCGACAATGATTCTTGAAAACGTCAAGTTCTCGGGGGGTTCTTGTGGGTAGCTGCTCTGAAACGAAGATGGCCTCAGGGAGGTGACAGTGAAGTTCTCGGGGTTGGGTTTCTAAGAATTGAGCCTCGTCGCTACTTGTCGAATGTTGTCTTGCAACTGGGTTACTTGGGAGTGTTGGATTGCTCGGTCTGTTTGGGTAGATGCTTGGGTAGACTGGTTCACTTGGTCCGCTTTGGATGGTTGGATGAGGAGTTGTTCGAATAGTTTGTCGGGGTCCTGTAGGTCTTCTTGGGATAATTGGAGAGTTGTCATGTGATGAAATGTGGGAATTTCTTGCTTGGAAGCGTTGATGGGTTTGTCGTCGGTGGGAGGAAGCCAGAGTGATAGCCCAATTTGTTATGGGTTCCAGGATTTCTTGTATTTACACTCGTAAAATGTCTGATGGTTCTTGACTTTTTGCGACTTAGCACTTTTTCTCAAAAGTACCTTGTGACAAAATGATTTTAAAAGTTTGTGATGCTTCCTCTAATTGTAGGACCACAGCTCTACTATTTCTAGGGTTCGTCTCGGCTTCCCTATAAGGTAGATGATTGATTCCTGGAGACCACAATATTACGCTTTCTGGGGTAGGGGGGGTGTCGGGCCTATAGCCGCAAGTGCACACTTCTCGGCTGCACCAACAGGTTCCTTGATTGGTGGGGTTTCCCCAGTCGTCCGAACTGAGAGAGTCACTGAGTTCTCTGGTTGGGGGGCTGCTTGCAGGAAGGGATAGACGAGCTAGTAGGCTCAGGGGGTTGGGTAGTCTTCCAGTTAGAAGTTCTACTAGTTCTGGGTCGTTGGGGTCTTCCGGGGGGTCGTGGTAGACGCACGGGTTAACTAGGTTTTGGTCTGGGTTTGTCAAAGTGGTTTCCCAGGTGGTAGTATTCCAAGAATATGTAAGTTCGGTTCCTTCAGTGATGACTAGGCGAGGAGGGCCGTCTCTGTCCACTACTCGTACTTCGCAGAAGGATATTTGGATTTCTTCATAGGAAAGACGGAATCGATCAATGTATCGGAAAGGGTTTCCCCACTGGAGTTGCCGGATGATGTAGTCGCGTCGAGGGGGAATGTAGCTGAACCAAAGGTAGTTGCTCTTTGTCCAGAGGAGTAATTGATCGACTATGATATCTGATAGGTGCCAAAACAGGAGTTGGTCGTTACACCCGTCGATAACGTTTGAAAGGTCTTCAAGAAGGTCGTCGTAGGCTTCTTTTCCTAGGAGTTCTCCAAATTCAAAGATGTTGACAAGTCCTTTGAGTACCAAAGGAGGGTCCGTCCAACAGTCAATGCAGGAGCTTTCTGAGAGGTTGTAATAAGAAGACAAAGGGTAGTATCGACGGACTTGTCGATCTCGATGGGTGTTAAATAGGGTACGGGCCCTTTGGATATGTTGTTCGCTGGTTAGTGGAGGGGAGAGGGAGGTAGGTGGAGGCACTAGAATCACTCGATTCTTGGTTGCTTTATCCCTAGTAGAAGAAGAGGGGAACTTACTGCTGCGTTGAGTTGAACCACTCGATTCAATAGTCAAGGCAACAAATCTATAACCACACTAGTACTTTAGAGTGGTTGCTCGTCGGGAATAACTGGGACAAAGGAGAAAGGATCGGCTGGGACTCGAGGAGTAAGAGTGTGGGCAAGTAGAGAGGGTTGGGACCGAATAAGATCTTCAAAGAAATAGCCCTGATAATGGGCAAAGACTTGTCCGTTGTAAGAGAAACGAAGATGTCCATAAGTAGTAATAACACGTCCGTCTAAGAAATCTTGTATTTCTAGGGTTACCAAGGAGTCCGTGTACCCTGCTTTGATAATATTGGGGAGGGGGGCGAAGGTGTTCCTGAGTCCTTCTCGAAAGTCGTACCTTACACTTCCAAGTGGGAGGTCAAGGCAGGGAAGGTCAAAGATGGCCTTTGAACAGATGTACAGGGGGGGGAAGTCAGGGTGGATGAGGGGGTCGATGAGGCGTGGTCTGATGGTGTAGATGTGAGGTGGTGGGATGCGGAAGGGAGTGACAGAAGGGAAGATATGAAGGCTTTGAAGGAGGGAGGGGGCAAGAGGGATACGACGGAAATGTTCTTTGATACTTTCCGAAGCGAGGTGCCAAGATTCTCCTTCCGGAGTATAGATGGCAGTGTATTGGTGGGGGTGGTCTTCTGGGCTGTTTAAGCACGAAGGGGGGCGAAAGAGAGGGACGGCAGGGGTGAGATTCTCTTGTTCGACGTGAGGGGGGGCCTGTTCAGCTACTCGCTCGTAGTTGATGGGGGAGTCTGGTGTCGGGACACGAGGGGGGGTGGAGGAGCGGGAAGAGACATGAGGGGGAGCGCTCAGGGGGCGTGAGAGGGGGGTCGGTTCCAGAGGGGGGTCAGGGTAGACCAGTTGGGGTGAAGGGGAGCGAGGGGTGGACCGGATAGCTACTTGGGTCCGGATATTGAAGTCTGGGCTATATTCCTCCTCGTTTTCAGGAGGAGTAGAGGGGCGTGTGATGGGGGATGGCTGTCCTGATATTGGTGCACCAAAGACGTCAGTGATTATGTATTCTGTCTCGTGGGTAAAGACAGAGGGGGACTCGAGGGGAGTGAGAGGGGATTGAGGGAGAGGAGGGGAAGGGGGGCGCGTTGAGCGGAGGTGAGAGAGGACCGAGGGGTTGGGGGGTTGGCTATCTGTGATGAACACTCACTCAGAGTGTTCCTGCAATACACTTGGCTGACGAGGAGCGCGAGGGACGAGGAAGACGGCAGGGAAAACTTGATAAAACTTGGCTAGAATGAGGATAACTATGAGATCGCGAATCCAAGCTATGGTGATAGCGAAGAAAGGCACAAGGGAGTTATCCAGGTGGGAGTCACAAGTGGACAGTCTGAGGGACTGTCCGTTCTATTGCTCTAGCTTATATACCTGGGTACATGGTCTGTGCGTACTTTAGGGGAGGCTTACTGCTTCCCACAGGTGCTGCGCAATGGAAGGTTCTGGAAGGGTTCTAAGTATATCAACCAATCAGAATAATCGTAGGTATCGTACGACTGCTCCGCAGTCGATTGCACAAGATTGCGCCATAGTGGTGTGACTGCTCCGCAGTCCAATAAGATTAATCCAAAGAGTGGTATGACTTTCAGTCATCAGGTGACTTGATAAACATAGGATAATCACGTGACCGGTCACGTGACCGTCGGAGTACGAATTTGGAACTCCGACTTCGGATTTCCCCTTTAGGAAATTGATTACATAAGACCGGGCCGGTGCGGACCGGTCTTAGACGCTCGAGTCACGACCCAAGTTTTACAGGTTCGTGACACTATCCTCCTGATAATAGGAGGCAGAGTCTCCGTCCCACTGACCGAACTGCGAGAAATCGTAGTCGTAATCGGACACTAGGGACACCCGGGGTCAGGTCTAATTATGTTAGACTGTCCAAGTGTGGTGACTCACTGTCACTCGACAGTAAAGGCACGACGGATGCGAAAGACCGGGGGTGGTGGAGGGCACGGGGCGGGGCACAAAGACAATTGTGGTTGGGACGACTTGGCTTGACTTAGGCAATGAAGTGGCGCTTAGTGGAAGATCGTGTCTTCACAGCTGAAGGGGCACAGGGGCGGGAGACAAGGCAAGTGAGGAATGTCACAAGTGGACAGTCTGAGGGACTGTCCGTTCTATTGCGCTGGCTTATACACCCAGAGGGATGGTTTGTGCGTAAGTTTAGGGCAGGCTTAAGGTCTGCCCACAGGTACTGCGGAATACTGCGGAATGGAACATTCCAGTAACATCTAAATATAGTGTCCAATGGGAAAATCAGGATAGTATCGTACGACTGCTCCGCAGTCGATGATGCCATATGACGTGACTGCTCCGCAGTCCAATCAGAATAATCATAGGAGTGGTACGACTGCGCCGCAGTCGAGTTGGTCATAATGATTTGACTGCTCCACAGTCCAATCAGATAAATCCAAGGAATGGTACGACTTTCAGTCGTCAGGTGACTTGATAAACGATGGGAGATCGCGTGACTCATCATGTGATCGTCGGAGTACGAAATTCAAACTCCGATTTCGGATTTCCCCTTTAGGAAGGTGATTAGATAAGACTGGGCCGGTGCGGACCAGTCTTAGATGCCCGAGTCACGACCCAAGTTTCTAGGTTCGTGACATTCCTGGGATTTTGCAACTTTTATCAACGCTTCATCAAAGACTTCTCTATCATTGCACACCCATTGTTCAACTTAACCAAGAAACAAGTACCCTTCCTATGGACCTCTGAAGTGTCCACAGCCTTCCAAACACTTATCGCAGCTTTTACCACTGCACCTGTCCTTGCCCTACCAGACCATGATAAACCCTTCCAATTAATCACAGACACCAGTGATTTTGCCACTGGTGCAATTCTAGAACAACCTGATGCACTTAACCATTGGCACCCCATTGTTGAGATGCGACTGAATCAAGTCACATGTCTTGTGGGATATGATTGAGTCATCCCATATACTAAATACGGTATCTGTCCCTTATGGACTGATTTGGACTTGGCTGGACTCTTACGGACCGCTTTTGTTTATCTTTATTGACAGAGTCATATATGGCTCTTATTGTTCTCTATAGTTAAGATACTGGTATTGTCTGCTTTAGGCAGCTATTGTTCTCTGCCCTCCAATGGCATTTCTCCCTCTGGTGCACAGACCACCTGTATTGTGTTTGGATCACCTGTGCGCACAGACCATTCTTAGCTAAGCGTCCTGTATATAAGGACTGCTGTTTTCGCCTCTACACTTCAGAGTTCCTTCTACCTCTGAAGTGTAAGTTCCCTCTTTTACTCTCCACTACCTTTTACTCATAGACGTTCCATAGAACTTGTCTGTCTAGGTGTGTAGTAGTGCTAATAGAGTTCCTTCTACCTCTGAAGTAACTTGTCTGTCTAGCTCTTTGCTATTAACCCTCCGCTCATTAGTTCTGCGCTTCAACACCCATTGCATACCACTCAAAATCTCTACAACCCACTGAATGGAACTATGAAATCCATGATAAGGAACTCCTTGCCATCATTCATGCCCTAGAGATTTTTCGCCACTACCTTGAAGGATGTGAAGACACCCTTGAAATTTGGTTGGACCATGGAAATTTGGTCTATTTTTCCACAAAACAGAAGCTTACCCAGAGACAAGCACATAGGGCCCTCTTCCTCTCACAATTCAAATTTACCATTGTCCACAAACCCGGTACCAAAATAAGTCGGATGCCCTGTCCAGGCATCCAGACCTTAAAGAGGGGATAGCTCACAAAGAAAATGATCGTGTGCTCCTGGATACCAAATTTTTCGCAATCCACGCAGTCCGACCCACAACAATCACAGTTCAAGGAAACACCACACTACAACAACAAATCAAAAACACTCAGGAATACAACAAAGAAGTCAGCTTTGCCTTAGAAACCCTTCTAAAGAATGGCCCTAGATCCCTCACAAAGGGCTTAGAAGATTGGAACCTAGAAGATGGAATCATCCTGTACAAAGGACAAGTATATGTCCCCAAAAACAAAGACCTCCGAAGAGAAATAGTCAAACAATACCACAACCATCTTGCCACAGGACACCCCAGAAGATGGAAGACCTATGAACTAATTTCACAAGAGTTCTGGTGGCCAGGCATGTCCACCTTTGTCAAGAGCTATGTGGACGTGTTATGGTTTTGCCCGTAACTGCTCCCCCAGACACCCCTGTACGACCCTGGAACACTGCCATGAAGCAATCATGTGCTGAATATGCGGAGGAAGAAGTTGAAGTTATGAGACTTGTGGCTGAACATGCCCATATACCAGCTAAGTCACGTGACCACCCCAACGACAATGGATATGCTCAGCAATATTGGGAATAGATCACGTGATCTTATGTCAACCGCCTGTCACGTGACCCTGGCATGTGACCTGGCTAGACTCACACCAGAAGGGTCCAGATGAGCTTGTGCCTGGACTGGTCTCAACTGCCTCATGTTTGTATGACTTGTACATGCCTATCGATTGTGCCTGGTTTCTGATGTGTACCATATGCCTCTTGTGTTCTGATTGGTTTGTGATTGCGCCCATATGACTGTGGATTCCTTATCTCTGAATCATGCCATGAGGGCCTTATGCCATTGGCTTCTGACTATCTCTGACTCGTTGTAACTCATTCCTAGGATCCGTGTATTAGGGTTTCGGAGTTCCAAGCTGGGGTTCAAACCTCCTTGGAGTAGTATATAGGCTTGGGCTTATGGTCGCTGAAGACCTAAGCTTGACTTCTTGGATTATACCACCCAAATGCCTTGCCTCTTCTGCACTGTCTGCCAGTTGAGTGCTGAATAGACTTTGGTTGTCATCTTCCTAGTCCTTAGCTGGTGAACTGCCGTAAGGCCTCACATCCTCTCCTTTCTACTACACCTCTGCCACCAAGGGCGCACTGTATCATCTCCTTAGTCGAGCTGTCTTGCCGACTACTCCTGCCACATCAACTTTGACTGACTCTCTTCTGTGCCCTTTGCATCCTTTGGGCCACATTACTATGCCTTGTCATTGAGCTAGTAGAAGATTGAGTACGTGACTTCGACATATCTGGTGATCGCTAGGTTGCTTTGTTAGCCTTGCCAGCCTGCAAGAAGGAACGTCTGGTGGAATGTTACAGGACGGATGCGCCACTTGTCAAGCAACAAAAATCAAACCAAGAAACCAAGTACCCCCATGACCAAATCAAGTCCCTAACAAAATTTGGGAAATAATCACCATGGACTTCATCATGGATCTCCCCACATCACAAGGATATGATTCACTATTTGTTGTAGTGGATCGTCTCAGTAAAGCAACAATAATTGCCCCCTGTAACAAAACCATCACTGCTGAAGAAACATCCAAGTTATACTTAGAACAAGTCTGGAGATGAACAGGCCTACCACACCAAGTAATATCTGACAGAGGACCACAATTTGCCTCAAAAGTAATGCAAGAAGTTTGGAGCAAACTAGGCATCAAATCAACCATGTCCACAGCATTCCATCCACAAACAGATGGAGAAACAGAATGTGTCAATCAAGAGCTAGAACAATACCTCCGTGTCTTTTGTAACTTCCAAGTCAACAATTGGGTAGAACTAATACCCTTCATGGAATTCGCCCACAACGCAAGACAACACAGCACCACAGGAAAATCACCCTTCGAAATCTGGTACAGCTACAAACCAGAATTTATTCCACCAGTCAACTTTGCATCCAAAATACCCACAGTAGAAGAATGCCTTTGCTCCCTAGAACAAATTTGCACTGAAGTATCTGCAGTGCTAAAAGTAGCAGCCGAAGTCATGAAAAATACCCATGTATCCACAGCCACCTACACACCCCAACCAGGCAACCAAGTTTGGCTAGAAGGAACCAATATCCACACCATGCACCCCAAAGCCAAACTAGCCCCTAGATGACATGGACCATTCAAAGTCATATCCACTTGGGGAGTTAACTGTAAACTTCAATTGCCCAAAACTTGGATGATCCATCCAGTGTTCCATATATCCCTTATATCCCCCTATAAAGAAACCACGGCCCATGGACCTAACTTCACCAGACCACTGCCAGAAATAGTCCAAGGAGAAGATGAACACTATGAAGTAGAAATGATCCTCCAATCAAGACTTTCCCCTAGCAAGAGAGGCGTACAATATCTAGTAAAGTGGAAAGGGTACCCTTCCTCCAAAAATTCCTGGCTCCCATCCTCACAAATGAAACACGCCAAAGACCTTGTTCAATGATTCCACCACAAGAATCCATGAACACCCAAACTCAGAACCTTGATGGTTGCTGAATGGCGCAGCAACCCCTTAAAGAGGGGATACTGTCACCAACCTGTAAACTTAGGTCATGACTCAAGAGTTAAGACTGATCCATGTCAGACCAGTCTTACACAATCAACTTCCTAAAGTGATCAGATGCAACTAAAAGTCACATCATGTTATTGGAATGATCCTATTGGACTGCGGAGCAGTCACACCATTATAACACAATCAACTGCGGCACAGTTGTACCACTTTATAGATTATTCTGATTGGTTAATATTATTAGAAACCTTCTGGAAGGTTCCATTCCGCAGCACCTGTGGGAAGGTGTTAGGCCTCCCCTAATGTACGCACAGACCATGTACCAAGGTATATAAGCTAGGACAATACATCAGACAGTCCCTCAGGGTGTCCACTTGTGACTCCCACTTGGATAACCCTCTAGTGCCTTTCTTCACTATCACAATAGCTTGGATTCACGATTGCATAGTTATCCTCGTTCTTGTCAAGCTCTACCAAGTTTTCCCTGCCTTCTTCCTCATCCCCCACATTCCTCATCAGCCAAGTGTACTGCACGAGCACTCTGAGTGAGTGTTCACCACACAAGGAACTTCACCAAGGGAATAACCCTGGCAACTCCAGTCCCAAGCTTCATGCCCAGGATTATCTTCAAGACCATGTGGCATTGGATCTTGCTCAAGGGGAGCTGAATGCTCTGGCTGAAGAGAAGAAGATGGACCCTCTTCTTCATGGGCACATTCAAGCAATGGTGGGGGCACTGAATCTATTTGTCAATGAAGACCTGGGTTACACATGGAGACAAGCATCGCTTGTCTTTGCAAAGTCGCAGAACTGTGGCATCTCACATGCTCAATCAATATGGCAGTGGGTGCTCATCTTCTTACAGTCCTGTGACCTACTGCTCCACAAATACAACTGGACCCACTCAACTGTATTGGGAGATGAAGACATATCACAAGAGGACCAATTCAAACTGGGAGAGATGATGAAGAATGGATCAATCAAAGCAATCAATCTTGTCAACGTCATTGCAAGCCCAAAGATGCAAGAGCAACTCAAGCAAGCAGGTGTCAACAAGCCCTTTATTTCTGAGTGCACAGCACATCATTGGCTAGGCAGTTTGGGGTGGCGGTATGGAAAGCAACAAAATGGTATGTATATTGATGGCCACAAACACAAAGATGTTGTGCAGTACAGGAGCACTTTCATACAACACTTCAAGCAGCACAATGGCACTTCCACCTCTGGGACAACAATGGGGAGGAACTCCCACACCCCCATGGCTTTCCTGTGCCAGAGGCTGCTCACAGTGCTGGCCGCTTCTGACTTATCCTTGTAATGCATGATGAATCAACATTCTTTCAAAATGATCAACACAAGATTGGTTGGTGTTACAGTTTTGCCTGTAACTACACCCCTGGACCCTCCTGTACAACCCCAGAACACTGCCGCAAAGAAGACACATGCCAAATATGAAGGGGAACAAGTGGAAATAGCAAGACTTGTGGCTGAACATGCCCATATATCAGCTAAGTCACGTGACCACCCCAATGACAATGGATACGCTCAGCAATATTGGGAATAGATCACATGATCTTATGTCAACCACCCGTCACATGACCCTGGCACGTGACCTGGCTAGACTCGCACCAGAAGGGTCCAGATGAGCTTGTGCCTGGACCAGTCTCAACTGCCTTGTGTTTGCAATGACTCATACATGCCTATTTTTACGATCACCTGGATCGTCTACAACTTCCATGTGGGACTCGGGGATAACTTTGGGGATTGGGACCTGGGGGAAGGGCTTGATACCTTCAGGTACTCGCTTGAACCACCAAGCGGAGTGCTGCCTATATAGCTAGACAGAGCCTAAGACTATTCTTGATCCTTCCAAGAGGAGAAGCTGCTTATAGAGCCAAGCAGAGCACTAGGGGTGGTAGATGGGCTATATTTGAGAACAAGACCAGTACGAAGAATTACAGGGTAGACAACCAGCTCCTTAAGTATCCTACAGGAATCCTATTTTTCTGTGCTTTTCCTACTATTTTTCTGGGGACATGTAAGTGAGAAACTAAATATAATCCGAGCATGTCAGTCTGTCGCAACAATTGCGCGATCCAAGCGCAGTCAAGAATCTTCAAACAGAACAAGAAGCTGAGTCTGAAACATGAGACAAGAATCAAGAAACCGAGAATACTCCAAGACTTTTCCTATCGATGGCACAATCGATGGATTGTGACACCTATCAATTGTGCCTGGTTTCTGATGTGTACCATATGCTTCCTGCCTTCTGATTGGTTTGTGACTGCACTCATATGACTTGTGATTCCTTATCTCTGACTCATGCCATGAGGGCCTTATGCCATTGGCTTCTGATTATCTCTGACTCGTTGTGACTCATTTCTAGGATCCATGTATTAGGGTTTCGGAGTTCCAAGCTGGGGTTCAAACCTCCTTGGAGATGTATATAGGCTCAGACTTATGGTCGCTGAAGACCTAAGCTTGACTTCTTGGATTATACCACCCAAATGCCTTGCCTCCTCTGCACTGTCTGCCAGTTGAGTGCTGAATAGACTTTGGTTGTCATCTTCTATCTGTCCTTAGCTGGTGAACTGCCATAACGCCTCACATCCACTCCTTTCTACTCCTGCTGCCAAGGGCATGCTGTCATTCTCCTAAGTCGTGCTGTCTTGCCAACTAACACTAACCTTCTGAACATCAACTTCACCTCACTCTCTTCTGTGCCACCTGTATCCTTTGTGCCACATTACTATGCCTCACCTGCAAGCTAGTAGAAGATCGAGTACATGACTTTGACATATCCAGTGATCACTAGGTTGCTTCGTTAGCCTTGTCCGCAGCACAAGAAGAACGTCCAGTGGAACATTACAGTTGGGACTGCAAGGGATCAAGCAAGACTCTGAGACCAAAGGGGGATGGCCAGTCCCTGATGGTCTCAGATTTCCTGACTTCAGAGTGGGGTTGTCTGTGCAACAACAACAGGTGTGTCGACTCCCTGTGTGTTGATACACTGACCATCTCATATCTCTTTCAGTGAAGCCTGTGTATTCTTCAAGCCAGGAAAGTCAAGGGATGGCTGGTTTTCAGCCAGCAATTTGCTCATTCAGGTTGAGAAAGTGATTGAAATTTTTAAGGGGATCACTAAAGGATGTGTCCAGGGCTTATTCCTCTTTGATAACACCCCCAGCCATCAGAAGCGTGCAGAAAATGTGGTCTCAGCACACCAAATGGTCAAAGGTGCATGCATTTTATCATTGTGTGACTTTCACAATCCAAGAGGTGGGCTTGCGTCCGCGACGCTACCACTTTGTCGTAAAGGGGACTACCGGGGAACGTGCAGGGCCCGGGCTTGATACCAGGTTGCGTACAACGGGGAGGGGCTCTATACCCTCAGGGACACGCTTGAACCACCAAGCGGAGTGTCGTCTATTACTAGCTAGACAAAGCCTTCTTGAGCCACCAAGAGAAGTGCTGCCAATACAGCTTGGCAGAGCCTAGGGTACTCTTGAGCTACCAAGAGGAGTACTGCCTATATAGCCAGGCAGAGCACTAAATGTAAGACTGCTTGTCCTTCAGCAAAGGGCAAGAGAATGGAACTAGATTGCAAGACAAGAGACAAGACTAGAACGGAGAATACAAGCAGTACTACAAGCTCCTTAAGTATCCTACAGAAATCCTATTTTTCTATGCTTTTCTGGCTATTTTCTGGGGACGCATAAGCAGAGAACTAAATATAGATCAAGCACGTCAGTCTGTCGTGAGGATTGCACGATCTATGCGCAGTCAAGAACCTCAGAACAGAACGAGAAGCATAATCTGAAACACGAGACAAGAATCAAGAAACTGAGAATATTCCGAAACTTGAGAACCAAACCCGAGGTCTTTCCGGAAACTGATTATCAGTGATAATCGATGGCACGATCGGTGGATTGTGACAGTGACACATAACTGATATTCTTTCCAGCACTGAGGAAGGGTTGGGCACATACCTCAGGTGGTCTGTGCATGCATGTGGCACCCTACCTAGTGGAGAAATGCACTCATTTTACTTCCCAGAGGATCACCCTTCCATGCCTGGTTGGTTTAAGGGGATGGAAGTTATCATTTGGGAATGTGGACTCTGGCCAGAGAATGGGCCACCTGTGCAGTGCACCAACTTTAAGTGTCCAGCTGGTCACACAGACTGCTGCTGCTGGCGCATGCTTTTCACTCAACCCAATTTCACCTCCCAAAAGCCTGAATTACAAGAATATATCAAATTATGCAGCCATCTCTGTGACTTTTATCCTAAGTATCACTGTGAACTGAACTTTATCAAACAGTTCTGGGGTGCAGCAAAGTCCCAATACCATGCAACATCAAGAGCAGGCATGCCCAAGGAGATGGAGTCCACAGTTAGGGAGAGCCTCAACAGTGTCTCCCTTCTCCAGATCTGGCGGTGAGTTCTATTTTATTCCTACTGTGCCATGGCTCAACATGTTCGCTGAGTCTCTAGGTTTGCAAATCGGTCTGCACATTTCATTGCTGCCTATCGAGAGGGTTTTGTAGCGGTATGACACCTCGCTACGTTGAGTCCAAGTGTGAGGTAAAGGGTGAACCGTCAGGTGAGCACACTCAACCCGAACACGGAGATAAATCACGCGCTAAGCGTGCAGTCAATGCGGAGGGGACTAGAGCTCAGATCCTTTATACAAGGATATGAATAGTCAGTGATCACGCAATGGCATGCTGAGTGGAGAACCAAGAGGACAAGTTAGATTGGTAAGGAGTAAGGGATACAAAGGAGTGCGCACCTGAGTGGAGAACCAAGAGGACAAGTTGGTTCCACTCAGGACGCTACAGGAGGGTTTATATACGCTACTGGTGCTGAGCTTTAAACTGAGTCTAAACACTATTACTAAGTGTACAGTAAGACTCCATGACTCAGGAGCTGACGTGTCGTGTCTAATAATAGCGCTATCTATTGTGCTTACTGATGCACTGTCATAGCGCTGACGCGATGCTTATCTTTGCTGAGTAAAACCTAGTACAGCGAGTAAGCGTAAACTACTAAGCGTGTTCTAGAACTATCTAGAATGTTCCTTCCTTATCTACCAATCACTAGAGTCCGTATGTAAATGGAATGTGACCAGATTGGGTTGTCCCGTTAAGGGTGCAACTATCCCATGGTCACATGCTTGTAGGTGCACATGATGGCAACATGTGACTGATGATGTCTCGTACTTTGGCCCTTTATATCTTCCTTAAATAATTCCATAAAAATACAGAAAAATAATATACGTGTCCGTGACAGGTTTATCAGGCACACAGGCAGCATGGGCCAACAAGAAGTATCATGGGCATCACATGTTACCCCCAGAGTGGATTCTCACTGCTAAACAGTCAACATAATATTATTCAAGAAAAATGTGTGGATACATTCCTCTCTTCAACCAAACCCTAGGGTTTGCAAACCCCAGGGTAAGGTAACTTAGACCTGAATCAACTCGAAATCTGACGAAATCACGTGACCCAACCCTAGGGTTGGGGGCTTACATAAAGGGTGTTGAAACTAGATGGCGGCTACCTTACCTTCTGTAATATTACTAAAAAGATTTCGACTCTTTATCATCATTTTGACTTGTAATCTCTCGAAATCATATTCACCTTGTCCCAAACTTTACTCCATCTGCAGAGAACAGTAGATCGGAAAAACATATGGCTTAGAAATTTCGGAATTAGATATCCACAAGGTATGCGAAGATGATGGAAAAAGAATGAGAGAATCGAACAAGATTTGAGCTCAAAAATCAAGTTTGTCTCATTGACCAGTGTGTCTCAAACAGCGGTGAATGACTGTAGTATGGAGTAATATGATGGACATATGGGTTATGGTATGCAAATCCCTGCCCACCAAGTTGGTGGGCACCAACTCGGCGGACTTGCTTTTCTATGGGTTATCCGCCCAATGGGACAAGAGGGGTTCAACTGCACTACTTTCTATAGGCAGATACCGTAAGCGCTACTTCCCGCTTGCCTCCCCATCCCCGCACCGCACCGCCTCCGTCTCAGTGGATATATGTGGCGCGTTAATTAGTTAAGATAGTGATAGTGGTAAGAGATGATATACAGACACAAAGAAGGCAAAAATGTACGTCTCTGTGGAACGAGAGAGAAAAAAAATAATTGGTCCAAAGTCCTTCACATGAAATACAGGACGAGATAGACAATGCCAAGCGAGAGCCCGAGGACGAGGAAGACCGCACCGCCAACCACGCCAAGTACTTCCCATGGTGGGCCCTGGTTCGAGCTTAGCGAGGTGGACGGCGAGCCGCCCGCCGCTATCCGCTCACGAATCCCAAGACGGCGCTTCTCGTCCGCAGCGCGTCGATCGGTCTCCGCGTCTGCGTGCGCGATGCGCGAGCGAGCGTCGGAGGGGTCGAAGGAGATGCTGGGGCTGGACCCGTACGTGGAGGGCAGGACGCGGATGAAGGAGGGGTAGTTGCGCTCAGCCCAGTGCTCGATCTTGGCACAGGCGACGGAGACGCGGAGGTAGTTGGGGTCGGCGGGGGACGCCTTGGCGTGGATGGAGCGCGCGTGTTCTTTGAAAATATTCACGACTTCACGGGGGTTCGTTGAGCGCATTATGAGCTATCTATGGGGTAAGACAGCGGAGGTGATGGGAAAAGGAGGGGTACGCACCTCGGCCGCTTTAGCTTTGCGGATTTTGATGTTCCGCTCAAACATCTGTGGGTTCATGAAGCAGAGGCAGAGCGTCGCGAGGGCCATAATTGCAGGGATGGCGACGAAGTTGAAGATTGACTGATTCCAGAGGAGGCGGAGGTAGTCGAGCGCGTCGCACGCGTGCCGAAGCGCGTCGACTATCATCGCGCTCTGTACCCATGCAGCGCGGCGTGGGTCACGGAGTAGCTCGCGGATGTCCGTGGACGGGGTGTGACCATCGGCGGTGTATTCAGTAGAGCCCCAGATCTCGCGCGGCCAGAAAAAGCGGCGGTCGTCAGCGTCCTCGCGGAAGTCACGGATGATGTTGGTCTTTTGAAGAAGCAGACCAACTGAGTTGGAGAGCCCAAGCTGTTGCGAGAGTGACTCCGATTCCCTGCCCGTTGCGGAGAAGAGCCGTGAGAGGCCCTCGCCGACGAGGCCGGCGACGTAGTGGCAATAAAGGTCGTATTCTTCGACAGTTTCGAGGGTGAGAGGCACAGGAGAGAGCGCAGCACGATGGGCGAAGTGTCTCCATTTTGTGGCAGATGTCAACGATAGTCTCGCGGCAGCTATGACGGGTTCAGTCAGCGTTCCAACCCGGAGAAATAGTAGGGCGGGCGTACTTAGGCTCGAGGCGTAGGGGTTCCTCGACGACGACGTGGTAGTCAACAAGGACAACGCGGCTTTTCTCCTTAGGACCGTTGCCGTCGAAATTCCAGCCAGGGGTGACGGTCTTCTCATGGAATGAGCGCAGGTGGCTGTTTGATGTCGTCCGGGATGGTCATATCATCTTCGATGGTATCGAGGCCGCGGAGGACAACATAGAATAGGCATATCTAGAAGTGTGTACGTGAGTTACAGTGGTGTTGAGACAAAAGCGATTTCGGGATGGAACGAGCGAGTTTGTGCGATTCCTTGGACTTAAGGCCTTGTAGACCTAGAAAAGATAAAGGTGCGTACTTAAGATGTATCCGAGTGAAGTCGTCAAATAGCCTACCTCAACCACTTTCTTGTGCCTCAATACGTCTTGTTTGGAACGAGCTCGTGCGACTCGTTGAAGACTCTAGAGGTGCATACACAAGCCTTCTTAAGATGTATCCGAATGACATCGTACGCTCCCACTCAGGCTCACACATGGGACACAATGAGTCCGACATATCGACTCCTGCATGTGGCCTCCACGTCGCTGCACGCACACAACGCCCGCCATCACCACGTTTGCACCGACCCTCCCCGTGGTCTCGATGGCGTGGTCAGTGGAAAGGCTACACTGTATTACACGGATGTACAATTCATTAATAGAGTGTACTTTAATGAGAATAATGCGAAAGTCTGAGCTACTACGCGCTTGAGACTTGTCAGCCCAATTGCAGAATGCGGCTGCGGAGGAGGAGGATGTCGAATGGGTCGGAGGAGCCATCGGTCCCAGATGAAATGGCGAGGGTTGGAGTCAATGGCGACGACATAGAGGTCGTTTCAGACAGGCGCAGGCGTGGCAGGAGTGTTGACGATGGGGCGATGTGCGGTTCCAGCACCCACGGGACCAGTGGGAGGCGGTACGGGGCTGGGGACACCAGGCGCGCCGCTGGCGATTGGGTGCTGTTCATGGAGGTGGCCATTATCACCGGGGTTGGTAGTCCAAACCGGCTTATTTCATCATTCGCTCACGCTGTCAACAACGCAGCCAATAACAGCCCAATCGCCCCATCGTCAACACTCCTGCCACGCCTGCGCCTGTCTGAAACGACCTCTGTCTCGTCGCCATTGACTCCAACCCTCGCCATTTCATCTGGGACCGATGGCTCCTCCGACCCATTCGACATCATCCTCCTCCGCAGCCGCATTCTGCAATGGGGTTGACAAGTCTCAAGCGCATTCATCTCATTAAAGTACGGTCTGTTAATGAATTGTACATCCGTGTAATACAATGTAGCCTTTCCTACACGCTCTGACCACCGCCATCGAGACCACGGGAAGGTTCGGTGTGAACGTGGTGATGGAGGGCGTCGTGTGTGTGTGGCGACGTGGAGGCCACATGCCGGAGTCGATGTGTCCCGTGTGTGGACCTAAGTGGAAGCGGGTAATGTTATTCAGATACATCTTAAGAAGGCTTTTGTATGCACCTCCAGAGTCTTCAACGAGTCGCACGAGCTCGTTCCAAACAAGACGTATTGAGGCACAAGAAAGTGGTTGAGGTAGGCTATTTGAGTGGACGACGTCACTCAGATACATCTTAAGAAGGCTTTCATACACACCTTTTATCGTTTCGAGGTCTCCAAGGTCTTCAATGAGTCCAAGAACGAGTCGTACAAGCTCGCTCGTTCCATCCCGAAATCAACTCTTCCAGGACAGCGATGGGCGTGGGCTGTGGGCAGCGGGTGCAAGTGCAAGTGCACACTAGGTGGGCACTATGGCAAATGAGACGGAAAGGGTAGGCAGCGGTGGGAGGAATGGCTGGAGGCGCCTCGATCGATCCGATAGAAAGGGACTCACCGAGCATAGCAGTTCCGAGCAACTCCGAGGGACCAGCGAGCATGCATGGTGGCCGCTGGGAGCGAGGGTCTCCAGGGCGAGCGGGGGTGCGCGAGTACAAATTCGTGTTCCTTTTTAGGTCGCGTATTTGATTGCTAATCGTACTCTACCTATTCAGTAACTCCTCGCCATTTTTATCGATAACTGCCTTCCAGTCTCCATAACCTCTGAGATTTTCAAGGTGGGCATACCCAGCTCGAATGAACTTAATGTAAACCTCTCCACAGTGCTTTTCGAGACTATCCCACCCCCTTTTCTGTGAGTCCATGTCGTTTAATTCCGCGGCTGACAAAGTCTCCTCGAGTTGCGTGAGAAACTCGCAAGAATCATTGGAAATCACCCGCCACTCTCGGATGAGGTCCTTGAAGACCTTGTCTCGCCAGTATGTGAGGGTGGGGCCCTTGCTGAGAACCGTTTTGGTGTCGAAGCTGGAAAATGCATCAGCCAGACGGTTGATTGTCGCAGACTCGACAGTTATTGTTGCGAATTTTTTTAATATATGGACAAGCGACCACACGAGAACCCACATAAAGGACTCGAGATCGTCAGCCGCCGTGTGCAGAGTTGGTTCGTTCGCAGCCCAGGTGTTGATGAGGCGCATGGAAATGAAAGGTAGCGTGCCCTGCAGTACATAACATAGTTAACAGCACGAACAGAAGAACATCCAATCCTGTGCAACGAACCGATCGATCCCTCGATGGGGTTGGGGGAACCTTCCGCCACTCGATTGCGTGGTCTAAATCGGCAAGAAACCCTCGGCATGAGCTTAGATTCACGTCGTCGCCAAGCTCGGGTCTGAGTCTGGGAAACATATAAATACAAACTCGAAGAAGAGAAGTATGGCGCGAACAAGCGTAAGACCTACAGGCTCGTGGAGCGGCTGTGGGGTCGTTCGATTGGCTCCTGCAGGCGAAGAATATTTCCGTTGCTAACGTCCCTGTGCAGCACACCCCCGAGATATAGATTATAGTGGCCTGCGATGGGAAATGGTGAGAGATCGAACAAACATAAAGATGAATCCTTCTCACCAATCATCGCGTGAAGGATAGATTCCAATAGCTCGGCCGGGCTCGGTATACCCGACTCAATGTCCGAAATATATAGGAGCGGAAGTCCCTCGAGCGGCATCGCGGTGCAATGCAAGTATCTATTGTCTGGGGAACGCTCCACACTCTGATTGCAAAGGGGCCAAAATGTCGAATTCCTGACGTGATGCGCCGTTGAGCCAAAGGGTTCCTCTGTGGCGTCCTCTGGAGTGCAGATGTAGGAGCCAACGATGTCGACGATTCCGAATTGGCCGAGGGACCCGGACCCAGATAACAAGTCGCCTTCTGGAGAGTGCCCCTCGGTCTGGTACGAAAACTTGTACACCATCTTCTTGGGTAGTCCGGTCACCCCATCAGGGAGCGTGAGCCACCGGGATCGTGGGGGAGTGGTATCTCGGGGACCTGGGGTACATTCTAGACGCACGACGCGTAAGTCGAGCTCGAGTGTTGGCAAGTCAAAAGGACAATTCCGCACCTCTTATACTGTATACAGCTGTCGCACGACCGCGCACGCAGACGCGGGTGTGAATCGGGCGCACGATCTCGTAGTCTTGGTTGTTGATGCGATACACATCCCCAGACTTGTCCCCAGAGCATGTCTTGTCTAGACCGAAGGCTTCTTCGTCCGGGATCGATAGGATTCCAACCATATGCTTGACGACGCTTTGGAATCCGTCCTCTGAACGGAGGGATAGTCCGGGTGAAGAAGATAAGCCAGAGCGGTGGAAAACGAAAAAATAAATCTGTAACTTTTCGTGGTCAAATGCAATGGCAATGGAGAAAGAGCGTCTGCGATCGACAGAGAGGAAGCATCGGGCGTATGTCGATATTTGCTTGATTAGCTTAAGCTGCCCGCGCTCGACTTCGACGATTACGGCCACATCGCCGTCGTTCCAGGAAATCTTCTGGTTATCAGGAAGGGAGCGACGAAGCCCCAAAATATCGGGCTTTAGAGGCTTCTTCGAGTCAACTGCGTCCAGCATCTCTTTATCATACACACGGAACTGAAGATTGCTGAGGTGACGTGCGGCCCAAGGAGTCAGGCACTCTTTGGCAGCGCGGACGATGACGTTGAGGAAATGTGTGAAGGGCAGATATGAATTCTTCTCCACTTTGAAACCATCTGGCCCGGGGGGGAGCCGCGGGGCGTTCTCAGTAGAATGATGGATACCGAGTAGAGTGGCATGTGTGATATTGTGACGATCCCGGAGGTGATTAAGCACCTGCTGAACGTTGCTCGAGTCAGCTTGCAAAGGGGCTCCCTCGGCAGTCAGATCCACGAAGAATGTGGCATCCCTGAATTCGTGGAGGATAAAGGCCATCATTTCTGACTGGTCGATGGGGCCCGGGCCACGAAGACCGGCGGGCGAGGACGTTGCAGTAGTAAATCGATGGCTTGACTGGTGTTCACTGACCGTACCCTGGGTATCCATCGCGAGAGGATTCGTGGACATGGTGAGTATAGATGTCTGAAGAGCTCTTACTGTACTGGCTTCCCAACACGTCACATGACATCACATTGTGACGGTACTTTTTTTTTGGATGGGCACTTTTATTCCAGTACCTATTTTTGCCTACTCGTAGATGTCTAAATACCAAGGAACAAGTGCTAAGTAGCAGGAGATTTACCATCAGCCCTACTTAGTGCATGTGTTGCCTGGCTGGGAGGTGGCCAGGTGTGAGTACACACATCCCCTGATGCAGGGGGATAGTGTGGGGCTCAGACACATGGTGCCCATGATGAACAGCGCACATAGATAGATCATACTCACAGTGACAAAGGAGACTGTGGTGAGATACAAAGAGTGGCTTGAAGCAGCAACAGAGTATTCTTGCAAGCATCAGGAAAATCAGAGAAAAACTTAGTGCACTTAATTGTCTTATTTCTTAAATAAACGCCTCAAGTTGCTTATTTTTGACTTAGCAAATTCTCACTAAGAGGACCTAACACAAAAAGCACAAAAAGCATACTAAGACATAAGAAAGTACACTAAGCAAAGGAAAATATCCAAATATGTATACAATTTCAAGACATGGTCACTGGTCAATGTTGTCAAGTGGAGTAAGTATCAAGGTTAAGAATCTGGCTTCTGAAGTATTGGTAAGCATTGAACACTGGTAACCAAGTATTATACTGCATCAGTGGTGGCCTACACTGCCAAATGTCCCAGACCCCTGTTTGAGGGTTTGGTCAGCCAGGGTCTGTGCAGCCCCAGTTTAGGCTCATTCTCATGCTGGTTGAGTGGAGTGACCCTTAAGTGGTGGCAAAAAAAAAAACCCCTGGAATAAGGCTGAAGTGGGGCCACACAGACCCTGTCATGGATGCGTACATTATTTTCCTTATTTTTCTGTATTTTTACGGAATTATTTAAGGAAGATATGAAGGGCCAAAGTACGAGATATCGTCAATCACATGTTGCCACCATGTGCACCTTCAAGCACGTGACCCTGGGATAGTTGCACCCTTAATGGGACAACCTAATCCGGTCACATTCCATTTACATATGGACTCTTGTGATTGGTAGATAAGGAAGGAACATTCTAGATAGTTCTAGAACTCACTTAGTAGTTTATGCTTACTTGCTGTATTAGGTTTTACTCAGCAAGATAAGGCATTGCGTCAGCACTATGACAAGTGCATCAGTCAGCACAATAGATAGCGCTATTATTAGACACGACGCGTCAGCTCCTGAGTCATGGAGTCTTACTGTACACTTAGTAATAGTGTTTAGACTCAGTTGAAGCTCAGCTCCAGTAGCATATATAAACTCCCCTGTAGCGTCCTGAGTGGAACCAACTTGTCCTCTTGGTTCTCCACTCAGGTGCGTATTCCACTGTACTCCTTACTCTACTTCAATCCTAACTTGTCCTCTTGGTTCTCCACTCAGCGTGCCACTGCATGATCACTGACCATTTGCATCCTTGTGTAAAGGATCTGAGCTCTGGTCCCCTCCGCATTGACTGCACGTGTGATGACTCACTGTCACTCGACAGGGAATCACGACGGGTTCAGAAGACCGGGGGTGGTGGAGAATGCGGAGCGGAGCACAGAGACTACTGTGATGGAACACTTTGACTCAACCGTCAGAACTGGCGCGACGGCTCAGGGAAAGTGGCGCTTAGTGACAAGTCGTGCTTGACAGCTGAAGGGGCACTAGTGCTCAAGAGGCGGGAAGAGGCAAAGGGAGGATGTCACAAGTGGACAGTCTGAGGGACTGTCCGTTCTATTGCGCTGGCTTATATACCCAGAGGGATGGTCTGTGCGTAAGTTTAGGGCAGGCTTAAGGTCTGCCCACGGGTACTGCGGAATACTGCGGAATGGAACATTCCGGTAACATCTAAATATAGTGTCCAATGGGAAAATCAGGATAGTGTCGTACGACTGCTCCGCAGTCGATGACGCCATATGACGTGACTGCTCCGCAGTCCAATCAGAATAATCGTAGGAGTGGTACGACTGCACCGCAGTCGAGTTGGTCATAGTGATTTGACTGCTCCGCAGTCCAATCAGATAAATCCAAGGAATGGTACGACTCTCAGTCGTCAGGTGACTTGATAAACGATGGGAGATCACGTGACTCATCACGTGATCGTCGGAGTACGAAATTCAAACTCCGATTTCGGATTTCCCCTTTAGGAAGGTGATTAGATAAGACCGGGCCGGTGCGGACCGGTCTTAGACGCCCAAGTCACGACCCAAGTTTCTAGGTTCGTGACAGTATCCCCTTTTTAACGCCGTGCTGCACTGACAGCACTGGTTGACTTTGGATGAGGGGCGCGGGGGTGGTCCTTGTGGAACTTCTGGACCAGTTCTCGGGAGTGCGTCATGCGGGATGAGGGGAGCCAGGAATTCTCGGAATCAGGATATCCCTTCCACTTGATCAGGTAAAGTATCCCCTTCTTGTTGGGTGATACTTTGGATTGCAAGACCGCTTCAACTTCGTAGTGTTCGTCCTCTCCTTGGACGATCTCGGGAGGGGGTCGGGTGAAGTTGGGTCCGTGGATATCATTCTCATGATATGGAGAGATCAGGGAATTGTGGAAGACTGGATGAATACGCCATGTCTTTGGGAGTTGGAGTTTACAATTAACTCCCCAGGTGGATAAGACTTTGAATGGACCATGGCGTCGCGGGGCAAGCTTGGGCTTGGGATGTGTGGTGTGGATGTTGGTTCCCTCCAACCAGACTAAGTCTCCAGACTTGAATTCTCGGGATGGGATTTGTGACTTGGAACTTCTCATGATTTCCGCCGCTACTTTTAGCGCTGCGGTGACCTCGGATCGGATTTGGTTCAGGGATTTCAGCCGGTCTTCGGCTGCAGGGATGTTGGTCATGAAGTGGATGGGGGGAATGAACTCGGGTTTGAACCCATACCACACTTCGAAGGGTGATTTCTTGGTAGCGCTATGTTGCCGAACATTGTGCGCAAACTCCATGAATGGGATCAACTCTGCCCAATTATCTGCTTGGAAGTTGCAGAAAACGCGAAGGTATTGCTCGAGTTCTTGATTGACTCGCTCGGTCTCTCCATCTGTCTGTGGATGGAACGCGGTTGACATGGTGGACTTGACTCCAAGTTTGCTCCAAACTTCTTGCATCACTTTAGACGCGAATTGGGGTCCTCTGTCTGAAATCACTTGTTGGGGGAGTCCAGTTCTTCGCCAGACTTGTTCCAGGTATAACTTGGCAGTTTCATCAGCCGTGATAGTCTTGTTACAGGGAGCGATGACCGTCGCTTTACTGAGGCGATCTACGACCACGAATAATGTGTCGTAACCGAGGGACACGGGGAGGTCGGTGATGAAGTCCATGGATATGATTCCCCACACCTCTGTAGGAATCGGATTGGGTTGCAGGGGTACTTGGGTTCTGGGCTTGATTTTCGTCGATTGACAGATAGCACATCCATCTACGTAACTCTTGACGAAACTGGACATTCCAGGCCACCAGAAGTCTCGGGATATCAGCTCGTAGGTTTTCCATCTTCCTGGATGTCCTACGGCGATGTGGTCGTGATATTGTTTAACGATATCTCTTCGTAGATCATCGTTCTTGGGAACGTAGACTTGTCCTCGGAATAAGATGACTCCATCTTCTAGGTTCCACTCTTCCAAACCCTTGGTGAGTGAACGGGGACCGCTCTTCAAGAGGGTTTCCAACGCCATACTGACTTCTCTGTCGTATGTCTGCGTGTCTCGGATGCGTTGTCGCAGGGAGGTGTCTCCTAACACCGTGATTGCTGCTCTTTGCACAGCGTTAACTTGAAAATATTTTGTATCCAGGAGCACTCGCTTTTCATCTTCATCCGCTATCCCCTTTTTATGATCTGGACGCCTGGACAGTGCATCAGACTTGTTCTGACTGCCTGGTTTGTGGATGATGATGAACTGGAACTGGGACAGAAACAGCGCCCAACAGGGCCTATCGACGGGAGAGTTTTTGCTTCTTCATAAAGTAAGCCAGGTTGTTGTGGTCGGTCCACACCTCTGTGGTATCACTACGTCCCTCGAGGTAGTGTCGGAATGCATGGAAAGCATGGATGATCGCAAGGAGTTCCTTGTCACAAATCTCATAGTTGCGCTCTGCAGGAAGGAGAGATTTTGACAGAAAGGCAACGGGATGCCAACGTTCCAAGGCATCGGGTTGCTCCAGAATAGCCCCAGTCGCAAAGTCACTGGCGTCAGTGATGAGTCGGAATGGCTTGGAATGGTCAGGGAGGGCTAAAACAGGGGCCTGGGTGAAGGCTTTGATCAGGGTGCGGAAAGCGCTTTCCGCTGTGGTATCCCAAGAAAAGAGCACATCTTTCTTGGTCAGGTCGAAGAGTGGTCGGGCGACGGTGGAATAGTCTTTGATGAATCGTCGATAGAAATTACAGAAGCCCAAAAACGCTTGGACTTGTTTGACTGTACGCGGGACAGGCCACTCGGTAATACCAGCCACCTTGGCTGGGTCCATGGAAACTTGGCCGTTGGAAATGATGATTCCAAGGTATTCGACGGAGGTCTGAGCAAATACGCATTTCTCAGGTTTCAGGTAGAGGTCGTGCTGCTCCAAACGCTGGAGCACGTCGTGGGTCAACGCAGTCAGGGAGTCGAGATCTTCCGTGAAGATAAGGATGTCATCGAGGTAGACCACAACATGTCCACCATCGATCAGGGGTTCGAAGAGCTGGTTCATGAACGCTTGGAACGTTGCTGGTGCGTTGCAGAGACCGAAAGGCATTACGGTCGGTTCGAAAAGGCCGTGGGAGGTCTTGAAAGCAGCCTTGTATTCATCACCCTCACGAATCCGGATGTTATTGTAACCCCACCGGATGTCCAGCTTGGTGAAATAACGCGCGCCGTGAAGTTTGTCGATTAACTCGGGAATGAGGGGGAGGGGCGCCGCGTTCTTGATGGTGATGTCGTTCAGAGCCCGGTAATCTTGAACCGGACGGAGCTTTCCATCCTTCTTGTCGACGAAAAAGAAGGGGCAGGCCATGGGGGACTTGGAAGGGTGGATGTAACCTTTCCGCAGATGTTCAGAGATGTACTCCTTGAGTGCATCAGCCTCTTTAGGCGTCAGGCGGTAGATGGAACAGTTCTTTAAACTTGCTCCAGGTTTCAGATCAATCGCATGATCCCAGGGTTGGTGCGCAGGCAAGCGGTGGGACGCTTCCTCGCTGAAGACTCGGGTGTATCGCTGGAAGTGACTCGGAATGTGGTCCGTGGAAGGTTTAGGGGCAGTCTTTGCCGCTAATTTGGTACTCGTGGTGAACTTCGCTTGGATGGCCAAGTGGTCGTACTTGGGAAAACTGTGGCTCCACAGGAATGGCTCGATAGCCTCTTGAAAGAACTGTGCATTCTACAGGTTCTGCTGCGTCAGCAGGTCGGGATTAAAGCGTCGTCCGCTTGTTCGGGTCCTAGCGCTAGGATGTTGGCTCGGAAAGGATCTCGGAAGGGAACTGTTGCATCAACAGAGACTTGGGATGGAACTTCTGCGCTTGCAGGAACTCTGGAAGGAACTCGGGATGGGACATCTGCACTTGCAGGAACTCGGGAATGAACTCGGGACGGAACATCTGCACTCGCAGGAACTCGGGAAGGAAGGGCGTCTTTAGCCGGTGTAGGTTCTAACTCTAGAATGTTGATCGTGGTGTCTCGGGTTTGGGGTACTCGGGAGGAAATGACTACGGTCTTCGTAGACAAGGTGCAGCTACTTGGGCACTGTGTGAAGGCGATCTGGGGTCTTGACCAGTCGATCTCGGGATTGTGTGAGCGGAGCCAATCCGTTCCTAGGATTATATCGTGCTCCCCTAGAGTGGTGACATAGAATTCGACGACCTCGTCGTGATAGGCGTTCTCTGCCGTTCTGATCCTTAACTTCTGGATCGTGGTATGCTTGACTAGCCCCGTCTTGTTGGGCGACCCGTCCACGTTTCTAACTGGCATCGGGTTAACTAGAGTTCTCAAGGTCAAGCCGTTTGCACGCGCAAACCCATCATCCACGATGATGCCCTCCGCGCCGCTGTCCAACAGGGCGCGGGCACTGATTTCTCTGCCAGATCGCTTTCCTACTAGTGTCACCCTGAGTACGATAGAAGGAGCTCTCCTATTCCGTATTGTCTCGACTGGTACAGGCTCGCCGCCGAGCGTCTCTAGTAAGGAAATGCCGCTTACAGCACAGCTGGCTATCAATCTTCCCTCTGACAGTGCTACAGGGGAAGGACCTAAAAATCCTCGTTAATAGGTGCAGACCGCGGACGCGCGTCCGGGGAATACGGGAGTATCTCTCGATACATGGCTCCAACCAGAGCCGGGTGATCAGTAGGTGCTTCCTCTTGATCCAGGTCCTCGTCAACAAAAACGCCTCGCGCTCTACTTGAATTGTTGGGAGGGCGGCCACCTCTGGCCCTCATGCTTTGCGTCTTTAGCTTGCATTCTCGAAGGATGTGGCCTGGGCTACCACAGTATAGGCACAACTTGTTTTGGAAACGCCGGTTCCGTTCTTCTTTGGTAAGTTTGCCTTGGAATTTCTCGGGTCGGGATGAAGAAACGTTGACGTTAACGCTATCGTCTTCGGTCAGGACAGCTCGTCCGAAAGTGGGTCTTCCACTGTTGCGCGAAGGGGAGTTTCTCGGAATGGAATCAGCGTATAACTTATATACGCGGTCGAACTCTCTGGCTTTATCTACCAGGTCTTCGAGTGTCGTCGGGAGGGGGGAAATGCCCATAAGCTTCATGTGTAGGGCCGAAGGAATCGCCTTTCTAAAGGCGTGCATCTGAGTTTGTTCGTTCGCGCCACTTCGTTTGGCGTAAGTGGACCAGTCCTGGTACCACTCGTTGAACGGTCGAGTACCCATCTTTAGGGTATACATCAGGTTGGTGGCTTCCAAAGCCGTATGTGCCGGGATGAAATGCTTGTCAAAGTCAGATTTGAACGTAGCCCACGTTCCGAAGGAGACAGCTGCACCCGCAGCTGGGTTCAAGGCCTTGTGTTGCCTATCCTGGGCCCACTCGCCTGCAGAAGTGCCCGCTTTGAAGTAAGTCAGGGCCGCAGATATTTTCTTGTTGTTGGTATCGAAAATCGACTCATTGAGGTGGAAATAATTTTCCAAATTATTCCAGAACGCTGTCGCTTTGTTGGGTCTTCCATCAAAGGGTTCGGGTGCTGCACCAAGGATCTTTGCTGGATTTGCAGCCATGGGAATTATCGCCGGGGGTCTTGGAGGGGAGCGCGAAGGGGATCTCGAAGGGGAACGCGAAGGGATTCTTGGGAGGCGAGGTACTCGAAGCGGAGGCGATTGGGATCGCGGGGGAACCGTTGCTCTGTGCGTGAGAGGCGGGGACGGTAGTCTCGGAGGGGAGGTACTCGGAGGGGAGTTTATTGAAGTAGTTGCTATTCGATGAAGTCGGCTGGGACCAGGTGCACTTGGAAGTGGACCAGGGGATACGCGAGGGGAAGAAGGCTGGGAAGCCACTCGAGATACGAGACCGGTAAGTCTTTTAGCGGTGTCGTCAAGGATTCGTGAAACTTCTTCTTGTTCACTATCGGAATCCGGGGCGTTGGAAGGGCTCAAGGGGGTTAGCGAACGCTCGCTCTCTGATTGCTCTTCAGAGTCAGAAAACCGAACCGCTCGGTTGTTTCCGTATACCCAACGGGAGTGGGTAAAGGACCAGGATACTCTCTTCTTCTTGAAGGATCCGCAAAGGATAGCCCAATCTAGCTTTCGAACCTTTCGGATGTGGGGAAAGACTTGCTCAAAGTCTTGGACTGTAAGACGCTTCTGGGTAATGACGTGTACCCACGGAAAGTGACCGTCGGAACTAGTGACGGGCTGATCGTTGAAGGTGGCGTAGATGAGATCGTCGACGAGGGAAAAGTAGGGGTCCAGGAAGTACACAGGAATTCGATCTCGTTCGTCAGAGGTGAGCTCTCTTTTCTCACTCATTCACTGGGGGTGTCGGTGTAACAGGGAAGTGTTCCACCCGGTCTCGTTCCACGGGTAGAAGACTTGGTACGCGGGGCGGAGGATCGCTCGATCGGGTTGATTCGTCCTTTGCTGGCGGCGAATCCACTGGTATTCTTCGTAAATACCGAAATGGGTCAGAGTAGTTTTACTTCTCCACAAGAAGTTCTGGAAATTCAACGGGCTTGAGGTAACGTCCCGTGCTCGGGTAAGAGGCGATGCAAGGATTAGAGTCTCTTGCGGATACTGATCGTACTGGAGACGACAGTGATGCTTGAAGACGTCAAGCTCTCGGGGTGTTCTCGTAGGTAGCTGCTCGGAAACGAAAATGGCTTCAGGGAGGTGACAGTGAAGTTCTCGGGGTTGGGTTTCTAGGAAGTGAGCCTCGTCGCTACTTGTCGAATGTTGCCTCGCAACTGGGTTACTCAGGGAGGGTCGGATTACTTGATTCGGCTGGGTAGATGCTCGGGTAGACGGGTTCGTTCAGGTCCTACTTTGGTTGGTCCTTGGGATGACCGGGTCTGGAACTATTGGAATAGTTTCGCGAAGGGGGCGTCGGGGTCCCGTAGGTCTTCTCGGGATTACTGGGGAGTTCTCGTGGGAGGAAATGTGGGAATTTCTTGCTTGGAAGCGGCGATGGGGTGGTCGTAAATGGGATGAAGCCAGGTTGATAGCCCAATTCGTTATGGGTTCCAGGGTGTCAATTTTTACACTCGTAAAAATGCTCGGAAATTAATTTGTAGCTCTACAAATTAAAGTGTTCTACTCCTATCACTGAAGGGTAGGTAGTTAACACTAGGGGCCCAAAGTACTACGCCTTCTGGAGTAGGGGGAGTCTCTGGTCTGTAGCCACAGATGCACACTTCTTGAGTGCACCAGCAAGGACCGTGATTGGTGGTGCTTCCCCAATCGTCGTTGGTCGATTGCGTGTTGCTGGTTTCGTCTGTTGCCGGGCTGCTCGCAGGGAGGGATAATCGTGCTAGTAGGCTAGGGGGTTCTTGAACACGTCCTACTAGGAGCTCTACAAGCTCGGGGTCGTTGGGGTCCGTGGGAGGGTCTTGGAAGACGCGGGGGTTGACCAGGCTTTGGTCCGGGTTTGTCAGGGTGGTTTCCCAGGTAGCTCTACTCCAGGAATACGTGAACTCGGTTCCTTCGGTAATAACCAAGCGCGCGGGGCCTTCTCTGTCCACTACACGGACTTCGCAGAAGTTGATCTGTATTTCTTCGTATGAAAGGCGGAATCGATCGAGGAACCGGATCGAATTTCCCCACTGGAGTTGTCGAATGAAGTAGTCGCGGCGAGGGGGAATGTAGTTGAACCAAAGATAGTCGCTTTTTGTCCACAGAAGGAGGTGATCTGTGACAATATCAGAGAGGTGCCAGAATAGGAGCTGGTCGTTGCAGGCGTCGACAACGGCTGAGAGGTCGTCTACAAAGTCGTTGTAGGTGTCGTGATCCCAAGTCTCTCCAAACTCGAAGAGATTGACTAGATTCTTGAGCACCAAGGGAGGGTCCGTCCAGCAGTCAATGCGGGACGACTCGGAAAGCTTCGTAATAGGAGGTCGAAGGATAATACCGACGGACTTGTCGGTCTCTGTGGGTGTCAAAGTTCGCACGAGCTCGTCGGACTCGTTCTTCGTCAGTGGGAACGCGAAGGGGGGTTGGAGGCACTTAAACCACTCGGTTTACAGTCCTATCTCAAGGAAATAAACAAAGAACTTACTCGTCGCGTTGAGTTGAATCACTCGATTCAGGGGTCAAGGCAACAAATCTATACCACTAATACTTTATAGTGGTTGAGAGTCGGGAATAGCTGGTACAAAGGAAAAAGGATCGGCTGGGAGTCGTGGAGTAAGACAATGAGACAAGAGAAGGGGGTTGGATCGAATAATATCTTCAAAGAAATAGCCCTGATAGTGGGCAAACACCTGTCCGTTGAAAGCGAAGCGAAGATGTCCGTAAGTAGTAACAACACGTCCGTCTAGAAAGTCCTGAATCTCCAACGTTACCAAGGAGTCAATATAACCAGCTCTGATTATATTGGAGAGGGGTTCGAATGCCGCCCGGAGTCCTTCACAGAAGTCGTATCTCACGCTTCCAAGGGGGAGGTCGACGGAGGGGAGGTCGAAGATTGCCTTCGAACAGACGTAGAGGGCGGGGAAGTCGGGGTGTACGGCGGGGTCGATGAGGCGTGGGAGAAGGGTGTAGACGTGTGGGGGCGGAATACGGAATGGGGAGACGGACGGGAAGGTGTGGGAAGCTCTGACAAGAGCGGACGCGAGGGGAATACGACAGAAGTGCTCACGAAGACTTTCCGAAGCAGGGCGCCAAGACTCGCCTTCAGGGGTGTAGACGGCGATGTATTGGTGAGGGTGGTCCTCCTGACTGTTAATGCACGAGGGGGGGCGGAAGAGGGGAACGGCAGGAGCAATGTTCTCCTGGTTGGTGTGGGGGACGAGAGGGGATTGTTCGGCTACGCGCTCGTAGTCGATGGGAGAGTCAGGGGTCGGGACGCGAGGGGGAGGGGACGGAGCACGAGGAGGGGCGCTTTCGGGGCGCGATGGCGGCGAGGGCTCGGAGGGGGGGTCAGGGTACACCAACTCTGGTGTCTGGGCGCGAAGGGGGACGGAACGGACCGCTACTTGTGTCCGGATGTCAAACTCCTCGTACTCAAGAGGAGTCGCAGGGCGGGGGAAGACGGGGCGAGGGGTGTCAACACGAGCGGAGGAGGGGCGAGTGATGGGCGATGGGAGCCCAGAGAGGGGTTCACCGAAGATGTCGGTGAGGACGTACTCGTATTGTACGCTTGAGGTGGACGACCCTTGTTCGAACTCTTGAACAAAGGCGGAGGGGGACGCGAGGGGAGTGAGGGGCGATGGGAGACGAAGGGGAGGGGTGGTGTCGACGATGGGAGGCGACGGAGGGCGGGGAGTATCGGTGGAACGAAGGGAAGAGTGACGACGAGGGGGGCGAGGATATTGGTGGTCGTTTTCCTCGAAATACGACCCAGAATCTCCGTCCCACTGACCAAACTGCGAGAAGTCGTAGTCGTAGTCAGACACTGGGACACCCGGGGTCAGGTCTAATTGGGTTAGACTGTCCAAGTGTGATGACTCACTGTCACTCGACAGGGAATCACGACGGGTTCAGAAGACCGGGGGTGGTGGAGAACGCGGAGCGGAGCACAGAGACTACTGTGATGGAACACTTTGACTCAACCGTCAGAACTGGCGCGACGGCTCAGGGAAAGTGGCGCTTAGTGACAAGTCGTGCTTGACAGCTGAAGGGGCACTAGTGCTCAAGAGGCGGGAAGAGGCAAAGGGAGGATGTCACAAGTGGACAGTCTGAGGGACTGTCCGTTCTATTGCGCTGGCTTATATACCCAGAGGGATGGTCTGTGCGTAAGTTTAGGGCAGGCTTAAGGTCTGCCCACGGGTACTGCAGAATACTGCGGAATGGAACATTCCGGTAACATCTAAATATAGTGTCCAATGGGAAAATCAAGATAGTGTCGTACGACTGCTCCGCAGTCGATGACGCCATATGATGTGACTGCTCCGCAGTCCAATCAGAATAATCGTAGGAGTGGTACGACTGCACCGCAGTCGAGTTGGTCATAGTGATTTGACTGCTCCGCAGTCCAATCAGATAAATCCAAGGAATGGTACGACTTTCAGTCGTCAGGTGACTTGATAAACGATGGGAGATCACGTGACTCATCACGTGATCGTCGGAGTACGAAATTCAAACTCCGATTTCGGATTTCCCCTTTAGGAAGGTGATTAGATAAGACCGGGCCGGTGTGGACCGGTCTTAGACGCCCGAGTCACGATCCAAGTTTCTAGGTTCGTGACAAAAACAGATCCATCTGTTTCCAGTGACGTCCCAAATCACGGCTGATGGGGTAGCATCCATCTACTTCGAGCAAGTCTTCCCCTTGCACGGGATCCCCAGGAAAATCATTAGCGATAGGGGACCCCAGTTTGCTGCTAGGAGCATGCGGGCATTATACAAGCGACTAGGGATAGACGCAGGTCTTACTACCACCTATCCCCCTCAAGCTAATGGACAGGTAGAGCGCAAAAATCAAGAAGTAGAAGTCTACTTGCGCTTGTTCATTAGTAAGAGGCAGGATGATTGGGCAGACCTGCTCCCTACAGCAGAGTTCGTAATCAATAGTAGGCTCAACTCAGCTACGGGACATACCCCCTTTGAGCTACTATACGGCTACACGCCGGACTTCACGATTCCTGCTGGAAGGCCTACCGGTATCCCAACGCTCGATAAGCGTCTTCAGCACTTAGTTTCCACAAGAAAGGATGCAGAGGCAGCTCTACGCCTAAGTAAAAGGCGAATGCAGACGGACGTTGAACAAAGACACAAGCCATACGTCTTCAACGTCGGGGATAAAGTCTGGTTGCAAGCTAAACAGATAAAGATACACCAACAGTCATCCAAACTGGGCCCTAAACAACTAGGCCCATTTGAAGTCACTGAAGTCAAAAGTGACGTCGACTACAAGCTTGCACTCCCCCCTGCATTACGGATCCATGATGTATTTCATGTAGACCGCCTCTCTCCTTACAAAGGAAACAAAGTTAACGGGCTTATGCCACCTCCACCCGACCCTGTTACAGTCGAAGGGGAAGAAGAGTACGAAGTTGACCACATAAGAGACTCCAAACTCTTTGGTCGTACTCTTAAGTACCTAGTTCGCTGGAAAGGCTACGGTGAAGGCGAGGACACTTGGGAGCCAGCTAAAAATCTAGCACATGCCCCGGACAAAGTCAAGGAGTTCCACTCCTTAAACCCGGGCGCACCTAGAAAAATAGCAGCACTCATCTACGCATCCTTGCCTTGGCAAGCATCTCATATGTACACAGAGGCCAACGTGGACGTCGACCCTTAAGAAGGGGGGTGATGTCATGGACGTGTATATTTATTTCCCTATTTTTCTGCATTTTTACAGAATTATTTAGAGGAAAGATAAAGGGCCAAAGTACGAGAATTCGTTAGTCACATGCCGCCATCATGTGCACCCCTAAGCACGTGACCATGGGATAGTTGCACCCTTAACGGGACAACCCAACCCGGTCACATTCCACTTACGTACAGACTCATATGATTGGTAGATAAGGATGGAACGTTCTAGATAGTTCTAGACATCACTTAGTAGTTTACGCTTACTCGCTGTACTAGGATTTACTCAGCAAGATAAGGCATCACGTCAGCGCTATGACAAAGTGCATCAGTCAGCACAATAGATAGCACTATTATTAGACACGACGCGTCAGCTCCTGAGTCATGGAGTCTTACTGTACACTTAGTAATAGTGTTTAGACTCAGTTTAAGCTCAGCTCCAGTAGCGTATATAAACCCTCCTGTAGCATCCTGAGTAGAACCAACTTGTCCTCTTGGTTTCTACTCAGGTGCGTCTTACACTGTATTCCTTACCCTCTCCAATCTAACTTGTCCTCTTGGTTTCTACTCAGCTTACCACTGTGTGACATCGCGAGTTGTGCTCCTGTATAAGGATCACCCCTGACCCAGCACGCTCCACAGTGACTGTAGGTTCGGCGCGTGATTTATCTCTGCGCTAGGCTTGAGTCCTGAAAGCCTGACAGTTCATTCAACAATTCTTTCACTTGAGCTTAGCGTAGCGAGGTGTCATACCGCTACACAGAGTTTAAGTATCTCTTGGGGACATTGCGATCTCCCCACCTGTCGATGTAGTAGGGTCGAAATGGGACCCAAAGTTCTTTCGTTAGAGGATTGGCCATGGTGGGATCTTGGTCTTAATGTAACGTCTACCACAGATGTTTGCCTGACTTAGGCTTCTTGCTTGGTGGTGATCCTAGAAAGCCGGTAGTTGCGGTTGATGAAGGTATTGTGTCACGATCCTCCGATCATGCCATCGATAAGAAAAAGTCTTGGAGAATTCTCAGTTTCCTGATTCTTGTCTCGCATTTCAGATTTTGACTTCTCGTTCCGTTCGAAGATTCTGGACTGCGCACGGATGGTGCAATCATCGTGATAGACTGACGTGCTTAGTCTATATTTAGTTTGGCACTTACGCATCCCTCAAAAATAGCAGAAAAACACAGAAAAATGAGATTCCTGTAGGATATAAAAGGGTCCTGTCACTGGATGGAAAATACACACTTACCATTGACAAAATTTAGGCATATCCAATAACAAAAGGTATTTTTTGTCCACAATTTTTCATATATAAAATGTTGATATGGTAACTAAATATTGTCAATGCAATTTCAAAGCACAATATGTAGACAATATAAATTTCCTTTTCCATAATATTGTCAGAATATTATAGAGGTTATACTATGTATCTTGTTGAAATATTTCACATGGTAATATCTTGATAAAATGTTTTTGTGGTTGAACCCTGAACCTTGCCTGAACCCTCTGAACTGAGCCACTGTTGCATTTTATAAAGATATTACCATGTGAAATATTTTAACAAGATACATAATATAACCTCCATAATATTCTGACAATATTATGGAAAAGGAAAATTTATTGTCTACATATTGTGCTTTGAAATTGCATTGACAATATTTAGTTACCTTATCAACATTTTATGTATGGAAAATTGTGGATAAAAAATACCTTTTGTTATTGGCTATTCCTAAATTTTGTCAATGGTAAAAGTGTATTTTCCATCCAGTGACGCCTGAGGACACTTCCACTTTCTCAACCTGGGCTTCCCTTACAGGTGCCTCTTAGTGCTGTAATATTGCGCAATAATGTCTACCCCTCTTGTGTCTTGGTTATGCACTTACAATATTTATCGGGGGACTACCGTTTACGGATAGCCCGTTTCTTAAATGTAGTTCGGACACGACTGCAATCCGCCTTTGCGCTAGCTACATGTCACCGGGGACATAAATTGATTTTTTTAATAAAAAAAAAGGAGTGAAACAAGAAGGAAATGAATCATATGTACTAAAGCGTAACAAAGCTATCATAGAGTGGCCATAGAGTCAAATAGCAACTGGATGTAGTGTTCAGCAATCGAAGACGGGGACCGAATTCAAGGCCAGTAAGAAACCGTCACTGTGGGGAGAGTAAGTACTATTTCTCAACATCTAGCCGGGCTTCTGCGAGTCCACAAAGAACTGTTGATATGCTTTTCATACACGCTAACGCCAGCACATCAGTAAAGAGGTATTACAGAAATATTTCCGAGTCGAACACTACCCGCGAATACGGAACAGGATCAATTTACTTACCAAAGGTCACTGGCTCCTTTCCTCATCAGAGGTCTCCATAACACTGGCACTATGTACTCGCTTATCGGAGTCGTTCGCGTTCTCGCGAAAAATCGTGTACACGTGTGGTGGCATATCACCAGCCCTGAGCGGCTCGGGTCCTGCCTCCCTTGTGAACTGCATTCCGGTCGAGTGGGTCGAGTAGTATTGGACAGGGCTCTTCTGCATGGCGACAAGGATGATTATGAGAGTTGGGTATAAACCCTGGCACGGCGCCAAGTCTGTATTTGGTGCTCAAAAGAATGTGTATGAAGACTCACTGAGACAAACAGTAAGACATTGTCCATGACAGCGAAGCCCGGCACTGGCATCAAGTCGAGCGCAGAGATCAAATATACAATCTGAAATAGCGCAGTGAAACCTTCTGCGAGCATAGACGCTTCTGGGGATGGGACGTACCCAAACGCAGCAATAAATAAAGCCAGATTCGACGAACAGAGCAAACACCCTCTCTGTCCTCACAGAACTACTTGCTTCGCCCAAATGTTTCTTGAACTCGACGCGGTGTCCCCTACACCGGCGACTGGTCAGAGATGGCCGCCGGGGGTCGGACACGAGACAAACGTACCAAGCCTTCCATGCGATCAACCCGGTGGAGACCAGATTAGTTGCCAGTGTTGGGCCAACCATGATTAGGGGTCCCCGGTCGCTTTGAAATCCACTTTGGCCGGAAGGGAATACAGGGCTGCGCAGACGAAGTTCACACCCAGCAGCAGCTATGAGCGTTGGGTCCTTATGAGCACAAAACGACGACTATGAGAGATCTTTGATGCACCTGCTGTGCCAAGGATGAGAAGCAGAAGTATGGCGATGATGCGTTTGTCTCTGTTCCAGAGAGCCACCGCGCGCCAGGCACAGACAATATCGCTTAGGATATACTGAACAGCGTTTAGTTGAGTCGAACAGGTGGCATAGAAGCATCGTGGGGGCGCACCATCAGGCGTGTGATAGCTGCCTCTACCAAAGGGACGACATGGAAGCGATCTTCTGACCATGTATGCACGGACGTGAAGCCAAGGAACGCCTGCATTTGCTGAAACCCGCGAGCAGTCCTTAGCACCAGTGCGACGATTGCCAAGGCGAACATGAGCGTCGTGATTCCAAACATGAACATTCTAGGTCGAGACGAAGTGAAACCTGGTTTGCTCCTCATCAACCCATCTACTATAAGCGTGCATCGTCCCTCGAGTCCACAAATGAACCTTACAGGATGTGGACCGAGGTGACGTAGAGTACGATATAGACGCCTGTGATGCACAGCACATTGGCTCAGAACCTGAGTAGCAACAGCGGGTCTCTCGTCCCTCACCATATACGGTACCGACAAAAAGGTTGGGGTACACTGTCAGTTTGTATTCAAGGTAATACAACTCGGACATGGAATCATAGTCATCGTTGGACATGGTGGCGAAATGGAGTGGCGGAGGGCACTAGCAGGTCAGAGGGTGAGGCCAAGGATGAGTCGAACATAGCTCGTTGTTCCCCGCGAATTATTAGAGCGCGTCCGGTGCAAATTCGCTCCTCGGAAATGGCCGCTCGCGACCTCAGTCTGACGAGTGGGAGAAATCGGTCGGCTCCGGCATAGCCTCGTGAAACGACAAGCGGAGGATGCAAGGTGTCGGAGCTTGAAGAGTGCTGCTAGCCGAATCACACATTGAGTATCGTCAACAATCGTACGGCCTGGAGGGGTGCTGCATTCCGCCCAGGTTTCCGAGTTTTGCGTTTGTCTGAAAACTGGCTCGGCTTTCCAGAGTTGCCCACCGAATAGTAACAAAGGAGGCCTCCGTCAGATCAAGGACATATAAATGTGATAGTCAGTCTCCGGCCTCGTTCTTCCCGGAGTCTGTGTGGTTTTCATATGAGTCAATTTATCACCTCGAGCAGTCAGCGCTAGTCAGCAGTCACCGCAGTCAGCAGCACCTGGGTGCTTTCGCTTCGTCGAACAAGACAGGAAAGTGGAAGAACATGGCAACCGATCTGATCCCGCGGGATCAGATGCAATTTCAAGTCTGCGGCACCTTATTGAAGGACCGCTAGAATAAAATGTCTGCATGCTTCACAACCACGGAGAGGAAAGGGCGACGCGTGTCCGCCACTGTGATGAAGTATTAGCAGTCCAGGCTTGGACGTGACCTCAATTGAGAAAATAGTACCAAAAAGGTCGTTCGCTGGGTTTTCTATCGACATGTCTGAAATCGTTGGTGCACGAGTATGCATTGCGGCAAAGTGACTTTCACAATACGCTCTCAAATCGACTTGACTAAATATTTGGTAGGATTACCTCCCGGCGCTTGCGACACCCAAGGCGACACCGGGCTTTTGAAGATTTTCACGTTGGGTTTCAGCTGGTCAGGCCGGTCAGGACGCGTGATGACATTGTTCTCAGTCTCAGAGGCGAGCCTTGGCACAACTGGGTCGGATTTACAGCTGAAAAAGGACACAGAACCGAATAACGATATCGTTGCCCGCGGTCTTGGTTAGGTACAGTTACAGTAGAGTGGAAGCAAATTGGTCGAACAAGGGTGGATTGGTGACCATAAAAGGAATGTCTTGGTCATGAGTAGAGCCGAGTCCGAGTCTTGGCTCGTCTTTGGACACCTTTTGCCAAATGTCTTCTTTCGAAAAGGTCATCAAAAACGCGTGTAACCTAAAGCCTACACCGCCAAAGTCAAAGGTTAGCCCCCCACTTTCTCCATGCATGCCAACTCACACCGCCCTCTCGGGTCAGGACCCAATCATCGCCGCAACATGGTCCGGAATGGTGCCATCCACGATATTTGCAAAGCTCGCTTAGAAACACTATCTTCAGTTTGTCTCTACAATCGAATGATAGTAGAACGCGCCAGTGGGCTGACGACCGTTCAGGTTGTGTTCAAGGCGCTTATTGTCCTTCACACGATGGTTCGGAATGGTGCAACGGACAATGTACTCCAGTATCTGTCCTCTTCGGATGTTCTACGATTGAAGAATGTCTCGGGTCAATGGGAAGGTACGCAATATACTTTTCTCCCCATCCACTCCCGGCTTACTCACTTCGTTCAGGTTACAATGCACCCAAGAATCTCCAGCATTACGCTTTATATCTCAATACGCGCGTACGTTTCTACCGTGACCTAAAACGTGATGCTATCCGTGTACAATCTGAAACAAGCATTCCCCAGCTTTGCAAATTCGTCGACCGTTCAGAAAAATCAGTATCCCTGTTTGGGCGTATGGACCTACGTACTCAACTGGATGCCGTCAGCATCGAACTCGTTCGCGGAGGCCAGTCGTCGTTTAAACTCCTCTGTCCTCTTCCATTGCGGTACGGCTTGCAGACTTGGTTATGGGAGCTGGAAAGTCCATGCCCTGTCTTAGAGTAACTCACGGAGGTCCTCTCGGGACGACTGTATGGCTCGACATGGGCCCTCTAACCCCCGCGTGCGGGTCCAGTGACCTTGACCTTTGCCAACCCATTTTGATGCCGCCCTCTATATGTTGTCCGTTGTAAAAAATTGCAGCCTCCCGCTGCGCATTCCGGAATACGGTCCAGAGGCCATGGTGATCACACGCCTCTGATCTACAGCTGACGCGTAGTCCCTCGCGGTGGGCGCCAAAGTCGACGTGCGGAGGAACTCGTACAGGACCCCCCTTTGCGCCGCCGAGTTGGACAAGGTCGTCGGCACATGGCGCTAGATTATAGTACGGCGGAGTGGCTGCCAAGCCTCACACCCATTTCGGGGCGTGATGCGCGTTCCTGATGGCTGTCCGCAAGGCGCGCGCAAGATGGGTAGATGTGACGAGCGCAAAGGAGAAGCCGGTTGGTGCGTGGACGATCTCACAGTTATCAAGCATACGCAACCTCACGGATATTACACCAACATCAGACGATCTGGAACATGAGAGCACGATCAAGTCGTATCTTAGTCCGTTTTGTGATCGTCATTACGAAGCTATCGTAGACCCGTAGAACCAAATAGCAAATAGATGTAATATTCGGCAATTGAGAACGGAGACTGAATTCGAGGCCGGTCCATGGGAATGATACGAAGAGTAAGAAACTGTCAGTGTGGGGAGAGTAAGTACGGTTTCTTATCATCTAGCCGGGCTTTTGGGAACCAACAAAGAACTTGAGTCAATGTGGTTGATGTGCTTTTCATACACGCTAACACCAGTCCACCAGTAAAGAGGTGTTAGAGAAATATACGAGAACGCTACCCACGAATACGGAACAGGACGACGACGACAATAAGGTTACATGCTCTTTTCCTCATCAGAGGTCTCCATAACACCATGTGCTAGCTTATCGGAGTCGTTCGCGTTCTCGCGAAAAATCATGTACACGTGTGGTGGCATGTCACCAGCCCTGAGCGGTCCGAGTGCTGGCCCCCTTGCGAACTGCATTCCGGTCGAGTGGGTCGAGTAGTATTGGACGGGGCTCTTCTGCATGGCGACGAGGATGATTATGAGAGTTGGATATAAACCCTGTCACGGTGCCAAGTCTGTATTTAGCGCTCAAGAGAACGTGGATGACGACTCACTGAGACAAACAATAAGACATTGTCCATGACAGCGAAGCCCGGATCTGGCATCAAGTCGAGCGCAGAGATCAAATATACAATCTGAAATAATGCAGTGAAACCTTCTGCGAGCATAGACGCTTCTGGGGGTAGGACGTACCCAAACGCAGCAATATATAAAGCCAGATTCGACGAGCAGGGCGAACACCCTCTCGACCCTCACAGATCTACTTGCTTCGCCCAAATGTTTCTTGACCCCGACGCGGTGTTCCCTACACCAGTGACACGGTCAGAGATGACTTCCGGGGGCCGGACGAGAGACAAACGCACCAAGCCTTCCAGGCGATCAACCCGGTGGAGACCAGATTGGTTCCCAGTGTTGGGCCAACCATGATTAGGGGTCCCCGGTCGCTTTGAAAACCACTTTGGCCGGAAGGGGGTACGGGGTCGAGACCAAGTTCACACCCAGCAGCAGCTACGGGCGTTGGTTCCTGATGAGCTCGAAACGACGACTATGAGGGATCGTTTATGCACCTGTTGTCCCAAGGATGAGGAGCAGAAGTATGGCGATGATGTGTTTGTCTCTGTTCCAGAGAACGACCGCGCGCCAGGCACAGACAATATCGCTTAGGATATACTGAAGAGTGTTTAGTTGAGTCGAACAGATGGCATAGAAGCGTCGTGGGGGCGCACCATCAGGCGTGTGATAGTTGCCTCTACCAAAGAGACGACAATGAAGCGATCGTTTGACCATGTATGCACGGGCGTGAAACCAGGCGGGACGCTGAGGACATTGAGGAGCGACTGCATTCGCTGAAACCCGAGAGCAGTCCTTAGCACCAGTGCGACGATTGCCAAGGCAAACATGAGCGTCGTGGTCCCAAACATGAACATTCTAGGCCGAGACGAAGTGAAACCTAGTTTGCTCCTCATCAACCCATCTACTGTAAGCGTACATCGTCCTTCGAGTGCACAAATGAACCTCACAGCAGGATGTGGACCGAGGTGACGTAGAGTACGATATAGACGCCTGTGATGCACAGCACATTGGCTCAGAACCTGAGTAGCAACAGCGGGTCTCTTGTCCCTCACCATATACGGTACCGACAAAAAGGTTGTCGTACACTGTCAGTTTGTATTCAAAGTAATAAAACTCGGAAACGTTGGAGTAAATGTCGGACATGGTGGCGAAATGGAGTGGCGGAGGGCACTGGCAGATCAGAGGGTGAGGCCAAGGATGGGTCGAACATAACTCGTTGTTCCCAGCGGTTTATTAAGGAGTAGACACCCGCTGTAGCCGCTGTCAGCGCGATCTCCGGCTGTATGTAGGGGGAAGTGCCGTACGAAGGGGATATCGGAAGTTGAGGGAATTAAAGCCAACACGCCAACACGCCGAAAGAACCGTGAGACATCACATGCATCGCATCTGTTCCATCAGACCAAGCATCAGACTGGTCGCATGAGCTCCAAAGGAATTCCTGTGTAGTGATGACAGATGAGATAGACATCGGAGAGACAGCGTCACGGTGTGAATGCGATGACTCGTCGTTGACAGTGGGACGATCGCAGAGAAGCGTTTAGTAGCTACTACAGTAACCAACCCCCGGCCTCATTCTTCCTAGAGTTTCCATACGAGCCAATTCATTGCATCGAGCAGCTAGTATCAGTCAGCAACGCTTGGGTGCTTTCACTTCAACTTCTTGATAATGCATAGACAAATTCATTAGCTGAAGTAGCGAAGCGCTTCATCGAACAAGACAGGAATGTGGAAGAACATGGCAACCGATCTGATCCCGCAGCATCAGAATTTTTCAAGTCTGCGGCACCTTATTGAAGGACCGCTAGGATAAAACGTCTGCGTGCTTCACAGCCAGGGAGAGGAAGGCTACGCGTGGCCGCCACTGTGATGAAGTATCAGCAATCCAAGCTTGGACGCGACCTCTATTGAGAAAACGGTCGTTGGCTGGGTTTTACTCGACATGTCCGAAATCGTCGGTGCACAACCCCTACGTTGCATTGCGGCAAAAATGACTCTCGCACAACACGCTCTCAGATCGACATGACAAAATCTTTGTTGGATTACCTGCGACACCGAGATTTTGAAGATTCTCACGTAATGACGTCGTTCTCAGTTCTCAGTCTTGGCAAAGGGAGGGGTCGGGCTCAGAGCTGAAAAAGGACACAGAGCCGATATCGTCGCCCGCGGTCTCGGTTACTGTACTGCTATGTAGTGGAAGCAATTGGTAGAACAAGGGCAGATCGATGGCCATAAAAGGAATGTCTTGGTCATGGGTAGAGCGTCTCGGCAGTGTCCCGGCTTTCCACCTACGCCCCGAGTCCGAGTCTTGGCTCGCCTTGGGACATCTTTTGCCAAATGTCTTCTTTCGAAAAAGTTGTCAAAAACGCATGTAAACCAAAGCCTACACCGCCCAAGTCAAAGGTTCGCCCCCCACTTTCTCCATGCACGCCAACTCACATTGCCCCTCCCGGGTCAGTACATCGACCCAATCATCGCCGCAACATGGTCCGAGGATGGTGCCATCCACGATGTCTGCAAAGCTCTTTCTCCTCGCTTTAGAGAGCCAAACTCCATCGTCAGTTTGTCTCTACAATCGAATGAATAGTAGGACGCGCCGGTGGGCTGACGACCATTCAGGTGGTGTTCAAGGCGCTTATTGTCCTTCACACGATGGTTCGGAATGGTGCAACGGACAATGTACTCCAATACCTGTCCTCTTCGGATGTCCTACGATTGAAGAATGTTTCGGGCGGTCAATGGGAAGGTACGCATTGTACTTTTCCCCATCCACTCCCGGACCTACTCACTTCGTTCAGGTTACAATGCACCCAAGAATCTCCAGCATTACGCCTTGTATCTTGACACGCGCATACGTTCCTATCGTGACCTAAAACATGATGCTATCCGTGTCCAATCTGAAACAAACCGTGACATGCGTTTATCTATGTCTCTCGAAGAAGATGGGCGAGTCGCTCGTAATTCCACTTTCGAAGACACGCGAAAGGCACAGCCTTCTGGCGCCCCCACGAGGAGCAAGACGATCATGGGCCGTAAGCTCCGGGTCATGACGGTAGAGAAGGGTCTGCTCAGAGAGACCAAGATGGTCCAGAAGCTGTTGGATGCACTCGTAGAGTGTCGAGTAAGCTCCGTCTTTTACTCCCTCGTGAGCAATTACTTCTTTAGCTCACGTTATTTCCATCAGTTTTACCTTGATGATTTGGGCGATGAACTAACTATCGCAGCTCTTCGGATGCTTGTCAAAGATCTCCTCGTTCTTTTCCAGGCTGTTAATGAAGGGGTTATCAACGTGTTGGGTGAGGGTCTCGATCACCTATACCTGAGGTACTTCTCGCCGACACTTAACTCCGTTCAGAACATTACTTTGAGATGTCACACGTTGACGCCGAACAAGCTCTCACCATATATCGGCATTTTTGCAAACAGGCAGAGTTTGTAGTCGAGTATCTTGGCGTCGCGAAGAAACTCCAAAACCTCCTCAACGTACCTATTCCAAACCTGAAACATGTACGTGTTCCCGATCTTGCTCATTAAATACACGATTCACGACCTTTTGGCACAGGCTCCTGTATCGCTCGTGGGAGCCTTGGAGGAATACTTGAACGATCCTAACTTCGAGCAGAACAGGATTGAATACAAGGCGAACAAGGACTCCGCGGATAAGGGCATCAAGAACGGTCGGCCCAACCCGAAGAAAGCAGAGAAAGGCAAGTACTCTGACTCAAATTGCTGAGGCCAACTACTCATTTATTTCTACCCGTAGCGTCGTCATCTACACCAACGGCGGCAGAAGCGCAAGGATCTTCTAAGGACGCGCCGAAGGTAGAATCAACGAAAGCCCTGACGGACTTCTTCTCGGCAATTGAGGATGGAACGACCATCTTCAACCCTCAAACTGGATAGTATGCGCTTTTCCCAAATCATATATTCCGCTTCTTACCGGTTTTGTTCCCAGCCCGGCGTCTGACCAGTTCCAACAGCAAGCAACGTACAACCCTTTCAATGCCGCTGGCGCTTTCGCCGCTTCAACAAATCCACAAATCCAAGTACAATCTCAACCCACCGCTTTCTTGCAACCTCAATTCACAACCGTACCTGGAGTTGCTCAACAGCCGACGAATCCTTTCCCCGGGCTTCAGGCCATGCCTACTGGATTCCTTCAGCCACAATTAACGGACGCAAATCCCTTTCGCGCGAGCATTGTGGCGCCACAAGCCACCGGATTTTCGCCGTTTGGTCAGACGAACCCCCTACAGCCAGCTCCAACGGGTGTCAACCCGTTCACGCAGAATGGCCTCCTCGGAACGAGTGCTTTCCCGACGACTCCGACGAATCCATTCCCGGTCGCAGGGCAGGCAGCCAACCCGTTCCCTACTGCAACAAATGCCAATCCGTTCGCGGCCCTCAACAACAGTCCATTTACAAGTGCCCCAAGTCCAAATTCGCTGCCGTCCACACATTTGAATCCATTCCCATCCCAGACTCGGTCTGTTTCCCAGCCGTTTTCTTTCGCTTCCCCCAGTCAGCCCGCTTTCACGGACTTCTCCAATCTAACTGCGCCCACACCAACGTCTACGTTCAACGCTACCTCTGCATCCTCTGTCCCTGCACGCCCAGCCTCGACACCTCTCACCCAAACGAAACCCTCCCCGTCGCTAAAGCCTCTCAAGCCACACCAGACTGGTTCCCGCAACCCATTCGGTGTGCCCAAAGCTCCTTCACCTCCGCCGGTGCCCCGCGCGCCTACACTTTTTGAGCTTGCAAATAGCACAGCTCAGTTTCAACCGCCATCACAAAGCCCGACACAGGTCAAGCCTCAACAAACAGGCGGGCCAGCGACCACCTTCACGAGCGTTGCGTCCTCGTTCCTCTCGGGCAGCTCTGGCAGCCCACCGGTGCCACAGGTCACAACGTCCCTTACTGCCTTGGGTCCGGGAACGGCCGCCTCATCACCCACGAGCGCAACGACATCCACGACCACGGGTTCTACCTTCTCGGACACGCTTTTCGGGTCGGTCAATGGGCAGCCAACGGGCGGCACTGCATTCTCTAGTCAGCCGACTGGCTCGCCGCTGCGCTCACAGGCCACGGGCTATAGTGCAGGGATCAAAACGTTCAAGCCTACTTCGTCGTTTGGCGCGTCACTGCTTGAGACCCTGCCGCCGATCCCACAATCTGCGCCGACGACGCCCGAGAATGGCGCGTTGGCAGGGCCACCCCCCGGTGCGGGTAGCATGAGCGTTCCCACGGGAGTAGGGCTCGGCGCGGGGCTCAGTGCAGTACCGTCGCATGCTCCCGGAGCGGGCCCGGGCTTCGGTAGTGGCAGCTTTGGCCTCAGCGCGCAACCAATGGGTTTCCCCACTACCGCCGGAACGGGCTCTTCACTCGGCGTCGGGCTGCGTCCGCAGGCGGCGGGCGGCAATGCGGGCATCGCGAACCCGTTCCGCGCGTCGATGTTGGCACCAGGCTCCGCTGGTTCAGGCCCTAACCCGGGCTCCTTCCCTGCGTTTGGCGCTTCCTACGCCAACCCCACGGGTGTTAGTTTGTTTTCGCAGCCTACGGGAGCGCCGTCGTTTGGGCAGAGCTATTTTGGTGGGTTGCAGCAGACGGACGTGTCGAAGCAGCAGAATGGCACAGCGTCGTTGATCTAGGCGTGCATTTTTCGTTTTTCTCCCATTCCGTTTCGTGTGCGCCAATGAGTTACGCATATGCTCGTCTGTCTTTTGTTTATAACCTCCACTGGAAAGTCACATAAATCTCGCGTGTGTTGGTTTCTAAGATAGCTGGGCAGTTGTAGCGTACAGTTCTGACCAAACAAGAGTGTCTTGGGCTCATCGACTGCTTGGGCGTCAAACGCGTGAGGTGCGCGGGAAGATTTCACTTTGTTGATTCATTTCCAAATTCGAGGCGCGCGCGGCGCGCTGTTGGCGGCCAAGCCACTCCTTTGAACTCAACCACCACAGTCATGTCAGCGTAGGTATCCTCATCGCGTCTTTGTTCGCATATCATTCATGGGGTCCTGTCTGCAGTCAGGAACAGCCTCAACCACCTGCAACAACGGTCAGTGACGCGCTGGATCACGCGAAAAAGGCGTTCGCGTTGCGCAAGTACGAACAAGCGGTCGAGCACTATGCCACCGCACTCGAGCTCCTGTTCGTGTTCCCTTCTCCCTCGCCGACGCCGTTAACGCCTCGCGCAGATCTAAGACACACGCGGAAGACGCGCCCGAGATGGCGGACGTGTACTTTGCGTACGGAAAGGCGTTGCTCGAGAATGCCGTCGTGCAGAATTCCGTCCTAGGAAAGGACCAGCAGCAGCAGCAGGACGGTGCCGTGGCAGAAGGTGCGCGAATGCCACGCGCTGCATAGTTCTTTGTTTGACCGACGCGCACACAGAGCCTGCGGCGAACGGAAATAAGATCCTGTCGTTCTCGGGCGACGCAGAAGACGAAGAAGAGGACGAAGATCCCGCGGTTGATTTATTCGAGGCGTCCAAGCCGGACACGGACGCAGAAGGTGAGGACGAGGCGGGCGAGGGTGAGGGTGAGGACGAGGCGGAGCCCGAGGACGACTTCAATGCCGCGTGGGAGGTGCTCGACCTCGCGCGCGCGATATACGAGAAGCGAATGGACGGGGACGACGGCGTGCGGCTCAAAGTGGCGGACACGTTCATCATGCTGGGCGACATATCGCTCGAGACGGGTGCGTGTCGCTCTACCTCCCGCACATTGTCATGCCGAAGCGCCCTTTCTGTGGACGATAAGAGAAATTCGAGCAGGCGATCACGGACTACAGCGCCGGCCTGGCGCTCAAGACGGAGCTGCTCCCGCTGTCGTCGCGCCAGCTCGCAGAGGCGCATTACAAGCTCAGCATCGCGCTCGACCTCACCGCCGGCCGGCTTGCGGACGCCATACACCACGCACAGCGTGCCCTCGAGAGCATAGAGGCGCGTCTTGACGAGCTCCGCGCGGGCCTCGCGGGCACGCTGGCGCCTCTACCGGAACCGACGCCCGGGGACGACGACGCAAAGGGCAAAGGGAAGGGCAAGCAGGGCGCGCTCGCTCCGGACGAGCTGGTCCAGAACTGGAGCAAGACGCAGATAGAGGCGGAGATAAAGGAGCTCGGCGAGCTCAAGCAGGACCTCGCGCTCAAGGTATGCCCGCCAGTTTCTCTCTTCGCCTTCTTCCTCCGTCATTGACGATGCTTCGTCATGCAGGTAGACGAACTCAAGTCGGCACCGAACGACGAACGGGATGGCGGGCTGTCCGCGCCTGAGCTGGCGCAACGTGCGCTTGATCGTGAGCTGAACGGTGTGCCTGCGCCGCTTCAGGACCTCCCCGTGAACGACCTCACGTCGATGGTCGTAAAGAAGAAAAAGAAGGCGCCTGTACCTGCGCCCGAGGCGAGCGGCGCCGCCGAGAAGCGCAAAGCGGAGGGCGAGGAGGCACTGACACCACCAGACAAGAAGGCGCGTCTGGACGAGAGCGCTGCGTCATGATAGTAGAGCTTGTTGTATTTCCACGACCTCCTACATATATTGTATATACGCTACCAATAGTACCCTTCTTTTCCCTTCAGAATGGCAGCTCGGCTGCGTCGATGGGTTGGTGCGTATACTGCCTCTTGCCCTGCCCGCTCCCAAACTCGCCCACGATGTGTCCATCTGCACCCTGGCTCCTCAGGACATACTTGTACGTGACGAGCCCCTCGAGCCCAACGGGCCCGCGTGCGTGGATCCTCCCCGTGCTGATGCCGACCTCAGCGCCAAAGCCATAGCGGAAGCCGTCGGCAAAGCGCGTGCTCGCGTTCACGAACACGCCCGCCGAGTCGACGCCGCGCACGAACGTGCGGCCCGCCTCTGCCGACTCTGTCACGATGCAGTCCGTGTGGTGCGAGCCGTGCGCGTTGATGTGCGCGATCGCGGCGCAGAGCGACGGCACGGCGCGCACGGCGAGCGTCAGCGAGAGGTGCTCGGTCGTGTAGGCGTCCGGCGTCGCCGGCGACACGTGCGTCGCGAAGTTGGCGGCAGTGCTGGGCCCTAGCGCGGAGAGCGTCGGCCCATCGCAGAGGAGCCGCACGTCGGCCGCGAGCAACGTGCGCGCCACGTCGGGCCAGATCGTCCCCAGCAGGCGTTCGTGTACGAGGAGCGTCTCGACGGCATTGCACGCCGCGGGGTAGTCGACCTGCGCTCAGAGCCGTCGGCGTTTGCACCTGCAGTTTGCGTGCGCGCGACACACCTTGGCATCGAGCACGACGCGCAGCGCCTTTTCGCGGTCCGCGCCGGCGTCGAGGTAGATCGCGCAGAGGCCGTCCGCGTGCCCCATGACGGGGATCCGCGTGGAGTGCTGGATGGCACGCACGAGCGCGTTGCTCCCGCGCGGGATGACCAGGTCGATGTACCGGTCCTGTGCGAGCAGCGCCGCGACCTCCGCGCGCGTCTCGACGGCCTGCACGAATGCAGACGGGAGCGTCGTGCGCGCGAGCGCGGTCTGGATCGCGCGGGCGAGCGCCGCGGCGGTGCGTGCGGACTCCCTGCCGCCCTTGAGGATCACGGCGTTGCCTGGGTGCCGGTGAGTTGAGTGGTGGAGATAAGAAAAGGGGGAGCAGCACCGGATTTGAGCGCGAGGGCGGCGACGTTGACGACGACTTCTGGGCGCGCTTCGAAGATGACGAGGAGCACGCCGATTGGGCACGAGACGCGGTAGAGCTCGAGGCCGTCGTGCAGCTCCCGCGCGTACGAGATCGCACCGGTGGGGTCGGGGAGCGCGGCGATGTCGGACACGCCTTGGAGCATGGCGTCCCATTTATCGCCCGTGCGCAGGTCGAGGCGTTTGACGAGGGATCGCGCGAGTCGCCCCGCGGCTGCCTCGACCTCTGCGTGCTGCTCTCTGTGCTGGTTAGCGGCGGTGTCGTGATTGGTGTGATGAGAGGTTCGCACCGTCATGTCCTCGCCATTGGCCTGCAGGATGGAGTCTTTGTTTGCCTCGAGCTCTTTTCGGATTTCGTGCAGGGCGCGTGTCCTCTCGGCGGAGTCGATGAGTTGGGAAGCCTCAAACGCAGCCCTCGCTGTTTTGGCTACTGTTTCTGTTTCTGTGCTCGTCGTAGACATTTTCAAAGAGGGGGGGCGATTAGATAAGATTATCGGACACAGTCCCAAATTCTGGGCGAGGCTAGAACGAGCACACGAGGTGCCCACCTCTAAATCCAAAGCTGGGCTGGGTCATGCGGACTTGTTGTACAACGGTTGGTACGACGTCCCTCTGAACGGAAATACGTCGGAGGCGTTGAGCTGGCCAGGGTGACCCCGCTCTCTCATCCGATCCCGCGTGCAGTGCTTCGGGCAGTGTAATTCCGGCGCCAACTTATTATTATCAGGTGTGCATGCGCCAATCAATGAAGGAGGATGTCACCTTTCTTTTCCGAGGGCACGCCGAGTGCAAGAACCAAACAATCATATGATCCATACATATCAGTACCTCATAAATGGGGCAGGATCCAGCCTACCCCGCCTTCTTCATTCATTTTCCCCATTCTAGCCCACCAACTAGACCAAGAGACAAAGAACCATGTCAGCCCTTAAGGAAGGCGAGTTCGTTGGCAGCCTCGATTGTGGTACGACGTAAGCTCCCCGTGAGATTGCACCCAGCGCTATTTCATCGACACCGAACACAGCTCCACTCGCTTCATCATATTCGATAACCGCGCGAATATCATTGCTCAGAGCCAAGAGGAGTTTCCTCAGTACTATCCCGAGCCCGGGTAAGCCTCCTCCTCTTCCCCTGCGCACACTTCTATTCACCTGCGATTACCAAGGTGGCACGAGCACGACGTAAATGAACTACAGGAGACTTGTGACAGGGTCATTGAGCAGGCCGTGGCCAAGCTCGAGGAGGCTGGCTACACACGCAACTCCGTAAAAGTCATTGGTGCGTCCGAAGTCCGCGGGTTCCGTGCCCCGTGACTGATTGCGAAAACGGATATAGGCGTCACCAATCAGCGTGAGACGACCGTTGTCTGGAGCCGCAAGACTGGCAAGCCGCTATCCCGCGCGATCGTGTGGGATGACTCACGTACCCGTGGCAACGTCTTGCACTTTGAGAACCTCCTTGAGACCCAGGGCATCGAAATTGACGGCAAGGTTCGTCGCGGCAAGGATGGCGCGCTGGCCATCAAGGAGCTGTGAGATACGGAGTTTTGTCCCCCGTTTCGTTTGGCTAATCAGCTCGGCCCTATCTACACAGGACCGGCCTCCCCCTCTCCACTTACTTCTCCGCGATAAAGCTCCGATGGATGATCGACCACCGGGAGGACGTCCGCGAGGCACACGAGGAGGACGACCTAGCGTTCGGTACGGTAGAATCGTGGATTGCATACGTCAGCATTCCGAGCCACTCCATTTCCCGCGCGCTAGCCGCTGATAGAACTGATTGCGCAGAACTTGCTGGGCGGCGTGAACGGCGGCCAGCATATCAGCGAGGTGACCAACGCGTCGCGCACGCTCTTGCTCAACATCCGCACGCTCAAATGGGACCCCGCGCTGTTGCGCTTCTTCGGCTTCCGGGAATCGGTTCTGCCGCGCCTCGTCTCGACGAGCGAGGTGTACGGTAACATCGCCTCTGGTCCTCTCAAGGGAGTGCCGCTTGGTGGGCTGGTCGGCGACCAGCAAGGTGCCCTCATCGGCAACAAGTGCCTTGCTCCGGGCCAGGCTAAGTGCACATATGGCACCGGCGCATTCTTGTTGTTCTGCACGGGCACGGATATCGTATATAGCAATCACGGTCTACTCAGCACGGTAGGTCACCGCGGATCTGTCAGAGGAGGCTGGTGCTCACACACCTCTAATTGCAGGTTGCGTATCAAGCTGGCCCACAAAGCAAGCCCGTCTACGCTCTGGAAGGAGCCAGTGAGGGCGACTGTTTCCCTTCGCCGAAAGACACTGACCTCTTCCTTCTTTGCAGTCGCCGTTGCCGGCAGCGCCATCAAATGGCTGCGCGATTCGATGGGACTGATCGAGTCGGCCGGCCAGATCAACACGCTCGCGGGCTCGGTGCCGTCCTCGTCCGGGGTCTACTTCGTGACGGCGTTCTCGGGCCTGCTCGCGCCGTACTGGGACTCCAACGCGACGGGGCTGCTGATCGGGCTGACGTCGTACACGACGCCCGCGCACGTCGCGCGCGCGACGCTCGAGGCGAACGCGTTCCAGACGCGCGCGGTGATCGACAGCATGGTGCTCGACGCGCACTCGGACCTCGCGCACCTCAAGGTGGACGGCGGGATGACGAACGGGGACCTCGCGATGGAGGTGCTCGCGGACGTCGGCGGGTTCGAGGTCGTGCGGCCCGAGATGCGCGAGAGCACCGCGCTCGGCTCCGCGCTCCTCGCAGGGTCCGCGATTGGCCTCTTTGGATGGGACATCTCCCGCCCCGAGACGCTCATGGAGGTCAACACGGCGCGCAGCACCCGCTTCAACCCCCGCACGACGGAGAAGCAGCGCGCGGAGGCGTGGCATGGGTGGCAGCGCGCCGTGGACCGCTCGCGTGGCTGGTTCGAGACCACGGCGGAATAGACGTTCGGGGTGGTCGTCGTAAGTTATGGGGCCGTCGTCACAGCATCTTGTATACAAACGCTGGGCCAAGTGCCTGGACGTCCAAGTAGTAGGTAATTGTAGTTTAGGGGACCTTCGTTTACTCTGTAATACGACATTTTCACGGTCTGGCATTCGCCCACTTTTTACTCAGGCGACTACGCGGAGATTTTCTCATTGACCTATCGTCCTCTGTAATGACTCCTGCGCGCGTCCTGGCCGCCTCTATCTGCCGTACGTTCCTGGAGCTGTGCCAGTGCTAGGCAAACGTTCGGTTCTCCTTAACGCCCTTCTATGAAAGCGGTCACCGAGAATTGCTTTGCTGCTGCCACCAAGATCGCGCCGTTGTCTCCTTGGACTGGACGTGATCAACTGGCTCGCCCAACTGCCAGTGTACGTACCCCCCAAAGCAATGGAATGCCGCGATGCGACGACGCGTCAGACAAGTACGCGTTCTAACACTGCAAGAGGCACATGCTCCCGAAAGTCTGAGGACAGTTCTGAAAAAGAGGTAAGAGGACGAAGTATAACAAACAACTGTACATGGCAGCGCAATGCAGAGGAGAGAAACGGGACCCCTGGCGGAACCCCTGTCGACGATGATTTATAAAACGCGGCGGTCCTCGCCCCAACTCTATACCTACCATGCCATTCGCACTTCCGGGAACAGCATATCTCTGTACTCGCGCCCTGCTCGAAGAGCCACGCTTCGTGTCGGGAAATCTGGATCACGCAACCGTCGATGCTTCGATGTGGTGGTACAATGAGGCTGACGAGTGGGGCGGGCTCGATTGCACCCTGCAATACATGAACACGAACACGAACGATACGCTAAGTGATGGCCTCTTTGACATATTAGTGGACGTCCGTCAACGCAAACACCTATGCTGCACGCACATGCTGACCTGCCTCGGCCTAGATGGCAGATGAGGTAAATGCGACCCAGAAGTCTCAAAGGGGATTCAAACCGAGAGGACACCTTATTGCCGTATGCTCATGCACCCCACTCCGTGCAGAGCACTCACATGGTTCCTCAAGTTCGAACAGGTGTCACTGAAATCAGAAGCCGTGGTCGCGCCACGCGTCCTGTCAGGACGGATAGTGGCGACTGGTGTTGTCACATCGGTCGACAGAGGGTCAGATTCATTTACGGTCACAGTCTCTCAGCCCTCTGGCGGGACAGCGACGTTAGACGTCCTGACTATCGCAGGTGCCATGAAGCGAAGCGCGAACACGTCTGCGTCTTGGCAGAGCCTGCCGGATCAGGGCGCTTATGTATCCTGCACGGGTTGTATATCCTGCACGAGTACGGCCATCGATGTCAAGCGCAACCGAGTGACGGTGGACTGGGACAATTGTACTCCCCTGGAGAGGCATGATATGCCTCTTCCATACGAAGACGTCGATAGAGATGGTGACCGCGATGAGTAAACGGTCTGTACCAGTCAAAAGCAATTTTGTCGGTAAAACATACGCTAGCTGTTGTGGCGTCCTTTTTTTTTTTTTTTTTCGAATGGCAGCTTCATGGTTCCTTTATGAATTGCTCGAAAGTACAAAGCGAGTGAGTGGTGAATGAATGAAAGACAACAGAGCTATCGCGCGGCCAACAAATCTGCTCAGTCACAGCTCCCGTCTTTCGGCCCATCCTTCCAGCGCTCGTCGACGCGCGCGCAGTCGAACGTGGGCTTGCCGAGCAGCGCGTTGACCTCGTTGTGCGTCGCACAGAGCCACGCGCCGAGCGCCGCCCGGGAGCCCACCTCGGGCGGGCGGCTGCGAATGCGCTCCCCGAGGTCGTCTGCGCAGTGCCCGCACGGGTATAGCGTCGGCAGCGCATGCAGAAGCTGCAGCATGTGTGCGCGCTGTGTGGGGCTCGGCCGCTCGGGATAGTACGCGGCCGTCGTGTGCAGGAAGGTCCAGGTCGCGCGGCCGAGGGCCTCCGAGTCGGGAGGGCAGTGTGCGCGCCGTAGGAGTGCGACGTCGTCGTCGTGCACGGCAGAAGCAGCCGATGCGGTCGCGGTCGCGATGGCGGTCGCCGGAGAGGGAGGGGAAGAGTCTTTGGTTGCTTTTTTGGAGGAGGGCGGTTTCCAGTTTCGGAAGGAGGTGCAGATCTTGCATGGTTTTCCGTCTGGTCCGAGGACCATCCCGGGTGGGAGAGTACTGCTGCTGCTGCTCATCGTTGGTTGTCCGTCGCAGAGCAAAGAACACGACGCCCCAGCTCCGGAGTCCCGTCCCGCCGGCCCGTCGGCAGCCATGGCCAATCACTCTCCGCTCGATGTCTACTACTCGGAGTCAAAGGCCGCAAACAACGTCTTGAAGTACCAGTACGGAAGGTCGCACACCTTATCGTCAGTGACCCACCCACGTTCGTGTGTACTCTACTCCGATCATCTCGGACGAACGACGACATCGAGTACGGCGTTGCACAACAACTACTATAAGCCTATCCCGGCATACCTGGCGCCTAGGTCCCGAGAGGCTTCTTTTATTCCGCATTCTAGATAAGACGTAGCGCCCCCCTCTACTCGCCGAGCCACCCAAACAGCTACGGCCAACCAGTTTTTTTCGAAATACCCTTTCCGGCGACATACATTCCCGTCGACTGAAGAGGGTCCTTTATATCCTTCTTCGTGGCACCATCAATGACACTCGACGAAGAGGTGCTGGCCATTACGTAATCAGAAGAGCGGGAGAAGGATCAACAATAAAAGAGATTCTGAAGCCGATATGACCCGCACTGATAACGGCGGTGTGCGAGAGTCCCCGAAGCTCCCAGCCCGCTCAAAATGAGGAACCTGAAGGAGATCCAAGCTGCACGAGGCTGCGAAGACAAGGCATCCAAGGGGGATTGAGGACTGATCTTCAGCAGAGGAAAGGAAAGTCCGATGAGAGACACCACTTCAAATTCTATCTGTCCGCGGTGGTGTCTGTCTGGATGTGCGGCTGTTCAAAAAAGGACACGGCTGAGAGATAGAAGGGGCCTTCCGAACCTTGGAATCAATTTAATGGCGGGCACAGAAGGGATTTGTACTACTCGATTTCAAAGCCACTTGTGCGAGATATCGTTGAAACACCCGTTCCCAGTTAGTCACTTACTCGGAATTCGGGAGGAAAATGCACAATTCTGAGTCTCGATCAGTTGAAGGGACTGCGAGGGTACGCGGGCGCTTGTTCAAGGACCCGAGTGTTTGGCACAGGGTCCCAGTCATGGTGTGGGGGACAATTGCCGTAGCGAATGCTTCGGGTACCTTGGAGCAGATGTCCTTCGATAGCTTCATCAACCGTATATCGATATTGTGGATCCCAGAGAGAAGCTGTAATGAGCTCCAATCATGGGCATATCAAAAATTTCTGAATTCAGTCTGAACTAGTGAAATGCCTGGTGTCCATATTCCCCGAGTTTTTTTGAATCGTCATCTCTATACCCCCCAAAGAACACTGCTGGGACTGAGCCATTATAAGACGTGTATTTTTGGGGTGGTAAGAGAAGAGAGAAGGAGGTCACGGACGCCTGGGCCAGGGCCAGTGAGGACCTTCGCAGTTGCGGTGATAGTGGATGACGGCAGTGAATTGGGAAAAGGGGATGCAAGTGAAACATTTCGGATACCCACGCAGTCCTCCTGTTGCCCATATAATATATTCTCGGCCAGATCATGAGCTGACCCACTCACTTTCAACGCCCATGTCAGACGCTCCCCTTAACTGTGGTTCTGGCGGTGGTGCCACTACCTACACTGGCCTTCGTATCGCATCCGTCTTCGTAATTTGGGTCTGCAGCACTCTAGGTTCCACCTTCCCCATCATTGCGCACCGCTCCAGCTTTGTTTCTCTTCCCCACAGCGTTTTTGAGTAGGCGTCCCTCCCTCACCCCCCTTTCTCTCCCTTTCTCACAGATTTCCCCCAACCAGATTTGCAAAATATTTTGGTTCGGGCGTCATCATCGCGACCGCATTCATCCACCTCCTCAGCCCAGCCATCGATGAACTCTCCTCAGATTGCCTCGGACCCGCCTGGAAAGAATACGTGAGTACTCCCCCCTTGACTGTGTCCCTTCCTAATGAGTGTCCCCTCAGCCCTATGCTCTAGCACTTGCCCTTATTTCCGCCTTCTTTATATTCACCGTCGAATTATTTGCCTTCCGGATCGGCACTGCCAAACTCCAGAAGCTCGGTGTTCGCCACGGTAGGTCTCACACTTCCCACAATTTGCAGCGCCCATCGTGCTGATCGTTTCTCTCTACCCTTGACACCCAGATGCGCATGGACACCACGCGGGTGGCGTGCTTGCCCACGGTCCAGAGGGCAGCCCCGTACCTGGCCCAACGGCCCCCGTTACTCCAGACGTGGAAAGCATACACCTCGAGAAGGACTCCGAAGCAAGCCGTACCGTCAAGCGTGTGGACGACGGTGGACACGTCGCGACGGTAACAGACGAGAACGTGATGGCCCAACTAATCGGCGTCGCCATCCTCGAATTTGGCGTCATCCTGCATAGGTTCGTGAAATCTTCTTCCATCTACAGTTCTCCGGCTGGAGTTGAGCGTACTTTATGTTGCAGCGTCTTGATCGGCCTCACCCTGGCCGTAGATGAGGGCTTTAAAGTGCTCTTCGTCGTCGTCGTCTTCCATCGTATGTATATTTATAACAAACCTCCTCCCGCGGGCCTGAATCGATTGTGTCACAGAAACGTTCGAAGGCCTCGGTATTGGCTCGAGGCTCGCATATCTGGAGCTCCCCCCGAAGTACCGCACCGTGCCCGTATACGCTGCCTTCCTCTACGGCATCACGACGCCGCTGGGCATCGCCGTGGGCCTCGGCGTCCGTACGACATACAATCCGGGATCGACCCACGCGACGGCCGTCTCGGGCATCCTCGACGCTATCAGCGCGGGCATTCTCATGTACACGGGGTTCGTCGAGCTGCTCGCACACGAGTTCCTGTTCAGCCGCGAGATGCGCGAGGCGAGCACCGGGAAGCTCTTGTATGCGCTCAGCTGCGTCATACTAGGCTGTGGCCTCATGGCCCTCCTTGGCAAGTGGGCTTGAAGCACGGATAGGGGAGCAGTATTTCATGGACAGAAGTATAATCAATCTACATAGTACATGCACTACGGGAGATAGTACATTATTTAAATATTTAGCATGTTACTGTTTTGTATGCCACACAACTGCTCTGTACCATCATGCCGGGTAATGCAGCGTTGTATCGAGGGGAAACCTGAGAACCGATGTTTGGTGCACGACGACCTGATGGCAGCCGGACGTAAATTGGAAGCAGACCATATCACATCCATCTCTGGTAGAAGCCACCGATCAGTGCAAAGAAGGAAATAACGATGTACCCTCCCGGCCGACCTCTCTCCACCAATGACTGTTAGGGTTTCAACCACCCCTCACTGGTGCGGTACTCCCATCACTGTCTACTGCCCCATATGGAAGGGCGTTCCATTGTACCTCTCCTTTTACAGCACTACCCTACTGTAGCGGCAGCAAATGCCAGCAAGTCGCCGTGACGCGATCATCACGGACGGTCGACCAATATCCCCTTGAAGCGCATGGGGGCCTTGGCTGTTCTCGTGCCTGCCTTCAGCTGTTCACCAAGCGCCGGCACATGGTGGTGAAGGACCACGCGGGTTGGTCACGGGTGGGTACCTTCACTAAAGCCCGTGGTGCACGCCCGTGAGATTCTGGCTTTTTGACTCAGAGAGGGGTGTGGGGAGGTGCTCCTATACGCCACTCGAATCACCAATCATGCACTCCCCGAAGCAAAGCACGTTTTGATCGATGTCGATGGATGGATGGATGGGGTGGTCGGCCCGACACGAGGCACTGCCAGGCGACGTGCTTGCGTAAGGGGGTGCCCATGTGAGTGCATGCGTGCGTGTTCGTTCTCTGTGAACAGCCCCTAATGCGAAGCATAATTAGTCTGTGTTTGTTGAGGCGGGCCACTTGCCGATCCTTGTGCCGGCCTGTCCGGAAAAATGGCCCCGGCGGCCCGGCCTGCAGTGCGCTCCGAGTCTACGGGGGGGCGCTTTTTCCTTGCACGAGGACTACCACGGTCTTGCGGGACGAAGCATGGATCGAGGCTTTTATCTTTTTCTTCTCAGGTTTACAATAGCTCGTGACCTGGGCCAGTCTTGGCTTGCAGAGGTGATTTTCCTTCTATAACACCGTGACGGCGTCTTCAAGTTAAAACCCAAACTTGGGGTGTACCAGTGGCGTGTCCCGGGCGGGGGGCGTACCACAGCTTGGTCTCGCCCAACGGGAGGACCGGACGCTGGTGGCGAGCCCACACCGTTGCCAATGGCTTCCTGTAGTCGCCCATTGGTGGAATCTGTTCAGCCAGAGGCGAATGCGGCAGGTGCTCCTGCAGCGCGCGGCGATTGCAGAGCCTCGAAATGCACTGTTTCGCCGGTCTCGGTTTCGGAGCGGTCTTTTTGGTTCTGGTACGGCACGTTTATTTGTTTGTTTCTGCGCGCATGCCAGTGGCGTCGAGGCCCCCAGCTCTTATGCGATGAGATAAGGAGCGTGTACCGCATCGGTGACGGAGCTTCTACCGTTTAACGTTTATATATTGTACCAGCTAGAGTCTAGGGACATGCCGGAAACCACAATATGTAGATTTATATCGTCAGAAACAACACTTAACAACCGCTTCGACAGATAAACATTCAGTTTCGAGGATACCCATGGACGTTCCTGCCCAAGCCTTGACGCCATTATCTCAAGACGTCGTAGTCCACGCTACACTGTCAATGATGACCGTGTTCGCGGATTGAATGCCAAGTGTCTTTGTAGAGCCTTCGAAGGCTAGGTTTTGGTAAATGCCAGTGAGTTAGAATCTAAGGAAAAGTCATGAAGGCACTCACGAATGAACTAATCGTATCGTTGAAAGGGTGTCAGTGCAAAGTTCAAACATTGAAAGATAATAGAGAAACACACATAGCCAACGAAATCCTTGCCCGAGTAGTCATTTTCATAGAAGACAATACGGTCGTTGTTGTAGCTCGCGAATTTCCCCTTGGTAAGATCCGAGATCTTCTTGAAATGCAAGGTGCCCTTGACGTCTTGAGATCGGACGTTAGCAGAGAGAAAGATGTTCCTGAGAGCATAAAAACAAGTACTCACCAACGTCGAAATTCTTGTTTACGGTGCTCGCCAAAGTTAAGGTCACTTTCTGGGAAATTGAACCAACGGTGATTGTAATCTTGGATTCGGAGGTTTTCTTGTAGATTGATGCGTTGGCGGCGCCAGCATTGACATCTGTCCAGTTGCCATCTCTACCATTTTGGGTGTAGGAGACCATGTCCGTCGTGTCAACAGCATTATCCTGTAATCAATTCAAGGTTTTTCGTCAAGCCAAGCGGTGGAAAAAAGGGGAAAAAAAAGTGCGTACGGGATCTTCACCAATGAACTGACACGATAATAGAAAGGGATTATTAGCGAGCCTACAGATTGGAACGGCGTGCAGCAAACCTCAGCATAGGTTTCACTCTCTTCTGTGGTGAAGAACTTGATACGGACGAAGGTAGTCCCATTCTCCACGATTTTGAGAACCTTGGCCTTGACACTTCCCTCCATGTCCGAGACTGCATCGTAGTGGAAGATGCCGTCGGGATCTTCACGATGCCAGAGAAAAATACAGGACCATGAAACACTGTCGCAATTGTAAAATCGACAGAGAGAAACGCACCTTTGCCGATATAGGCGTTATCGGTGAACTCTTTGCCGATTTCTGGAACTTCAACTCTGAGCGCCCGGTGGACCGTACCATAGTTCGTAGTATTCTTAAAGAAGAGGGCCGATGAAGCCGTAGTGTGCTTATAGCTCTTCGTGGGGGCTGGCGTCATGCTTGCTAGTATGTGTGATGCTTGCTATGTGTAATGAGGTGGACTGTGTTAAGTTAGTAGTAAAGGCCTTCGTGGTCTCTTTATACGTCCGCCTTCTCAAGTCATATGCCTTCAATCCATATGTTGCCAGCCCGAGTCTCCTAAGCAGGCATACTGTAGATACCGAGAAGCTCTTCCGAGAGTATTCCGAGAAGTAAATGTATTGTCGAACTGCGCAAGGTTGCCTAGGACGTCATATTGTTTCATCAAATCATGCCATGAGTGGAGCAAATGTCTATCAGGTGTGTCAATAGAAGTGAGATCTGGTCGAACCGGGTTGAATTGACTCGGAACGGCTTCAAGGTCATTACCGAGCTGAGTCCGCAACGCGTACGCTATACGACTCGGCGCTTGACTCGGCGTCGAATTTTTCGTGCTAGAGCATACACTCTTGTTCATTTATCAGATAAAACCGGGTATGAAGTATTGGATGGCGTGTAGTAAAATAAACACTTTGCTACGCCGCTCGTCGACGGAACCATAATAATGACTTGTGACCATATAATGATATGCAGCCTAGGTTCTCAGGCAGTCATGGTGTGGCATGTCTTGCTCCACAACTAAATCCATTGGAGCCTGAGTGTGCAAAATGATGAACTCAGGCGTTGGTCACTCAGGCTCATGATCAGCACCGGTAAGCCCGAAATGATCGCTTCTTGGGCGCTCCATGACAATTCCGAAATCTCAGGATGTTCCTTCGCACTGGTGTTCTTCTCTAGCTAACACATATCTGCGAGTTCATTTCCACAGCGATATCATCACCTGCAGGTACTAGCATTACTCGGCATTTGTTTCGCCATCTGGTTAGTTCACTACTTGACAGCTGCTTTTGTATCGATGGGTCTGTTCTGATTGCGCGGTTCTCTATGGAATTCTTGGGCGCAGTCCGCGCAGACGAGACCTTGGATGAGACCCCTTCCATTTTTCTGGCGAGGGGAGAATTGCACGGCAGTCAGAACAATCCCCTCGTCAGAAAGATGCTGCAACAATATGGTACTAGTAGGTCATCTAGAGCTCCCTGCGACATTGGCAATCTGCTAGGTCAGGTCTCGCACCGCAATACCTTTCAGAGGCCATGGCGGTACGATAGTAATTCCGACCACCGGTGAACTTGTCGCCGTTTCCTGACCACGGTCCACAGTTCTATAAGAGGTAGCCCCTTTGTTTGCTGATCGAGTAGAGTACCCTAAATTATTCGGTGGTCAGGTTTTGTCTCGGCATAGAGGCAACGATGTACCAACTTGAGCGTATTCGGAGACCTTGCACCTATCGACATTAATGAATCAAGGTGGGTGGTTCGGAAAAACTGCGGAACTAGGCGGAGGTCAAGTGGTCGGCATGAGAACTGGGGAACAGCCTTTATTATTGCCACGAAGCGATCAGAATTGTGGGGAGTGCCGTAATGGGTCAGAAGGGCATCGCAAGACAACACAGCGCAAATTGTTGCCAAATTTGCACCTCATTGGTTCGGTCCGTGCACACCGTGCTTGGGCAGCCCTCTTCGACTTTGGCGAGACATGTCGGTTCAGCGCGTTGTCTTTGAACTCCCACTGTTGTTCGTGTCCTATATTTTCTCCATCGTTGTCAGGACGTCATGGGCGTGCGCGCCCCTCTCCGCCTTTCTAGTATCAATATATGCTCGCGCGCAGGGAACGTTCTGCACCTTATAGAACTGACTGCTTCCACGACTCGAGTCCGACACGAGGACGGGGAATCGCTGACGAACCTCTCGGATTCAATCCGTTCGCCTTTTCAGACTTTTGCAACTGGACACGGGTCGGTACCTCAACTAAGCCTATCCTGTCAATCGTGAAATATGCGAGGACAGGTGACCGATGGCTCTCTCCGGCAGTTTTACGAAGATCCCGGAGCTTCTGCGCAAGGTTCAATATCTGTATACAACGGACGTAAAGGCACTCACAGTTGGCGTCAAGACATAATCATGTGTTCTTCGCTTCATACTCGACTCCGCTCGACGAGTGCCAGAGACCGACACCCCTGCCAGCACAGAACATCAGTTAGCATGCTGGACGTGACTGCGGCCGCCGATGAGGAATTGGCGCGTATACGCCAGCGGTTTTGCCGAAGCTCGGACGAGTCCGGCGCCTACACAGCGAGCATCAAAAGCATCAGTAGTGTTTATGGATACATCGTGAGGAAAGGAAGTCGGAGTGGGTCAATTAGGATGGGGAATCGCAACAGCATGTCAGATGAATCTGGGACCGAAGCCAAAACCGAGGCAAAAGGTGTTGTAGGTATGTTGGTGCCTCCCCTTGTGACGTCGGGCTCAGCGCGCTCGTGCTTGATGTAAAAATGCCTTGACAATACAAAAAACAAATCGGACAAGGGCGTCGAGATAATCATCAAATGAGAGAGTAGAACGCGTTCACCAGGGCGTCGCGTGGCGTCATAGTGGCGTCGTACGATTCAAAATGTCGGAACGCCGGCCGGCCTTGTTTGGTCTCACCGTGCCGTGATGACTAGGGAGTTGTGCAATGGAGGACTTTCCCGTGCCGGCCTAGAGAACAAGACCACGCTCGGAGTTGGGATTATTCGCCCAATTGACGATGAGGTCCAAGAAGGCTGTGCGCGTTCCTGGAAGGCAGCCTTTCTCAGGCATGAAGCGTGAGCCTGTCCCATACGGTATTTCTCTGATTTTTGCATCTGACTCTGTGACAGTAATCAGATTGATAACCCTCAAGCCATTGGGGACTACTGACCGGCGTCTGAAACCTGGCCAGACACCCACTTTAGCTGGGTAACCATACTGTCAAGCCTATTAGAAATTCTGGCCGAAATTGTTCCCACATCATCCAGAATTTGGAGCGCAGTTATCTCCGTAGTGATGGCAGCCTCGTCCAAGAAGGCCTTTCGGAGTTCGAGAAGGGCGGTGCGGAAGTCCTCGATTTGTTTGTTGACTCGGCCGCCGATATTCTTCAACGTTCGCTTCCCTGACGACTGCGTGTTTACGTCGGCCACTGAGATGGGTAGAGAATACGTACAGAACTGCGAATCCTTTGCATACGATCGGATCAAGTTACAGCAATTACAGACATGCTGCGACATGAGCGTAAGGATTCGGGCCTGCCTGGACTCGCGCTTGATGGATGATTTCAAAGTGTTTTCCTGGTTCGCGAAGTAGAACGCATCGTGTACGGCTACAAGTAGAGTTCGGACATTGTCGTCACTTTGGAACTGTTCTAGTAGGAGAGTCTGGCATCCGGATCAACATCAGTGTTTCCTCACTATGGAAATGAATGCACCTTGGGAATCGCTAATAGTAAGCCACATGCCATTTGTGCGTATGGGTGAAGCTGAGAGCGGAAGTAGGCTCAGTCAAGGATAATTTTAAAGGGAATTACGCAGTGACGCACTTCTGCAGCGGCGCTCAAAGTATCCATCATCCACTTGATCCTCGTAACAGTACCTTCTCATGTATTTGAGGGGTCGATCGCTTCGATAGCTTCATCGGTGTCACGAAGAGTATCCTCGGTAGGTGACATCGCTGCCTGGACACCGGGAAACAATGGCATAGGAGCACTAGTCTCGATGGGAACGTGATCCGTCGGAGGTGAAAGAGGCTCGGAGGCAGTGACGCCTTTGATAGGGTCTTGGGTCAGAGGGATGCGTAGTTGGCGAGCCGTCTACTTCACTCGCTATGGCATTCGTGGTATTCGCGTCCGCTGACACGGTGAGCGTCATGATTGGTTGGACCGACTGTCCAGCTCGTCCGTCGCCATTGCTAAGAACAACAGGGATGTCTATACGCAAGACGCTCAGCCACTAGTAGCGATATCCTCACGAAAACAAACCAATTTGTGATTCAACAGGTATCAGTATCTGATGCATCCCGATGAATTGCTCCACATAAAGACACAATACAAGATGTGATGACAACTGTACATAACTGAACAAGACTTTCAGCCGGAAAACTGGATTATGATAAAAACAGGCACCCTACAAGGCATCGAGTTTTTGGCCCCACTGCGCCGCTTGTCCTTCAATCGAAACGCTCGCTGTCTTTTCGTCGCGACGAGATTCGTAGTGCGACTCGCTAGTTCCAGTGCGCGTGACGCCTTCATGACCATGCCATGCTCCGTTACGCGCGTTACTCCATACATACCAATCACAAACCCATCTCGTCATATGCTTTGCCCATCCCTTGCGTTAGAGTAACGCAAAGGACGACATGATAAGTTATGTGTGCTGTCAATAGTGGGTGCTACAGGGGAGCAACAAATGACAGTGACTTCAAGTTGAAAGACCGCGCGGACGGTAAACCCGCAGCGACACGAGAGAATGAGGACGGTGGTCCTCATGACCAGGTTATTATCGACAATGAACCGTCACCGGAATACAAAGTACCGAACGAATGCGACGTAGGAGTACGCGTGGACCTCAGTGTGTTCATCACGCACATTGCCTTTTGTCACTCGCTTGTGCGGGCCACGAGTTGCATCCTTGGGTCACATATATGGACCTTGCGGTGTGGGTCTCAGGCCAGCCACGACACTTGATCTATGTTATATTAGATCTCACAAACCACACTCAACCCCAACTCTACAACTCTTCGAGAAGAGTTTCACATACGCCTGACGTACACGTTTGATGAAAGTATACACATCCCCCGAGTCGTTTAACTGATCCAGTAGTAGTGGCATTGTCGGCAACTGCGGTGTCGACGTTAATACTGTCAACTTTCATCAGTTTGCGCACGGGGCGGTGCAATCGATACGGCGTACCTTTAAACTGGGATGAGAGGTCTATCACGAAGCTCGCTTCGTGAGTGGAACGCGAGTCATCGTCGACCTTGATGGTATAGCGGAACAGGAGTTGGTCGGGGCCCACTCCCTCGATGACCAAGCCCGTTGCGTGTTCACAAGCGCGCACTTCCGCGGCCATGGGTCTGGCGTGCATGGCCAACGTATCGCGCTCCAGCTCCCGCTCTGTGAGACGTCCTCAGAGGGTAGTGCACGTGGGGGTGCAGATATTTTGGGGAGACCGACCTTTACGAAGGTTCGCCACGCGCGCACGGAGTGTCTGGATGTTCGCGTCAATAGAGGCAAGCACCTCGCGTTCGGCTTCGACACGGCGGCGAAGCGAGGCGACAGCTGATTCAGCCTCTTCAGTCTCTTCGCGTTCGCATTTGAGGACTGTTTGGTGGAGCGACTTAGCAGTCAGAGGGAACAGATGAGATGGCGCATAACGCAACGAGCAATAAGTTCTATTTCCTTCAGTTTACATTGTTCCGTCTCTTTTTCTACGTCCTGAGCACGATCTTCTAGCCTCTTGAGCTCTTTGTCGTGTGCATCTCGGCGTTGAGTGATCTCGGCAATGGAGCGAGCAGTGAAATTGGCGATTGCCCGCGAGAAGTTTGCTACTGAGGTCTCGTATGCAGGTAGATTTAAATCTATGGCCGGTTCTGAAGAGTTGAGGATGGCGTCGAGATTGTGTTCATCATCAATTTCACTGGGCGAGCGCGAGCGCGAGGGAGCCATTGACCGAGTTACCTCCCACGTGATACGTGTTGAATCTACCGGAACGCCGGCCCGCGCTATTCGGGTAGACACCAGACGGACGCCTTCCTTGACATTTCTTGGGCGACTACTCACAAAATCGTGGAGACCATATAATCGAGTAGCCTACCCCTCTAACGGAGTTCAGAACTGAGAGTTGACACCACGATTCAAGCTGGTGAGTCTATTGTTAAACTGGTACGGATGTACCACTACCACCGTCACGTCCGTAGCCTAAAGCAAATATATTGGTTTCTCCCTCGTCTACATGTATGGTTATCTCCTAATTACTAGAATAGATAGTTGGGTTGGTTCAGTACGTTATAACAGAGTAAGCAACCGGTATGGGACATTCTCCTACTCGCCAACATTGAATTCGAGTCTGTCCTGCCAGTGCAACTCCCTCACCGTGTTGATGAAAGTTACAGGACGACCTACGTTGCGGCGAGTAGCGAATTCCTCCATAGATGCTGCCGACCAGTTCTGTAACCAAAGCAACTCAAGGGCAGGCAACACTTCGACGAACCTCACCCCGGTGACATATCTGAGTACAAGAGCGAAAGCTGGCCCTGTACACTCAGCACCCTTATAGAGGTGAATGTGCGGAGGAGTTGCAGCCGTTGAAAATCGTCACCTAGCTCATCGAGTTCTCTGTCCCTCGAACCGATAAAAAGGCAGTCTACGTTGGAGAGTATACCACAAATTTGGCCAAGCACCTGACCTATCCCCTCGTTCTGGATGGAGAGTTGAAACGACGACTGACCTCCATGAACAAGTTCGATGTTGACAGTGTTGAGTCGAATTCACAAGTCCATATGCCTGAACCAGGGTAACTTGAGTTTTTCCGAACGATAGACGAACTTGCAAAGCTGGGGGATTTGATAATCAGCGATTTCTTCCTCGTCTCAGTACGCTATCTCTAAGCGGTCGAGCTGAGGAGCATCGATCTGCGCCACAAAATGCTCCAAATATTCGAAAAACCCGTCAAAGTGAAACCGGGTGAGAGCGGGAAGGACAGCCCGTGTGGTGGGAGGCCGGCGCACTCGATCAGGGTTGGATCTTGAATGCCCCCAAGGGCAAGATTTCAGCCTGGACAATGCGGCCAGGCTTGTAACCACCGTCTCGGGTGAAATATAGCCAGTATATAGCCAGTATCGGGTATACCCGAAGATTGACATCAACGAGGTCACAGGTTGAGAAAGGGAGGGTTAGTGCGGCAGGAAAGGGAATGCCATCTAAGCAGATTGTCTGACTGTGAGCTTGGCACGCAAAGCACGATAGCGCGTACACGATCGGGGTGCTCTAGTGTCGCAAGGATGTTACCTTCATCGCCGTCCTTGAAAGAGCTGGGAAAGCGAATTACTATGGGAAGGGATATCCTAGATTTTGTCTGACAGGTGTCCCATTTGTACAGAGGAGTTCCAGATTGAGATGCCGTGACGACGAAAATATGATGTCTCTCCATGTTTGGCATGCATGCGCCAGTCTGTGCCATTTTCATGAGGTGACTCGAAGTAGTGACTTCGTCCATTCGATAAAGGTTAAATATATAAAGACATCGCCTGGGAGAGAGTTGATCGTCGTTGCAGGTCTGTATGAAGATTAGAGGTGAGTGCCAAGTCAATCGCTCTATCGTTATCAAGCATACGAAGGCACTAGTAATAGGTGTACCGAGGAGAGCCCGATGACGCGAGAAGTTCTGTGGGACTCGGGAGGATATCGAAGATGAGCAACGCAAGGAGCACTGGCTCGGGTTGGCAACTACCCGACCCAATCGAATCATAGGCTTGATCATATATAGGACTCGTGGGAACCCAATACAGCGAACTCATTGCAACACGTTCCAGTCAATTGGTACAATCTCACGCTATAAATCATAGATTCAATGGGCCGCCGAAGTGTTCCAACTTCAGGTCGTACAACTTCCGGGGCGTTCTCCGCCCGACATTTGTTTCCGCCACCCCATCCGGCCGCATACACTGATCAGACTGGGAAAGGCAGTAGAGTTCTCGCCGCGCTACGAAGAGGTACAGTACAAGTACCACCTACGTTACTCTGTCCTTGCTGTTCTCACCTGCCGCTCCCGCGTCCGTAGTCAAGTCACGCCAGCCTACGCGGAACCAGCCATCACAGCGAATATCCCACATTTATGATGGCCCCGACCGTATTTTATCCATGTATTTGGAGATGACTTTGGAAGAAGACAAGAGGATGGCCGAGACATGGGAAGCGGACGCCGATGGGGTCCTTATCTTCGTGTGTATATGTCTTCCCCGTGCTTGACAACCTGCTCAAAGGTAGCAGACTGGTTTATTCGCGGCTGCCGTTGCGACATTGATCTCCGTGTCGATTCAAGACATTCGCCCGAATTCGCAAGACACGTCTACTTTCTACCTCTCGAATATCTATCACCTGCTTGCTGACCCAAATCGATCCAATATTTCCCTCCCTTCTTCTCCACCACCATTCTCTCCACCAATTTATGCCATCTGGGTCAATTCACTTTGGTTCTTGAGCTTGGTCATCAGTATTTCCTGTGCTCTGCTTGCAGCCTTGCTGCGGCAGTGGGCACGCAGATACATCAAGGTTTCCCGGCCACGTTTCAGTGCACACGTGCGAGCACGTATCCATGCGTACTTTGCCGAAGGGGTCGAAAAGTCTCACCTTGTGCAGGTAGCTGGGGCCTGCCCTACGCTGCTACACATTTCCCTGTTCCTGTTCTTTGCCGGCCTCGTTGTGTTCCTATGGAACGTTGATCTCACTATTTTCAAACTGGTGCTGTCATGGATCGGCGTTTGCACAACCATATACGGATATATCACATTCGCGCAGATCTTTCATCACAACAGCCCATACTATACCCCACTTTCATCGTTGGCGTGGAGTGCTAGTTATGGGACGTCATTTGTCATCTTGTGGGCTATTCAGTGGGTTGGCAGGCGGTTTGTTTCTCAAGGAACCCATCGACGCGTCCGTGCACTGGAGAAACGTTGTCACAATTTTTTCTCGCAGGGGGTGGTGAAGACAGCCGAAGAAACTGCTCGGAATCTACCAATGGATATTCGTACCCGCACTTTTATGTGGACCTTCGAATGTTTGAACGACGACGATAAAATGGAACTCTTCTTTGCGGGCCTTCCTGGCTTTCGCAACTCAAGCAGCAATCCGCTCTCCAGTCTCACAAAAGAGCAAAAGTCGAGGCTTTTTGAGGAATTGACGAAATTCATGGTTCGCACTTTCTCATCTGATATTCTTTCTGAGCCAATCAAACACCGCCGAGCCATCATCTGTGCGAAGGCCGTCGATTCCGAGGACTTTCCCGGAGCACGTGACTGGATTCTCCAATCTATCGTATCGAAAGATCAATATGGTCCATTGCGATCCGTCGAAATTGGGCATATTGTGAGTGACTGGGGCAATAGCGGTGACGAATGGACCACTTTACCGGTGAAAGCCGCAGTTTTCACCATTGTTTCAAGAGCGCAACGGCACGACCGGGATGGCCGTTGGTTTACTCTCGCTTCTAATACATTGGACGTCACGGAAACTGTCCTTCGAAACTACGACGCTCATGGCGACGACCTGTCACTCGCGATCTTGATCCACATTACTCGCCAGCAATTCAGCCACCTTAGGAAAGTGTCCTGGCCGGTTGTCTCTTTCTCGAGTGTTCTAAAAGCAGCTTCTAAGTTCAACATACAAGATACGTCTGTTGAACTACAGCATGAGTTCTGTGCCTTGTGGAATGAAATCGTTCTCAATGCACAGAATGGCAATAGCCCTGGGGTCATCGTGCCCAATACCCTCGAGTGCATTCGCGACGTTTTTGACGCTCTACATCAAGACACCCATTCCACCCCTACTGGTAGTCGTGACCAGTGGCCGTCGTCGTATCCATCGTGCAATACCCCTGGCCATTGTCTGGGCTCGGCACCCCGTACCCATGACATCTCTACCCCCACGACCTTGCATAATAAGCCTGCTCTCATCCCTCCTGCCATTCCTGCCGGGTCGTCTGAGCCGTCTTCGTCCGTACCCGTCCCACTTCGCGTCAACGAGGATTCTATGGATGTACCGCCGCTCAACAACGATATTTCCTCCCCGCTTATCGCGGTGTCGTCGCAGATTGCATTCGAAAGCTTCCATGTACTCCCCGCTTCGCATGTTCTGACCCCCGCTGGTGCGACACAAGGTCATGGCACCTCCGCTATCCCCCGCTCTACCCCTAAGGCCTCGACGTCCACCTTTCCGCCGCTTGCTTCAATCTCTCCACAAGACGGTGCCATTTCCCCGTATGATGCAGTCCTCTGCATTCCTTCTTCTGATGTATCAGACATGTCATCACCACCTTCTCCTATTCCGGCTCTCGACAATGTTCTCCATACAGTTTCACAGTTGTCCTCAGACCCTCCTGCGACTCGACCTGACTACGCACCTCGGCCAGAAGCACCCCATTCCTCGATCCGAGCTATCACACCTCCTGCCCCTTCTCGTCCGTTGTCGACCTCTGCTCCTGATCCAGGTGTTAATGATGATGGTGTGGGTAGCACGAAGGCCGCATTGCGCAACTACGAGGTCCTTTTTGAACCCCCTTCTGTGAATCCCACAAACGCCGTGGCTGCCGCGGGTCATAAATTACCATCACCGACGCTGCCAGCAGTTACAGGCGTAGTCACCCGGGCTCCTTCACGGCTCTCTCTGGACTCTGGGCATACGGGCGATCGTCCTCTCTCGCATCGCTATAATATCGTGTGACACGTCCCACTAGCTACTTGACACTTTTTCTCTGGATAATACCTTCATATTTACACACAAATAGCGTGGCGAAATATTATGCGAGTAGTAAGGTGGGAAATGCGAGGGCATCCTGCAATCCCAGTCAATTTTATGATCCGGTACCTCAACACTGTGCGCTAATGACCTGTCCATGCGTGATCGTCTTAAAATGGCGATCGGAGACCCATCGGTGAAGCGCAGGAGTAATCTGTTGTCACCCAACTAAGATGCAGAGGTCTCAAGCCAGACTAAGTCAATATTGTCTATTGCTGGCAATGTGAACCATGCGGTCCCACATACAGTTCCGGTTTAACTAGCGCATATGTCATCCTTCCGAGGCTAGTTTTCCTTATAATGTACACGCGATGTAGGAAAAAGTCCGACACATTTGCTAGACATAGTCACCCTTCCTCCGCGAGCGCACCACGATGCACAAAGTGCGTCGTCGACAGGGCTACGACTCGGATATCCGTCTTGGCGATCATGCTCGTAAGTCTTCCCGCCTGCGCAAACATGATATGCCGCAAATTCTACGACGCGTCGTCATCAGCGAGGGGCAGCCAACGGGGGTTGGGAGAGAGAGTAGAGCTCACGAGTCTGCGAAACATATTCACGGCGAGCTCTAACGGGACCTCTTTCCGCAACTGCATGGCGTCCTCCAAGAGCGGCGATAAGTCGGCCGAGTGCGCCGCTCTCGGAAAGTAAGGGCTCTGTAATGCGGGGGGCTCAGCCAATCGGTGGCCACAAGGAGAATTTGACTACGAACCAATGAAACTCTTGAGCTTCTCACGCGCCACATAGCCCAGCAATATTCCGTCTCGCACAACGGGGGGGTCGTGATACTTCCGGGTG